>VXAB01000013.1:138096-158448 GCA_013399175.1 Odontophorus gujanensis
TTTTTTTACAAAACTTGTGTTCCCACTTTTGTGAAGTTGGCATGTCTTCTAAAGTTACTATGAAGTCGTATACATTTTGCATACAAAAATGTATGTAAAAATATAAATTTTCTATTTCTTCATCATAACAATTTTGTTTGTTTTTCCACTATCCTATGAAATCATTTTGAATTGTATTTCCTTCCTCCCATCCCCCCCACTGAAAATGAAGATTTATACACTATGCTTGGATAGGGTTACTAGCACTATAAAGGAATGACTCCCTCTATAGTCTATATAGCTCCTGTTTTGAGTGCTTGCCGTTGTTGTCCATATCAGGTTCTTAAGAAGAGGAGATAATGCTACTTTTAAGAACGCAAAATTTATGCTATTTTTATTGGTATAAATATTTGAAGCACTTCTGATTGTGCAAAGAATGTAGCGAGTCCATTTTTAGTGTGTTCACCTGCAGACTAACCTTCATATATTGGCCTTCGCTACCTCTTCACTTTCTTTCCTCACTTAGCATAATCTGTATGTTCTTTTCCTCCTTTGTTAGTATTTTATTTCCCATGCTCCTCTTCCTCATGATAGGACTCCCCCCTCTCCTCTTCTGTGTTTTGGGTTTGCTTTTCCATAAGTACTATCCTTTCCAGTTCCTTATTTTTTTTATTGCCTGATTGCTTATCATCATCACATTGAGACATACATTAACTGATGAGTGTACAGGGTAAGCAAATGCTGCTTTGTTTTTAACATTGTTTATTGAATCAGTTCATTGTTTGTCATGTGTCCTGTGAATAAATCAATTAATTTTCTTAGAAATAAAAATATTAGGCAAGAAATATACTTAATCTGGACTATCCAAACCATACAGTATTTGTCCAATTCCTTTATCTCTAGCTCTCTTGATTTTCTTTCTCTCTCACAAGTGCTGAAACCTACTATTCATTCAATACATCTAAGTTCATATAATCATCCAGTAATTAAAATAACAGCAAATAGTCATGAGTTGTAAAAATAACTAGCTCTCATGAGTACCTGTGGGTGTTGGTGTTTTATATTTGCTTTAATTTTTTACAGCACTATGTAGGACAATAATAAAATTCTCTTATCATAAACAAATACTTCCTAAACTGCTTTTGTTATGTAACAGTGTGTCTATATGTATATATATGTTTTTTGAAAGCTACATCAGGTACTTGATATGCTTTTTAAAAGGTTTTGTTTCACAGTATTTTTTTTCTTTACTTGGATTTCAAATTTTGAGTATAAAACTAATAAGAACTATATAATAAAAGCTCAGAATTATTTGTGTGGTTCTGGATCCCCGAAACATAGCTGGCAGAGTCAGCAAATGTTCAGAACGTGATGGAATTCATGAAAAATTGAGGATGATAAATTTGTGATGTCACTGAATAGGAAGAGTTGCAGTTGTTCTACAGACATTAGCTGTATTTAAAACATAACACCTTACTTCAGAAAAAAAATGTCTTTTTTTAAGGAATGTCACTGGTAGCAGTGCTGCAATTGCGTTGCCTTTATGTTCACACAAATTGAAAGACATCTGAAGCACACTTCAAAAAAATTCCTGTATGTGCCTGGCATTTCTTAGAACTGACTTATCAGTCCTCTCTCACTGACTGTTAGATAATATGCATGAGTAACTGACCTGATGTAGCTTTCAAAAAACATATATATATATACTGTTATGCACATAAGGTGTTAGTCTGACTCTTTCAGTACTTATTAATCATTCAAATTTCATTATCTACTGAGAACAATGAAAATATCTTACAAGACTTCTCAAATGGAAAATATACTAGGAAGAAAAAAATTCCTTTTCACGTGCATGCTTCTCATAAACTCTCTCCATATACATGTAAGTTCTGATAGTGAAATCCTGATCAAACCTATGTGGAGGAAAATTGCATTAAATTGTATTCAGCCACAAATTGAAAACGCATAGGGAAATGCCTATTGTATCTTGTTCTGACAATGATTTAAGGTCTGAAAAAATAATTTTTTCTTATATTCTTCTTGCAACTGCCTTGCAGAAGCTGTTCCTTTTCAAGGAAATCTAGTTCCCATTTAAAAAAAAAATATCAAGTAAGGAAGATTATTTTTCATTTATTCTTGGAAAGGAATGACATACAATTTATTTCCATATAAATTATTTTATTTAATTTTGAAATACTTAGGACACACAGGAAGCATCATTGTCATTCATTGCACTTTAGGAACTCAACTGAATCTGATTTTTAGAGAAGTAGTTAGCTTTTTCATGTTAGTAAACAGAAATGTTGTGAATAACAACAGAAAAAATATTTCAGTAAATCTATTTCTGTTGCTTCTAGGAATTACAAAGGAAACTACAGTCTTTGTGGTGTGAAGCTATATTGATCTAGATACACTATCAAGTTTCCAGTACTCTGGATATACTCTTTAGTCTTGACTGAGACCCCTACACCTATCACAGTTCCTTGGCATTTAGGTACTTTTGGAACTTGAATTATGCTCTCACTACCACTGTGTATCACCACATTAACACGTCTGTGGAGATAATTTAATTCCTCAGATTTTCAGGACATTGTTATATACGTATAGCAGAAAGATCTTAACCTTGTCATAGTGGAACTTTTGATGACAATGCACTTCGTTCATTGTGTATTCAGAAGTGCATGGGGTTATTAAGTTACTGTAACTGATGTACAGCTTGGTCAGAATCTATAGAGCATTCCTTGTATCAGATAGCTAGAATTTCTTATGCTATTTTAAATCTGTTGTACACACAACCATTGATTTTTGTATCACGTCCTGAAAGAATCTGGTATGTTTGGGGTGGAACAGACTCTTTGTGTGTAGCAGTATTTATGCATGAGCCTTGCTCTAGCTGTGCTTTAGCCTAGATTACCAGAAATTCAGTAAATCACTGATAAAAGAGGCTGGCCTGTGAAACTGATTTAATCCAGCCACTCTTAACCCCCTAACCCTTTAACCAGTGCTTTTCTAATGATGATTTGGTAAAAATATATATATATATACTTAAGCAGAAGGTATCATTAGTTGAAGACGTAAATCTTCATGAAGGTACTAATGAAGCCTGACATTTTTCTACAAGGTTAAAACAATGTTATGTTAGAATCATTCAATGTCTTGGGTTGGAGGAGACCTCAAAGATCATCAAGTTCCAATCCCCCTGCCACAGATATTGTTGCTAACTCTTAGATCAAGTACTAAAGTATCTAAAATTCAACATCTTTCTTGTGTTGGGGGCCCTGGATCTGGAAACAGTATTCCAGATGGAGCCTTATGAGGGCAGAGTAGAGAGGAATGGTCATCTCCCTCACCCTGGTGGCCACTCCTTTTCTGATCTAGCCCAGGATTCCACTGGCCTTCCAGGTTGCAAGTACACATTGCTGGCTCGCATTAATTTTTTCATCTACCAGGACCTGTAAGTCCTTCTCAGCAGGGCTATTCTCAAGGACTTCTCCTTGAAGAGAACATATCTGGGATTACAATGACCAAAGTGCAAAACCTTATTGGTTGTCCGCTTCTGTAAAGGAAAACACATTTTAAGAAGAATTTGCTGAATGCTAGAAGACACTTCATTGAGATTGCCTGGTGAATGAGTTATCGTTTTGATTATCAAGGTGTTCTTGTCTGCAGTCTTGTAGGGATAGCAGATGGTCTAGACAAAAAAGTAAAATGAACTTTAAAAGTTGTGGCTGTTTAGTACTTCATTGTTTTACAAAAGATTATGCGTATTGCAAGTATCACATTTTGCAAGTTTTCAGGAAAAACTGCAGCTTGGTGTGCAGAAGTCTTAAAATAGGTCATGAGGAAGCTTGTTTGGTGCTCAATGGGAAAGATGGCATTTTGGCCAGTGTCCAAGGTGCATTTGCCACATGGTTGGGATTGATATTACGTCTAGATTTCCACTGGCAATTAACCTGCTTTTGTAGTTTAAGGCTGTAAGTCCAGATGTTGGTATGTTTACATTAATAGGCAGTGTTAGGTAGATGTACATAAGGTGAGAGGGCTAGATCTCCTCCACTTACTGTAATGCCCCATGCATGCCTTTGGATTCCTTGTCAAAAGGCACAACGTTTGTTTGACCATGACTGCAGTTAATATCTCATTTGATTTTGTGTTTAGTTATTAAGTTGGAGATTTCCTAAATTTTGTTTTATTTTTCCGTGCTTTCTGTCTGCGTAATTTTCAGGACGGTTAACATAAGAACATAAGACTTATCTAAACAATATTATATATATATATTTAGCCAATAGAATAGGATATTTTGATATGGAAATGCTGACCATGGATTTTTTTCTCAGTTCAAATATGGTAATTTTTTGGCAGTCTATTTGAAATCAAAATTATCAATAAAAAAGACAAATCAGAGGAAGTTACCTAAGCAATAGTTTGAAATATAACTCATACACATAGTTATTTAAATTCTTAGTTGCTAACAGTATTTTACGAGATGCAGTCATTTTATCTTGAGCAAAATTTAGTTCTAGAATACTGTTCTTTGAAAAAGCTCTCATCTACATAGAAAATTAAAACTACTGAATCTATAACCTGATCTGTTGGAGTGAATCAAGCCACTACATACAAGTCACAGTTCTGTGTAGTTTTACAGTGGGGCAATTTCTATGTTACTCAAACTTCTGTCTTTTGTTCTCAGACTACCAACAGCTCAGACTGTTTACTCAGTGATGTAATGAAAAGCATTTCTCTCTTTATTGACTCTTGTTTTTTATTTTAATTTCTTCTGTTTTAGTGTTTTTTTCACATTTTATTAATATTTATTACTATTATTCCCTTTGTGGGGTCCTATTGCTCTTCCTATATTCACTGTAAACTTTGAATAATTTTTTGTACACCATTTTCAATGATTCTTTATCTTATTTTGGCAGGAGTTTACATATTTTCTAGTAAATTTAATATTTACCTTGTGAGTAAAGTCTGACCACAGAATTCATGCATGCCAATGCATCCTCTTAAGACTGTAGCTCATTTTATTCCTTCCAAGATTAAATCTTCTATGTAACTGATTAGACATGGTTCTCCAGCATTATCTCTTCCACATTCTTCAGTGTTGCAAATTCAGATTTCTACTCCTCCTCCTCCCTCTGGTGTACTTGGATGCATTGTTTCTTTGTTGATGCTTTCTGAAAAATGTTTTGGTATTCAAATTCTATTATCTCTTATATTGGAGTTATTCTAAGTGTCAAAAATATTTTGTTTTCTATGATGCTGTATATATGATGGAAAGAGAATTGCCATCATGTTTGCTCAGTCCATGTGGTTTCCTTCTTGTTTTGGGGGTCTCTTCCATTCCTGGAACAGTAGATCAACAAATAGGATAGTATATTTTTTGTTTGTTTTTGTTTTTTCCTAAGTTCATCTTGATCAGCTTGTTTAATTTATTCATTCTCTGCTGGCCGGTGTCAAGGATGGAAGGGGCATAATTTCATCTGTCTTTACAATTTAATTAGATAGATGAAACATAAAATATTTAAGAAATTATCCATTTTCTGGTCTTCAGTTGGAGTATATGCTGAAATACTGAACTGAATATTCCTAGCCTGAATGCTTAAGTTTCTTTTACCAGTTCTCAGTTTTTAAAATATGTTCTTAGAAACACAGGTGATTTACTGACAAACTTATTCTTGGAGGTTGTTTTCAGTGTTTTGTTTTTTGTTTTTTTCCCTGTTCATTGTTTTTGTGGATAATGTTGGCTTTATGCAAAACTGTACTTTAGAATTTAGTTTTGGTACATTACCACTACTGTCATTCTTTGCTATAGATTTGAGTATTTTCTTTTTATCATCTTTAGTGAAAAATTCTTTTAACACAGTTATGAGACTGTTTGTGTATGCTGTCAAGTTTCACTGGAAACTTACTGATGATATATGGTCCATATCTGTATTGATACTACAACTTTATTATCTTCTGCAGTGACAAAAATTAAGCTATTTAGTTTTTCCTCCTAGCATCTTAAGCATAAACCTAACTATTTACGTCTTTTTCTTCTTATACGTGCAACCCTTTTTCAGTTTGGTTACTGTATATTACAAAATATGTGTGTAACATCTTGATGTTTTCCTTTTTTGCGGTTGTTTTACTACTAATTTGCATCCACTTTCCATGTACAAGTGATAGTGTTGATGCTTTGATGTGCTCTTGTGGTTTTCTACTTTCAGGAAGTTATTGAGTTCCTTTTGAGGACAGATTGGAGTGACTCACTTAGATACATAATATAACACAGCATAAGAGCAAAGTTTCAACTGAAGTGATCTTTATTTTTTCACTAATATTTCATTGTGGTAGAAAGCTTTTTAAATTGTCTTAATTTAAGTAAAGAATAATGGATAGTGTAATTACATAGAAGTAGCATTTAATTATGATTTTTTCTTTGCACAGTGTGACCTAATAGCGATAGTTATTGAGACTCATTAAACTGACTGAAGCATTCTAATAGCATGTCTTGGTCATGCCAGAAACATTTTGTACAGTTCTGTACTGCTTGGCATTGCTTTATTATGTTTGAATGACTGCAATGAAACATGAATTCTATTGTAGCTGAAATTAAACATTCAAAACCAATTAATATTTGAAGTAAATCTTTGTAATCCGAACACTGCCCCTGAATATTCTTTCAGTGTATTAAAACAAAAGGAATAATGATTTATTAATGGAAAAGCATATGGAAAATTAAACACTAATCATAGGCCCAAATTAGCATAATCCTTGAAAAATATATGGGTCAGACAACAGTTAAAGAAATCTGAAAATATGCATATTTAAATGAATGACTATCCCTTTAGAGTCACAGGTATCAAGTTTAGAAAATGAAAAGGCTTTTATGCGCAGAGGAAGCAACCCTATATAGTACAAGAATGATTAAGGAGCCTTCTTGTATTAAGTAAGAATATATTCCCTCACATCAGTGAAAATGCTGAAGAACTAAGAAAAAAGAAAAATAAACAAACGAACCCAAACCTTCCAATGAACTCTGGAGCTGAAATATAATAAATGGCCAATCAACAGATAGTCAATGCCAGTGAAGTGCTATGAGTAATACTCTTCAGTGTCAACCTGAGATTTGATTTCTGGATTTGTTCTTTTTCCTTATCAGGCCAACAAGTAAATGCAGGATTCTAGCCAACATCCCCTTTGACTAAATCAGCCTATGTCTTTGGATGTTGTCCAGACTTTGCTGAAAGCATAATGACTGCTTTATTTTTCCATACAGTTGATGTCCAATCAGTATTTAACCCATAGCTCCTAAAATACCTCTATTATGAGTGTGAGAAGAGCTATTTAGAAATCAAACTATTACCTTTGGTTACTTATGGGAAAGGAGGTTGCTCTATGTGGTATAATTCTAGAGTGTGAATAATCAGTTAAAGAAATCCAGAAAATCATAGGTTGACCTTAGTGGGAGCAGGAAAAGTCAAACATTGCTTCCATAATGAACACTGTGAAGCAAGCTGTAAGGTTGCTATCATAAAACTATGATCAACAGTATCTGTACCCCACAGTTGAACTGGCATGCCAAGCTTCACAACTCTTTATTATGACAAAGGATCTAATAAACAATGAGATGAATAAGATTACAATGTCTTCAGCACATCATCTCACTCCACTTCTTTGCAAGCCTGGCTGAGAAAAACAGCCTTTGTAACTAGTTGGCTAGTTGGTTAGTCCCATCCTTTGCAGTGAATGTCAAGCACAGGGGAGGAACAATTATTTACGTGAATAGAGTGCCCAAAGGTTTAAATATCTCAATGAGACACAGTTGCTCAAGTGAGCTGAAAAGACGTGGAAATATTTAAATGCGATCATTAAAGCATGTAAAACACATGCAGAGATAGAAAAGTCAACTCAGAGTCAGCTTCATGAGGTGCTGGAGCCATACCAAGAATCTTAAGGATGAGCAGTCTCCTTGAAGTGAAATAAACCAGTGACTGCAAATATGCGTGTATCTCAAGCACTGCAGCCGTGTTATTCCAGTCTTGTTTTACACACATCTGACTAATCATATATTATACAGTAAGTGAGAATCAAGAACCTGGATTTTGATTAGAGTATAAATTATCATTTTTTTCTTATTAAAAAATAAATATATATATTGGAATGTAATCTTCAAATTGGTCAATGGCAGACTAATATCTTTCATTTGCAATTTAATTTTTACCATTGCATACTATTGTACTGGGGGTAAAGCAGACTATTCAGCAGAGAAGTGCATTTATGCTTATGTGAAACAATGGATTAGCACTGCTCCCTCCAGCATCACATGCAGATTTCTGGAGAACTACTGTTCTCCAATGTAGTGCTGAGGATATGAAGGTTGAATGAGGATAAGAATTTCCTCTCTTTCCACAAATGTGCAAGTATCGAATCAGAATTATTTTTATGGCATCAGTATGTTCTTGATAAATAATGGTTTGAAAGAGCAAGATTGTAGTGTTTACCAGTTAATTTTAGGAAAAAGCACTTTAAAAAGTCTAGGAGAATCTCTCGTCTGATTATCTTTTCATTTGAAGAGCAACAAACCAAAGTCACTTGTAAAAATATTTGGCAGCAATATCAGCTAGGATCATTAGAAGCTTTAAAATCCCAATGAATTCTTGCTACTTGGCAAGCTGCCAGTATGACTTTCCAAACTCAGAAGCTTAATGCAGGTTATATAAGACAAGATAGAGACAGAAGACTAGATAATTCCAACTGTTTGACACAATTTACTTATAGAATATGCAGCGATACTGTGCAAGATAGTTACTATTTGGGACACGTTTAGTATGCTGCAGGTGTTTTAGTTTAAAGCACAACCTTCAAACAAAGACAGCTATGATGCAGTCTGGGATGCAGTAGCTGCTAATGTGTATTAATACTGCACAGGAAAAGCAATTGTTTTTCTTGGCCTGTCAAGCTGGCTTTGAGTAGAGAAATGTAGCAGAAATACTCAATTAAATGATTCTGTCAGAAAAATGGCCTGTGTACCACATTCTTTGCTTTGCTGATGAGTATTTCCAGTATTTCCAGAACATGTATAATTTCTTGTCAGACTTGTTAACTACTGCTGGAGTTGTAGTTTTTATCATGCTTTCCTTAAATATTTCTCTTTTATAAGGTTGTTGGTTTTTTTTTTTAATAAACTGAATTATTATGGCATTGCAATCACTGCTGAGTGAATTCAATCACATCACAAGGGCTACAGCAGAGGGTAATAAAACTGTGCTAGTAGCTATTGCAGGGAGCTATGTATTTTTGGTCAAATCAATCTTGTCCGACTTCAATTTTGTGTGTTTTTGTAAACAGTGGATTAAATGCCTTGTTTTAAGACATAAAATGATGACATAAATCTCTTCTCATACCACACCTTCACTAATTCCATTGGCTTACATTTCCTCTAAAATGAAAAGTTCTTTTAAAGGTCTGACACATGACTGACCTTAGGAACCCAGAGTCCTAAATGTTAAACGACAGTCCAGACACAGCAGCTGCTGTCAGGAACAGTAGCCAACACTTTGCTGTTCCCTGCTCACCAACTCACTGGCAAAAAGATTTTAAAGCTAAATTCAGAGCAACAGTATTTCAGCAATTTCTGTTGTCAATGACGTTTAACTTACAAGGATTTTATACACTGAACTCGCAGCTCAGTGCCTTGATTGCAGAAAACTTGACCAGAGATGAAACAAAACTCAGACCTTTTCCATGTTCCTACGTAGTACATTTCTTTTCAAATGTTGACAGAGATAATCAGCTGCCATCTGAGATGCATGACCCCTTCCTGTAAGTTGTCATTGTTTTGAAAATGCTTGTATCAGGGAAAGTGTGAGAACAGGGAAAGAGAAGGGATATTACTCCTTCTCTTTGTTGCAAAGCTCACATTATGTTCATTGGCAGACAGGCACTAAACCTTCTGACCTAACTTGTAACACAGGGGCCTGAGTTTGTAGAATTCTGTCCTTTACAAGAGTTGTACAAATAATTGTCTAGTTTCGTTCTCATCCATCATCCCCAGAATGGGTAACTAGTGAATTCCAAATTCAGAGTAATGAGTGCAAATTATGACTGTATTGCTGTGGATTTGCAATGGATAGCAGTTGTATTTATGGAACTACTTAATTTATTGGAAATCTCTAATTTATTTATTTTTTTCTACCAGAAAACAGCCATCAAAATGGAAAATATTCCCCGACTGTGATGGTCTGAAAAAAATCCTGTGTGAGTTTGCAAGATCATTTCTTTCTGAGACTGGATTTACTTTCAGGTATGTTCACATCTCTTTTATTTTCTAAATAATTTCTCTAAACAAATTACATGAAGTGTGGAGACGTTTACATTTATTCCATTCAGCTTTGCTAAATTTGCTGAGCAAGATGGGGTGAAGGATGCTAATTCTGGTAGAGATCAGCTGATGTACTCTGTTATTCCTGGAGAAAATTGGTTGTGTGCTTATGCCCATTCAGAATGCAAAGCACAGGAAGCAATGGTAAAAAAAGTTCTTGTTCTTTGTCAATTTGTGGCAGTAGACCTACTCTTTTGCTTTAGAGCAGTCTTTTCTATTCCTTTATTTACCAGTCTTATCAGTCGAGAAGAAAGAATTTAAAAATGAAAAAGGGTTTCATATTTGTATTGACTAGATGCCTCCCTACTCAACTTTATGTGAAGCACAACCTTATTCAAAGCATGACAATATGCTACCATGTATATAGAAAGGGCAGAACTGACTGAAGTCTCTCCCTTCTTTTGGTCCTCTTTTAATTTACATGTACCAAAGAAAATGCAGGTCTTTCGAAGCACAAATTTTTCAGACCTTTTTCTCACCAGTACGGTATAAAACTGAAGTGTTCTTTTTCATTTTTCAGTTATCAAAAAGCTCAGTTACCCAAACAAGAGGAAAGTTAGGATTCATTTACAGTGAATCCCTCAGACAGGAGTCCTAATGAACCATAAAAATTGAAGGCTTGATGTCTTGTTGTGAGAAGGTGCCAAGCCATTTTCTTTGAAAATTTTGATCAGATATAATGTAAAACTTTTTATTAACAAAGAGAAAGGAGTCCTTCCTTAAAACCTTTAAATACAGCAGTTTGTCATGAAATATACTTAGTGGTAGAATCTGAATCACTTTGAACCTATACAGATACACAAGGTGATCTTTATCTGAAATGGTCTCTGTAGAGTCGCTATCTGTAGATCACTGTTTCTGATTTTTTTTTAAGAGGCTTTAAAGCAAGTATTGAAAGGAAGTGCATTTTTCCCTAGAGCTAGTCATGGGCTGTTGCATTTTGAAGGATTTTACAAAGTATTTACTTGTTGGTTTGTCACTGTTATTACCTGAACGACATCTTGGGCTTGAGTTGATGTACCTGTCTTTCCCATCTAACAAATTAATGAACAGCACTAATATCACCAAAATATTTGCAGATATTGAAAGATCTCAGTAGTAGAAAGACTGCTGGAGAGCAAGCAGAGCAAATACCTGTAAATTAAAATGAGGGGATTTCTGATACTGAGGACTGTTGTGGAATAGGAAATAGTACCACTCATATTGTTTGCCACAACACTTGAAAGGCTTTCTTGAATAAATATTTAACCTTACTAGGTATAGAAGTGAAATTTAAAGTTTCATTCTAATTTCGCTTCTGGCATCACAGTTTTGTAGTGTAACCTGAACAAAGGCAATTGGACAAAATACCTCTTCTAGACTTTTCAGGAATTTGTAAAATTTTTATGTTCTTAATTATTAGTTCATTCACAGTCTCATCAGTCTGGTTACCAAGAGATTGTTCTTTTGTTCTCTCGTTCCAAGAAATAAGTTCTTGTCATTTTCTTCTTTTTTTTTTAATTTTTTTTATTTAATATCACTATTCCAACTTGTTAATCAGAATTAGAGTCACCTAGGTTGGAAAACACCTTGAAGATCATTTATTAGTTCCTTACATCCTTTCTTAGAAGTCCAAACTATAGATTTCTATAAAGGATTTCTGCAAAACATTTATGTAAGAAATCTATGAAGTGTTTACTGGAAGCTTTTGAAATCATATTTCTGCCTTCAGGCTTCAGTTAGCAGTAGAAACTATTAAAGAAGTTATACAGAATGAAAAGGAAAATTGATGGTGGTGGTAATAAAGAGATGGGGTCTCCAGCTTGATGCAAGCATGAAGCCATTTATTGATACACACAGCTGAGTTTATATACCTTTTCAGCTATAGCTACACAATAGTTATTCGTGTGAAGAGTCTATGTTGTTTAATATGTAACTAAGTAATGTTGTGACTAAGTGACATTGTTTGATCAATGCCTTGTTCTAAGCAAACCAAGTGCGTACAATACACCTCATACTAAGCATTCTCATATCCCACTTTCTCTTGCCAAGGTTTGCGACCTACAGTAACTAATCCGTCAGTTGTTACAAGCCGAGCAATGCTTCCAGTCCAGCTCTCTAACTCTATCTCCACACAAAAGCTTTTGTTAATGCAAATTTGAAATAGAACTCCAGTTGTTGAAAACCCACAAGTAAATGCAGAGATTCAAACTCACTGATGGCACTGAATTGTGATACCCTATATAAATCTTTACTACTGAACTGCTGTACCCTATTTGCATTAAATTATTAGAAATTAACCTGAATGAAACCTTTACTCTAACATAGCATTGTTAATTTAGGGTAGTTGTTTTTTTTCTTTGGATGACCTAAAATCTAAATACAGACTCAAGCAGCTATATATTTAGAGGCTGTTGAAGTAAAAATCTATAACAAGACTTCTCTGAATTCCAAGCTTTTGCATACTTACATAATATAGTTGCTTGAACTGATTTCTGATTCAGTGAAATTTGTAAATGAGTAGAATTATTTAACCTCTCTCTCTGTCATGGTTTTATGATTTTTGTTATTGGTATTCCACATCATAACATCATATAGTGCACTGGGAGTTGAAGTTGAGGCTCCAGCTCTGTGGATCATTAATAGCTCCAGGTATACCTGTCTCACAAGAGAATAACTACATACCCCAGAGGGCTTTGCATTGCTTTGCATTTTTCCATTTTCCGCTCAGACGGAAAGATAAAAATTGTTCACGTGTTGTGAGACACAGACTCTTTCCTTTTGGATTGACCCAGCAGCAGGTGCTCGCTAACCATCTTATTTTAGCATTTAGCATAAAGCCTTCAGTTTATTGGACACTCTCGCATTTTATTTTATTTATTAGCTTCAATTCCAATTACATGTTTTTATTTTGCATTCCGATATCTTATTTAGTAAATTAGCTTTCCTCTTCAGATCATTGCCACTGTTGTTTTTTTTTTTAAGGACCATCTCCCTTTTCCCTTTTTCCCTTTCTCCCTTCCCTGGTGCATGGGTGTGTGGGTTCCCTTCCCCAGTCATCAAAGGACCAGGCTGAGCCAGCCCATAAACCATTGACACTCTCTCTCTTGCACTTTCTTCCTCCATCTTGTGTTTTTCATTCACCAGTCTCCATGAAAAGTAAAAGAACAAAATGTAAAAAAAAATAAGACAATTTATTTCTCAGTACCTGTTTTTGATGGGTTTTTTTTTGTTTGTTTTGTTTTGTTTTTTCATAGCTTAGGTTTTTAGAATTCTAATCAGAATCCAGAACAGAAACCTATATAAAATGGGAGCTGCTATGAAATTTTAAGTTACATTACAGATACGAAGATATCTTAAATTTGCGGTTTGGTGAACACAGCCTACTTTGTGATACAATACTACTCATCTCCACAGTTTAAAAAAAAAAAAAGAGTGCTTTATTAGTCTTCCAGAATTCATTATTCCTACAGCAATACCCTAATAAAGGAACTGTTCTCAATGTTTTTTGTTAAAGAAGCAAGAAAAAAGCTGATGTGTCCTGCTGCATCATCACAACTGAAAGCTTCCAAAAGAATTGATTTTGGTCATTAAAGGGAAGTTACCTTTGGGCTAAGATCAGAGAAGTACAAAGTATTTAACTTGTTCTTTGTATGCAAGCAGAGGTTAGTCAGTTGCTGCCTGTTCTTTTGGGATGCTTGGTGCTGCCAATTTTGTTCTGTATGACAAATACAAGTGAAGATAAATTACCTTCATTTCCAAAGTTTAACTGAAGTGTTTTTTTCAAGCAAACTGCAATTAAAGAAAAACAAAAGTGTGGTTCACAGCTCTCTGCTGTGTTATAGTAGCAATTGATCTAAATAATCGCTACCCCTTTTTCATTTCTACCAATTCAGTGAGATTTGTGGAAGTACAACACACGCAAAGAAGGCTTATCTGCTTGTCAAATTGTTTGTTAAGCCATTGATTATCAAGGAGCCTGAACAAAGATTCTGAAGACAGAAATAGCATTAATTGCCACAGATAAACAGATACATAAGATTGACTAAATAGGGAGTAAGTGCTTCTGAAGTTTCAGAAATCTCTATTTAAAAACAAAAAGAAGAAGAAAACAACAACAACAAAAAATTCAGTAAACTTGTTTGTTTCCTTGTTTTTGCAAGGAAGGAAATAACTGTTCATTGCTTCCAGGAGTAAATTCCCATTTTTTCAATGGTTTATGGGCTGGTTCGACCTGGTTCCACAACAATTGGTGTGGCAGACCTATGGACCCACACCCCAGGAAAGGGAAAAGGAAGATGGGACTAAAAACAAAACAGCGGCAGCAATCTGAGGAGGAAAGCTAATTTACTAAATAAGATATCAGAAAGCAAAATAACATAATATAATACGATATAATTGGAATTGAAGCTAATAAATCAAATAAAATGAGCAAGGGAGAGTGTCCGATAAACCAAAGGCCTTACGCTAACGCTGAAGGCGAGACGGCAGCGAGCACCCACTGTTGGATCAATCCCAAAGGAAAGGGAGTGTTCCGTGACACGCAAACAGTTTTTATCTTTCATTCTGAGTGGAAAAACATAAAAATACAAAGCAACTCAGAGCCCTCTGGGGAATGTAGTTCTTCTCTTCTGAGACAGTTATAACCGCAGCTATCGATGATCCACGGAGCTGAAGCATTAACTCTTTAATTTTCAGTGCACTACATGATGTCATGATGTGGAATACCAATACCAAAAATCATAAAACCATGATGCCATTCTACTCAAGCCACACACAGAACTTCAAATCTGTTCTTCTACATTCCAACAAGGGCTCTAAATTTTATGTATGGTGGCTTTTTTGGTTCATTATATATAAATAATTGCTCTAAACAAATGGGCTAAAGTCACATGTCCCTGTCAAATGTATTTGGGTTAATGAATCAGTAATACATCTTGTAAGTCTTGCCTTGTCAGCTTCCCTTACTTCTGTCTAGAAGTATACGAAAGAACAATTCATTCTTAACTATACTGTTGACCTTTGCTAAATAAACTCACAAGGTATTTCTTAATTTCAAACACCGTAATAATACTTTCCATCTTGATTTACCCCCCAGTTAGATCAGTTATACACTTATATTAACAGAGAGTATTTTCACTGGACAACTTTTATTTATAATTAGTCAGGAACAGACTGAAAAAGATGCGTTATCTCTTCACAAAAGGTGTATAAAGATGTTCCAAAGTTACTATGGTTTAGTGCTTTGATTACATTAATTAAAATGCATTAAACCACTATGTGGAAGTGCTTATTCAGAATCACAGGGTTTTAATTCGAATTCATGTATTTTGGAATGAATTGCACAAAATCAATTATGCCATTTAAATTCAGAATGAATACGTTCATATGGGTTGTACATAAGTTTAAGTAATCTACTCTAAACTCATATCTTTAGCTAATTTAATTTACTTTTTTGACCATGTCCATACAGCATGGTCAATTTCATGGTCTCCAAGTCAATTTCAGCATTTATACTAGCACAGTGAAATTTAGTCCTCATTCTTTTGCTTTTATTCTGGCCAATATTTGAAAATCACTAGAGAGAATGTAGAATTATTTTTTTTAATTAAAATCCTTTCTCCCTCTGACAACTTGATTAAATCATCTCAAAGAGTCATTGAAAATATTTCACAAATTAAGTATTACATGAATTATCTCTTGAGTGCTTGATCTTAAAATAACTAAAGTATACCTAATTAGCAAGTAATATTCATCTAAGTTGATAGTGAAGGAGAAAGCCCTTCTACATAGTTTCTACTCTTTTCAAAGTAAAATTAAGTGCAGAATCTTCTCTGAGTAATTCTCTCCTAACCAGTTCTGAGTCAGGGAAATTCAATCAGTGTAATTTATTGCCAATTAAAATCACTGATTCTCTTGCTGAAAAATAAAAACAAATAAACATTTAGGGAAACTGCTTCAGGTTCCCTCCAGACTTCTTTCCTCTCCTCTTCCTGGCCACCCACTCCCTTGCTACATGCTGCACTCAGGCCCTTTGGAGAGCTGATGAAGATCAGTGCCTTGTGGTTCCTACTGCTCCAGTGTGGTTCCTCCTCCTGAGCTTCCTTTTTGTTCCTGCTCAACTGCATGTTTTGATCCTGCCCTGCCTGGGGCTGTTAGCTTTTCTTCAGTGATTTTCCTGTACTGCTGTCCTTCCTGCCTGGTTTACTTCTTACTTGTCTTGCCCCTGCTCCACTGGATTTTTTGCTCTGTTTTCCAGTGTCCCTACTGCTCTGTTCCCTCCTTTGTGTCGCCTCCTGCTCTGCCACTGTTTTTTCGGCATTTAACGTAATTTCTTAAATGCCTTCACAGAGACACCATAAGCTTATCTAATTGTTTCATTTCTGACGTACAGTGAATCTGTGCTGGCTGAAGCTGCTGTGTTCAGTGTGGTTCAGACACTGACTGCACTCCTGCACAGGACCTTCTTGTTCCTTCTCCACAGCCAAAACCCAGCCAGTTATGCCCAATACAGTAATGGGCTCCTAAATTTCTTGTTTGTCAGATTCAGACAATAAACTTGTCAAGACTTTTGCTGTGAAAAACCTTTAGAGGTCCAAAAGATGCACACTATAAATGACAGATTTCCTGTTATTTACTTTACACCCTTGTAAGCCTGAAGTGATTTTGCTTCTGTCAATGACCAGTTTAATAACCCCTTGACCATTTTTTTATAGTCTTCACCAAGACAAAATTTTCTTGCCTGCTTGCAGGTGTTTCCAGGAGCCACAGCAATGTCTTCTGCCCCACAGACAAATAACAAAGGCCTTGCCATGTTCAGGACATTTGCTTGCAAAAATGGAGTGAACTCATAAAACTTGATCTGTGAAGAAATATTCATTGATTCCTATGTAGAAATAAGTTCAGAATATATAAATTTTTAATTTTGTGTTTCACTTAGATCATGACAGTCCCTACCTAAACTAAAATAACAAGCATTTCCTGAGAGGTTTGACATTCTTCACATCAGGCTTTCGTCTTGTGTTGATAGGTAACTGATGAACTAAATCAGGAAGAAAATCCAAAATACAGCCCAATCAGTGCCTACATTGGCTTCATTGTGAAACAAAGACACGAATGAGTTGCTAGGCTGAAGAAAGTGTAAAAGTTTTCATGGAGATAGTGAAAGCCCATATTGGCTAATGTTTTAATGAAATCTGGGGCTAAATCTTTCTGCTGCTCCTTGGCACAATTTCATTTTTTGTTTCATTCCCAACAATCACTTTTGTACAGGAGGAAACTTCTTTCCTCATTATTTTCATTAGAAAATATATACCTGCCCTGTCCACTCATGAAAAAAGACCGGAATATTTTCTCACAGATTAAGTATTTGGAAACAAAAGCTCTCGTAATAAAATCTGATCATGAATCTAGAACAAGGCATAGCTGGGGGAAAAGGAGAGAAAAGGTGTGTTTGAAAGCAAAAACCCAGACGGCTTCTGCTTGCTTTAAAATTTCAGAATTGGAGGTTACATGTTACTGAATGTAAAATTAGAACTAGACAACCAGAGCTGAACCACATAAAACTGTCTGGTGAGATCTCTTCTTAGATCTCTTCTTAGGTTTTTCAGTGCTATATAAACACATTGACTATAAGCTAGATTAACTGTGCTATGTATTCATTGTTTTTCACAGCTTTTAAAAGTTTTTACAAAATCAAATTTAAAAAGTTTTTCAGCTCTTCTCAGAGTGACTACTAGTTTATAGGTCTGCAGCCAAAAAAGGTTTTGTAAGGAAAGTTTCCAACATGTGAAGGAAACTACAAGTGTCGTTATGCAGATCATCATTTAGCAGCCACTTATATCTGAACAGATGGTGAAATCAATTCAAATGAATATGTAAACATATTTTCAAAGTTCACAGCACCCTAAAGGAGAGTGCTAGAATGTATCGATCTTGAATGTTTCAAATGTCTCAAAAAACAGAGATAAGACTATTGAGGCAAAAGTTTTCACTGATTACCATTTTAGATGTTTAAATACAAAGTTTAGATCCTTGCCCTTAAAATCTCTTCACAGCTTCAGAGATTTCAGAATTTCTCAAGTGCCATTTTTGTAATGTCATATGACCTTTATGCAGCTAAATTTCTGAAATGGGGTTTATCCATGTCTAACTAAATTTTTCCATTTAATGCTTGATCTGCACTAAGGGTCAAGGGACATTCACAGTTTGACTTTGAGAGGATGCATACTTTTTTTATAACCTGCAGTTCAAATGGAGAGTTTACCTGGAATATGAGGGATCCAAACCTTGTCTTGTTCTTATCTGTACTTCACATATCTTCTTCACATCCCTTCCCTACCCTTTCTCTCCCTTCTGGGTTCTTTTGTTTTCTAAAATTGTATTCCCTGATTTTAAAAGCAATTGCTGTCTGTTTATGACTGACTGAAATCATAAAGCTGTATTTTTCCTAGGATGATAGGCCTTAAGTGTAGAACTCTGTCATTTTGTAGCACAGCAAGACTCAAGCACTGTTAGGAACATTCACTTGTCTGAATCTACCCTATCTTTTTTAGACCATTTTTCTTTTGTCCGTAAATCTTTTACAGTGGGAATACAATGAAACTATGGTTTTGTGAGCCAGTGATTCATCTGAATATCCAAAGCTCATCTGTTCCCTGAAATATCTAAGCACAACCAACCATAGATCTAGAGATCTCTAATCATAATAAAACTGGTTTTTGATAATCACTGAGTCTGAGGGACCACCAACTATTTTTAGCTATGGTCTGGTAGCTTACATTTAACCAACTATATACATCATGAAAAATGCCTGTGGATCAGACTATTTTCACAGATCTACTATTTTTTAATTGTAAATCAAGGACAACTATCTTGAATATGAACTCTTAGATTCTTTAGAGCCTTGAGGCCATGATATATTTTGCCAAAGAGTTTAAGGAGACCTTTCTTCTCCCTTCGCTCCTCACCTAACCCCCTAGTTCCAACTAGAGGGCCCCTGAGAAGAAAGCAAGAACAAGCTTTTCTATATTTGTAGCAAAAAGACACATACAATCACAAACAATCCTTGTGTGAGATGCTAACAGTCAGATAACTTAGCCACTAACCTTTTAAAGTCTGACTCATGTCTCTTTTTCATCTTCTCTTTAATTTCAGTCTCATCTGAAACATGTCTAGTTAACAGGAACAAAGAATATCCTTAAATCCATCTTGTCATATTCTTTTCATCTTCCAGTGAAATAACAGTTCCAGTGCCAATTCAGTGCATCAGTGCATCTTTTTCAACTCTATGTGCTTTTTTTCACCCTACAACACTATAGCTTCAAGTACAACAATTCAACTGTTGGTCATAGAATTTGGATATGGGGAGACGATACTAGTCAAAGAAAATCACTTGAAGTTTTTTTGTTTGGTATTTTTTCTGTCCAGTGGTCTACTTGGTGGCTGAAAAGTATTTCACTCAAGTGTTACTGTGCAACAGGAAAATAGAAATTCTGATCACAATGACAAACTATATTTATGAAGAAACTCACACAGACATATTTGCATAAATGGGAATTAACTATAAATCCTAGATTGAAAGAATAATTACCATGAATCATCAACAGTAAAAGAGCATGATCTTCATGAAAAAAAATTTACCTTTAAAACATTTTGTAGAATAGCAGATTGGAAAAGGAAGTAAACAAGGAAATTATGTTTTCTTCTGCTATTCAAATATAATAAATATTTTAATCAAGGCATGTAGATTCATCATTTCCTTTGTTACAGTATGTGTCTAAAATAGTCCGCAAAGTAGAAAGAAAAGCATCTGAGACCTGCTGTGTATCATGACAGTGTAATTGTCTGAGGTTGAAAGATCAAATGAACAAAACTGTAGATTGCAATGGCTGAAATATTCTAGGATTCTAGAAAAATACTAAATAAAATACATTGAAGGAATAAATCAAGAACCCAATCACCATTAATATCTTATGAATAAATAAATAATAAACGATAAAATATTATAATAATATAATAATAAA
>VXAB01000014.1:0-45335 GCA_013399175.1 Odontophorus gujanensis
TTGTTGTGAGCTGGGGGTCGGCCGCTTCACTCTTGTAATAAGTGATAGGACAAGAGGAAATGGTTTCAAGTTGTGCCAGGGGCAATTCAGAGTAGATATTAGGAAATACTACTTCTCCAAAAGAGTGGTCAGGCAGTGCAATGGGCTGTCCAGTGGAGTCACCGACTCTGGAGGTATTTATGTTCACTGTGTTGAGGAACATGGTTTAGTGAGAATGTTTGATGATAGGTGGATGGTTGGACTGGATGATCTCATAGGTCTTTTCCAACCTTGGTAATTCTGTGATTCTATGACTTCTCTATAGAGCAACAGTGTCCAGCTTGGACTGTTGATAGCAACACTAAGGAAAGATACTGCAAAACCTGTGTATTTTAAATGGCAAAATTAAACATCTTGCAATGCGTAAAGACTGTCAAAAGAAGAGAACCACAGTTCAAGATTAACAGAAGCAGTAGAAAGATAGAATTCTATCAATACTAGAGCTGAAGGCATAGTTTATGGACAGAACCAACTGAAAAGGAAGGTATTTTTGGGAAGAAGATCAATGGGAAGAACAAATATTTACACTTCTAAGCTGATGAAGTGACTGCCAAGAGTAAAACAGAACAAACATTTGTGTTCATTTAACCCTTTTCACAAAGAGCAGTCCTTGAAGCCAGCTGAGATCTTCAGCAGTAGGCTGAAAACTGCAGCAACAGACTGAGAGAAGGATTGAGGGTTTCTTATTTTCAGGTTTGTTTACTGCAATGAACACATCTCTGGAGTACATTCTTTATTCTGGGCATCCTTTAATATTACATAACTAAAACACTTGTATTAACTATTCAGAATGTACCAGCTGTTACGAAACCCAGCAGGCAAGTGACCCCTTAGGGTTTGCTGTGTGTCTCCATGACCATGTTCAGAGGCAAGATGACAGCCAGCCAGAGAGGAATGGCTTTCCACATGCTCAGAGCAACACCCTGATTTGGAATGGGTACAAAATCTGTCTTAATACTAACTTGAATGGAAAGTAGAAAAGCACTGCACTGTGCTCTACTAGAGAAAAGCTCCAGCCTGCACTAGCCATATTAAAAGTTCTGGAAAAATTTATTAAAAGGATGGTAAAATTAGTTTCAAATATGCCTACAGTTATGTTTACATTTTTGCATTTGTTTTCTACATGGTGGGTGACAGAGATAGAACAAAGTGTACTACATGTTATGTCAAAAGCCTTAAATATTTTCCTGTCAAGCCTCAATCTAATATCAACTTATTGCCAAAAAGAATCAAGTGCAATTACCATGTGGAACACACATTAAATCTAATAGTGACATTTTTAACACACTACTGTGAAACATACGAACTCATACTTGATAACTTCCTCATGATTATTATTACTGTACTTGTAAACCATGTAGACAAAAACTAATTCATTCAATTTAATTCTTAAATTGCTTTGCCTTTGAATGTATCACTCATTCGACTGATTCAGAGCAGGGATTGTTAAAAGACAAATTCTTCTATTTTAGTATATTCACACATGCAGAATAAAATATGAGAAAACTCTTTAACAATATGATTTGGAAGGAAGACCTACTTTTTTATTATTATTATTATAATTTTATGGTATTCCATTGAATCCTCATTATTCATTTAAGCATGGGGGGAGTAGGAATGAGAATGTATATATGCTGGAAAACTTTCATGATCATGAAGATATTTTATCAGATATTTCAAAGACCAAAAAAAAACAATATCATCATTAAATATTAGCAATTTTAGAAATTAATATTTAGCGATAATTATTCATTTTGAAAGGTGTCTACCCATCACACTTTGCTGACAACATTAAAAAAGGATCATTCTGACTTAGCAGTTTTACACAGAATTATATTTTATCTCTTAGAAATCTAATTAATCTCTTTAAGGCCTAAAATAATGTCATGGCATTATTCTTTATCTTTAAAAAATCACCAGGAATCTTCCAAAACTGAATTAGTACACATGAAAGTAAGAGATTTTTGCTTTCTGGGATTCTTTTTTTTTTTTAAAAAAAAAAGTCATATAGTCTGTCATATGCAACCTCACACTGAGTTCTTTTTTCACCAGCAGGTTCTTTACCACTTGTCTGGTTTTCATAGGCATAGCTGTAACAGAAACATGGCACTCACACACAGGCAAGCTGCAGTGTGGTCACTCCAGCAAGTTTCATCAGGCAATTGCTTAGCCTCAGTGAAGACCTATACTGATAAAAAAAACTGAAGCTGACAAGCAAAAATCTCCACAGTGGCCAACCAAATTTCTAAGGAACTGTGAGGTATGATGAGAGATATGACTTAAAATCCTGTTTGACTGATACCCTTCTGGTAAAATATAGCAAAAAAGTCAGTCACTGAGAGATTATGCTGCCACCTAATTACTGAAGTAGTTGTTGCAGTGTCACATTCCAAGCATTAAAAACACAAGTGACGCATGGTATTTATTCTTTTGATGAGCATCCAGAAAAGTGTTACTTGAAATTGATAAGCACGGAAAGAAGTGACACTGGAACAATTATAAAGGCAGCAAGAAAGTTTTGATACATTTTCAGTATTAGGAAAAGGAGAAATGAAAGAGAAGGTCGAGTTAAGGGCCAGATAAAAGCAAAACAATACAAGGAATTTTAAATACTCTGCCATCATATGTCAAATTACTATACAAGGTAAAAATTCAGCTGGTTCATCATGATGTCATAAAAATGTTCACCAGGAATTCATCTGAAAATGTCAACCTCTTCATGTTAAGCTACTGTTGAGCTGGAAAAGCTATATTATTATACTAAATCAAAAAGCAGAAATGTCAGGCTTGAAATATCATAACCTAAAGAATTGTACAATGTTCCCCTTCTGCTAAGACATTTGTGACCAAATTCTGATGCTCAGTTGTTTGTAGTTAATTGCTTTGTAAGGGAGCTAATAAAAAGTAGAGGAGGAGGAAAAAAGTGTGCCAAATTCAGTCCTGGGGTAAAAAGACTGACTCAGCTCCCTTGATTTCATTTCAGTTCAATTCACTTGCCTCCAAATGAAATCAGTCCAATATTCTTAAAAGAAATGATAATGAGATCATTAGTCTTAATCTAGCAGATGCTGATAATTCAACAGAATATTTTTCAGAACATTATTTTGAAGTTTCAGAAACTCCCCCTTTCCAGGAAGGTTAATTACTATAATGTGTTTATCTAGTTCTCTGACAGTAATACCCTATGTCACATGGCGATATCACTTTAAAAATAGGGAGGATTAAATAAATCTCTTTACTTGTCCTGTAAAAAATATTTGTTGTGGTTTAAAATGCACTTTCCAATGCATGACATTAATGGCTTCTCTTCAGAAACATTAGGGCACGTGTAACTACAGTATTATATTCTCCTTCACAGACCCTGCAGCAAAGTTGAAAGAAGATAAACAACGACTTAATTCTGACTCCTATTGGCTAAATTTAAATGTGCACTAAACTGATCTGATCAAAATTAAGCAACTCTGAAGAACTGCTTATGCAAAGCACTATGTACTTGCTAACTTCTACTGCAGCTTATTTCTTTGTTTCTCATGTTTAGTATCTTTAAACAGGAAAAAATATATATATTACAATATGAAAAACAAGACAATTTTTACCACAGTTTTAACATTCAGTTCCATTTGGAAAGTTTAGCAAAAGGTTTTTGTTTGTTTTGTTTTGCTTTTTTCAGAATCAAGCCTAAACGTAACATTTAAGTAACCTAACACTTGATATGTGGGTTTAGCCTTGGCTTCAGTGCCTCAAAGCTACATGGAACCGATTCTCAAGCTTTAAATTAAGCACTAGGTTGGGAAGGGGCTGCACACAGCAACAGCACCCTTCTGCAAGAAATGCTCAGAACTGGCAGCCCAGAGAAGCTGTGGGTGCCCCCTACAGGAGTTGTTCAAGGCTGGGATGGATGGGGCCCAGGACAACCTGGTCTAATGAGCGGCAGTCCTTCCCACAGCAGCGAGTTGGGACTGTTTGGCCTTCATGTCCCTTCCAACTCAAACTGTTCTGTGATTCTGTGAACTTCTATTTAGTGAAAAGTGACACAGAGGGAAAACAAAAGCAAAATCTTCATAACCAAAGGATGAGCGCTGAGCTTTAAGATCTCAGACGAAAGTTCTTGAGTGATGATGAGCCTGGTGTTCATCTCTGGTCAGAAGAAGCAAAGCATGTACTGACATGTTACTGAGAAACAGCTACCAAAACAAAGTTTATCATGCTGTGGTATAATCTGGCTTTCTTGTAGCTTAATTGCAGTGAGATGGAGTGCTCGGTGCTTTGCAAGAGCCATGAGATTCAGGTTTCTAATTGCATAATCAAATTAATAGGGGGAAAAAAAAAAAAAACAAAAAAAAAAAAAAAAAAACCCACACACGCAAAAAAAAACTGTCTGGGAAATGGAATCATAACAGAGAAGAGATAAAAATTACCCTGCTCTTGAAAATCTGGGTATCCGCAGGTAGTGCCTATACACCCCTTTGCACTAGTTACCTTTGTCTTTCCTCAAGTATGTTCAGAAATTCTTCAAATAACCTCCTCAGCCCCCCTTCCTGTAGTCTTTCAAGACACAATGCTTCAGGAAGAGAAACACGGATTACAAGAGGATTCCTCTAAGTACCTCTAAGATTGTATTTGGAAGGAAATTTTAGAATTAGAGATACTGGAAATAGTTCTTATTTTTTATTCAACATTTCAGAAACATTTCAATAGATTCTCAATCACCTACTGAAGTGACTTCATTAATGTGGTGTCACTGGGATTAAAAATACAAGTATAAATGAGTGGCTGGAGGATAGACATTATGTCTACAATCAGGTGAATACCAGCAAATAATTTTGGCGAATATTAATGCTGCTTTTCTGTCAAATCCATTTAACTTCTTTTCACAACCATCTTTTTGCATTGCAGGGATAATCAGTTGTAGCAGGAGGTTTAAAATTCATAGCAGAGAACATGAGAAAACAGAATTGTTATTTATAGCTATGAATACCCAAAATACAACTGATTTTTTTCTGGTCAGAGAACACAAGAGCATGTGACTCATTTGTTCAGTTAAAATCCAACAAAATTTGAAGGCCAATTTCACTTTCAGTTCTGGTTGATAAATCACTGACTTCATATATAATCCTGCAAAGTCTCTATTCAATACATTTGGGAAAATTCCATGTAAATAGTGAGAAGGAAAAATAAGTTCTGATGGCTTAATATTAATTTATAGGAAAAATGACTGATCTCTATGTCAGAATCATTAAGCAGTGGCATGCTTACACCATAAAGAGACTGGTCTTCAAACAACAGCACTTCTCACGTCATCTGGTGGTTGTATATCTCACTAATTCAAAATTTGCACTACAGTGTAACTAAGCAATTTCCTGCAAAGAAACTAGCATTTGTGGAATAATTTATAAATGGGGAAATTAGCATTTTTATTCTTGTTTTCTTGAGGAAGCAATAAAGAACCTATGAATTATTTCTGTGAAAGTGAGTTTCTAATGAAAGGTCTCTGATGTAATAACAGATTACGGTATAACAATGCAACAGTAGGGGTTAAAGGTAATTTCTAGTTCTGTAACCTGGAATCTACATCATTGCTAATAAGATGCTGGTACTGAAGGAAATATGACTCAAGAAGAGCTTTGGCTTTATTCAGGCAGCAGAAAGCAGACTCGCAATCCACTAGGTTATCTTTAAATATTGAATAGGTTTTTCCCATTGTATTTCTATGTCTGAATCCCCACTATTAGAGTCTAAAAGCAGCATCTCTTCCCAGCAAAACAGTTTGCAAACTACTTTTACATCTCCACAACCACCATTTCCTTCTCCTTACAAGTGGCCAAGCAGTCAGTCCCACATGCCCAGAGGTATTCTGAATTTGGGCCACATCCTAGTCTAATCAAGGGCTGAGTTGCATCTTGAGCACTGCATAGGCTGGCAGAGTAAATAAGAGCAAAAGGAGCTCCTGAACAGACCATAGGAGTCATGATGCATTGCTATGGCATCAAGCAGGAAAAAGTAAATGCCACTTCCTAATACATAGCTTGCACCTGATTTCAGAAGTTCAGCTAAGAACTGCAATCTGAAGCCATGTGGAGAAGGGTGGAGGAAACCAGGGAGAAAAAGGCTGGCAGACATAAATACCCCATTAGTAAGGTTTAATTACTGTGCAAGACCCCCATGAGAAGAGGGCAAAAAAAGAAAAAAAAAAAACGGTTTTTAGAAGTAAAGTTCGGTGATGGAGCAACATCAGGAGCAGGTCTCCAGACCCCACCCCTTTTACCTCATTCACAGAGTTGATCATCAACAAGTTTCCTGTTTACTAAGCAACTTCACAGCAGAAGAAACTGTCTGTGCCATCAGCATGAAGTGAACAGAATCCCACAGCAAATGTAATTAATGCAGTTCTCTCACTAAGTCATTTTAGTGATTTTTTTCATTATAAACTCAATGTTGTTTAGAAAATTAGTACTCTTCCTTTCCCAGAACAGACTAGTGTACATTTCTGTTTCATAAACTCTCCAAGTAGAAAGCGCAAAATAAACACATATAGTGCAAGTTACAGAATCACAGAATTAAAGGTATTGGAAGGGTCCTCAAGAGATCATTGAGTCCAGCACCCCTGCTAAAGCAGGTACACTACAATAGGTCATGAAGGTAGGCGTCCAGACAAGCCTTGAACATCTCAAGAGAAGGAGACTCCACAGTTTCTCTGGGCAACTGAGTTCCAATGCTCCATCACCCTTACTGCAAAGAAGTTCTGCATGTTTGTGTGGAGCTTCCTATGTTCAAGTTTTAGACCATTACACCCTGTCCTATTGCTCTGCAGCACCAACAAGAACCTGGCCTCATCCATTTGCCTCCCACCTCTCTGTAGGTATTTATAAACATTAAACAGAACCCCTCTCAGTCTACTTTTCCCCTGGCTAACAAGCCCATGTTATTCAGTCTTTCCTCATATGCAAGATGCTGCAAGCCCTTAATCATCCTTGTGTCCCTCCTCTAGAATCCTTCTAGGAGATAACTGTATTTTTTCAAATGGGGAGCCCAGAACTGAACACAGTAGTGTAAATGTGACCTCACCAGGGCAGAGTAGAGAGGGAGAATCACCTCCCTTAGCCTGCTAACCACATTCTTTTTAATGCATCCCAGGATCCCACTGGCCTTCTTGGCAACAACAGCATATTGCTGGTTCATGGCCAACCTGTTATTAACAAGAACACCCTGGTCCTCCTCCTCAGAGCCCCTCTCCAGCAGGTCATCCCCCAACCTGTACCAGTGCACGCGGTTATTCCTCCCCAGGTACAAGACTCTACACTTGCTTTTGTTAAATCCCCTCAGGTTCCTCCTTGCATAACTCTTCAGTCTGTCCATGTCTTGTTGAATGGCAGCACAGCTTTCCAGTGTATTCACACAGGACTTGAAATGTTATGTAATAAAAGCAACCTTCGTGCATAAAATGGAAATAAATGAGAGCATTCAGCAATATTCTGAGTTAAACTTTATGTACTTCTGTATTCTAAATAAACTCCAGAGTATTTGAGTAGTATAAAAAATAACAGCAACACAATTAAATTGGATACATGTTAGAAAAGTCCATGTAACAAAATTATTTTTTCTTACAAAGTGATACCTACTTTTCACTCTTCCTGTCTCTTACAATAAAATCATAGTAGTTCCCGGCTTGAAAATAAATGAAGTCACAGTCCCATTTCTTATCTATCTTTTGCTGTTAGACCAGAAAAACAGAAATCTACATTTTTCTGATATTCTGATGGAGCACGAAATGGATAATTGATGGAAAAAATAACTCTCACATAGTAAATTATTGGCACTGCTTCTTCATAGTTGCTGGAATCTGACCTTGTGCTTGTTATTTCTTATTAAAAATGTACATACAATTAATACATAATTTCTCTATTTCCTCTGAGATGTGGTAAGCCTTATCTGTGCCATTCCAGAGGTAGATTGATAAGGATACATGTATTTCAGCTGCTGGTACGCTGGGATACTTTTTCTATTAATTGTTCTGAACTGCTTTATAATTATGCTTATTTTTTGTACAGTTTTTTCTATAATAATTTTTAACGGATATGATGCATTCAGTCTAGTTTGTAATACTGAATATAAATAAATATATATATACTAGTATTAAAGGGCAGTTTGGAGGTACTGAAAAACACCTCTCCAGTGAACTGAATAGGCAAACAGGAAACCTTCCAATTACTTCTTTTGCAACCTTGGGCAAACTTGTGCTTCATCAGAAACAATGTGATATCCAACATCAAATAAATTATTTCAGGTGGTGCAACAGTTCAACTAATGAACAAATATAGAATGCCATCTGAGGCAAAATTTGTTAAGAGCTTGTCAATGGATTGTATAAGATTGCAATTCTTTGTCCTACTTAGCTGAGACAAGGGCATGGATTGCATTATCCATTACAATACAGACACTGAAGCAAGGCTTTGTTGCCTGCTCTTGTACTTTAGCTTGGGATATTACTATTTCTCATCTTGCAGTCTTTTGATTCTGTATTTAAACCCATTATTAGAATAGAATACCATTATTTGGGGGATTAGAATTTATTTAACTATTTGAATCAGGGAATGCTAAAACTAAATAATACAATTCTCTCCAATGGCTCTTAACGAGCTAGTGTAACTTTTCAAGTTATTTCCATGAAGGTACTGATGAGTATGCTCATATTCATTTCACTTGCTCTTCCACAAGATCAAAACATAAAGATTTTATTCCACTTATTGGAAAACTGATGAATGATGAAGTTCATGACTCGAGTAATGGATGTGACAAAATTTGGCCATATATATTAAATGTACAGTGATATCAAATTGCTTACTGCAGACAAATCAAGGCAAGGCATTTTCCCTACAGCTTTCATGTTGATATCTTCATGAACAGCTTCCATTTTATTAATTAGAATATATCAAACTTTATTTAACTGTATTTCAGGATTAGCTTAGCAGCTTAATAGAGAAGTGAATAGACCTCAATGTTAAATGAATACTGAACTTCTAAAAAAAGATCTTACAACCAGTAACTGGTCCATTTTGAAAAAAACTCTTTATAGACACAAATAGGCTTACCCTCTCATAATGACTCTTATCAATTGTAAGCTGAAGATCATATGCTTCATCTTGTCCTACAGTCTCATTGCAAAGAGAGATGTCACATCAGTGGTGCTTGGGCAAAACATAGCAGTAAGACAAGCTAACATTGGCATGATCTTTCCAGTGCAAGGAATATCCTGGTGAAAGGGAAAATGTGAGTTGAATACAGAGAACAAAGGAAAATGGGGGAAAATGTACACACCATGTTGTAAAAAAATAAATTTTCTTTACATGTAGTAGTAGTAAAAAACTAATTTAAGAGAGCAGAAGGTACGAAGAATCAAAATCAAACAAGGATTAATAGCAAAAAGAGACAAAGATGTAAACTCAAAGCTTGAGCTGAGCACACAATTCTCATAATACACCTGGAATCCTGGGCTGGAAGCAGTCCAAGAGCTCAGACTGTCTGAAGGGAGGATTACCTGCACCTACAGCATTTATCTGACCTGGACAGATCCAGGACAGGATTAAGAGCAATACTTCTGGTTATGTATGTACACCTTTGAGACAACATTTCCTAATGTGTGGGTGTCTTTTCTGTCCACTGTCAGTGTTGCTCCCACTATCATACTTCATGTAAACAACAGCGTGACCTCTTGGTCCACAGAGACACCATGCTCAAACACAATTTAAAGGACAGTAAAAAAATAACATCATGATGATAGATAGCTAGTGTCAAGCAAAGCATGAACATGGAAGCTATAGGTTACAAACTACATAATTTAACCTTACCTAAACACAGACCTTAGTTTTCCACTCTGAAATCCTTTTAAGTGTTATTTCTGTGAAATCAAAACCAGCAGCAGAGCAGAGAGCATATCTCTGAAAAAAATGTATAGTTATTTGGTGTCAAGATTGTTGCTTTAAATGAAATAAAATTCAGTGTAGTTAAAAGCAAAATAAAAAAAATTAACTGCAGTATAAATTTATGACAGATAAAGTTCCACTAAAACCACTGCGCATTTCTTTATGTTATTTGAAGGCGACATTAAAATAGCAAGATATGTGAGCTTCTGTTACAGTCCATACAGCTTAATGGTAACTTTCAATCTGAAGCTTTTTGAGTATTTAAAATAAATGCTATCTATTTCTTCTCCTCATTCTGTAAAGGACAGTTTGGTAGGTCTTCTCAAATTGTCTAATATAAGCCATCAGGAGTCAGCTTTTCACGGATTTAAAATGTGACTATCAGTGTCACTACTTTAATAAAGACATACATACTCTTTTATCTAATAGCTGAACAGATCTGTGATTTATCCTGACTCCAGGATGTTGGAGGTGACTGCATTTTTCAGGTTAAGATATCATAGAATGGCCTGGGTTGAAAAGTGGCCTCAAAGATCATTGAATTTCAATGTCCCTGCTGTGGGCAGGGTCGCCAGCCTCTAGAGCAGGCTGCCCAGAGCCAAATCCAGCCTTGACTTGAATGCCTCCAGGGATGAGGCATCCACGACCTCTCTGGGGAAGCTGTTCCAGTGTGTCACCACCCTCTGAGTGAAAAACTTCCTCCTAATGTCCAACCTAAATCTCCCCTGTCTTAGTTTAAAACCATTCCCCTTTGTCCTATTACTATCAACCCTTGTAAACAGCCATTCCCCTTCCTGCTTATACATTCCCTTCCAGTACTGCAAGACCACAATGAGGTCTCCCCAGAGCCTTCTCTTCCCTAAGCTAAACAAGCCCAGTTTCCTCAATCTTTCTTCATAGGAGAGGTGCTTCAGCCCTCTGACCATCTTTGTGGCCCTCCTCTGGACCCATTCCAAGAGCTCTGTCCTTCTCGTGCTGGAGACCCCAGGCCTGGATGCAGTATTCCAGATGGGGCTTCACAAGAGCTGAGTAGAGGAGGACAATTACCCTGTCCCTGCTGGCCACCCCTTTTTTAATGCAGCCCCGGATACAGTTGGCCTACCAGGCTGCAAGTGCACACTGCTGGCTCATGTCTGGCTTCTCATCCACCAGGACACAGATCTGCCTCCATCTCACAGGACACGTGATTACATAAAAAGGGCAGAATCCTGTACTGCTCCATGCTCTGTGTTTTGTAATTTTTACTCACCTGAATCTAGGAAAAGAGAATGTATACATCTGGGGGCTCAGCTTTCAGGACTGCTTTGAATCCTGTCCTGAAATGCTTTATTTACCCCATCCATCATGGAGGGAAACTGGACCTTGAAGAAGGTATTCTGGATAAAAGGTAAAAATCAGTGAGTAGCACTTAATAATGCTAAGCCTTAGGTATTAAAATGCTTAATTTTATCTCCGTGTTAATAATATTAATGGCCCAGAGATTTCTTTTTCTGAAACGGTATATAACTGGAAAATAAAAAGGGAGTTTCTGGAACTAAGGAAATGAATAATCTCTTCTGAAAATGAATGAAGTGAAACACCAACATTTTCTTAATCATACTCATTCAAACATTCAAGACTTCAAATAACAGATTCCCATATCAGATTACCAATATACACTGTCAGATATCTGTAAGCAACAAACTCCTTGGAACAATTAAGGACATAAATACTGGGCATCACAACTCTCCCTAAATATAATTTCTGTGGCAAGTTTTGGGCTTCTCATGTTGCTAGCTTTTCTGTTGCAAAGAACAAAGAAGGCATATAGGCATTAAGATTAGAAAAGTATTAAATAATGTATGCTGTAATTGAAAAGTAAAAGCCAGGCAGCATCAAACTGTTCCAAGCATTATAATGGTTTTGGCTGTTCCTGAAAATGAGTCACACTATTGCAGCAAGTGCACGCTCAAAAATCTCAGTCTGCATAAAAATCTGTTATGGTTTATATAATTGTAAGTGACTCAGTAGTAGGTCTGATGAAAAAATACCAAATTCTCTCATACTGGGAAGCACATTTCTTAGGAAATGAAAGTACAGCACTTTTTTCGACATTTTCTGGAGGAGGAGAAGTAAGGAGGAAGTTTACACTGCTGAAATATCCTGTCTCACAAGTAAAACTAAAATTTTAACAACTCTATAAATAATAATGAATAACAAAAGTGAAATCAAAATGTTTTCTGGCATACTAAAATATTCTAATTGAATAATATTCTTAACTCTTCTTGTAGGCAAACTTAATAGTATGTTATTTTCTTCTTTACTGAAGCAAAGAGGAAATGACAAAAAACAAATCCTTCACCAAGTAGAATTGCTGAACAATAGACTCTCATGCAACTGTAGGTGTGATCTCAAAGCAAAATTCTGAACATAAAACAATCCAGTTTTGTATTCATTGAGATTTCTTTGGCATCTTCTTCCTAATACAAAAATCAATGGCTTTGAAAAGTGGGAATAATTTCAGAATAAACCGAAGTAAGAACTAATCCTAGGTCTTCACTGGGAATTTGATCATTATAAGAGTCCTAAATTGATTATTCCTATATTGTCTTCCTTCATAGTTATGTTGCACTCCAGTCTCACACAAATACACACAACACAGAACGTGTACAACAAATATGGCTCTCATATATATATATACATTTATATTTATATGGTTTACTTCAGACAAATGAAGATAAATAAATTCCAATAATTTGTTCATTAATTTATTATTCCAAGTTAAGTAAGGGATCCTATTGCACTGACACCTACAAGAATAATGACAGAAAAGAATATGATAATGAGGAAGGGAGAGGATAGGGCTGTCAATTAGGAATAGAAAGAAAAACTGAAAAGTCAAAGCTGCCATAAGAACTGTTTCTATGTGTCATTTTTCCTATTGTAAAAGGTACGTTTCCCTGTATTAAATTTTAATGCCAGTTTCTAATCATTTTACGTTTTTCTAGATGAAGAAATAGTCTCTTCTCTGACTCTGAAAGGATGCATACATATATTTTCCCTTTTTATCTACCCTTTCACAGCAATCAAAAAATATCTCACTCCGTGGAACTGTTGTATTATCTCCAAAACACTTTTGGAAATATAATGATTAAATTCATCCGGATATCAATTTGCTTGGCTATTAGTAAGCAACATTCCACTACCACATAGACCAAAAAGCCTGGTCACTTCACAGAGCTTCCTAATAAGAAAGAGGAACAGAATTATTACAGCGTATCAGCACTGACTGTTTTCCCAGCAACAAGCAGCTGTTTTACAGCGCTGTCAATATTATCTTTCCATTAGCTACCAGCTGCCAACACTTTAAAAGCAACTGCTTCCACCTCTTCTCTAACTGATGGTTAGAAATACCTTTAAGTAATATGACAATTGGCAAGGCTCAGGAAGCCCAAAGGATTGAAGTTAATATTCAGTGGAAATGAGACTGAAATAATGCAGAAAAATACTAAAAATAGTACTCCAAATTTGATACTGAAATTTTGAAATAGGATACAGAAATAAGATCCACCTATCTGCTCATCTTTAGGAATGAACAGGAAAGGCTCTTCTCATTCCAAATACAAATGAAAACAAAGCACTGACACGTTTCTGTGTGCACCACAGCAGCTCCAAGATGTTTGTAAAAATAACAAAAGAATAGTGAGACATTTCTCACCAAGAGGCCTGGAGGTCAGACCACCTATCTAGCAGAATAGATGAATTATAATGGTTGCCTGCAGAACAGAATGGAACTTCTTCCATGGATCAAAAAGGGTGCAGATAGTCATCAATAACGTGGACTGTCCATTTAAAATCACAGCAGTGTAGGCAGATGGGTACTTCATTTGGTTCTCCTGCATTCATCATGACTTCTCTCTTTCTAGACACTGTTCTTTTTGGCATCTGTCTCCTTCCCTCCTTCTCTACTTCAATCAAAAATATTCAGATCTAAATAGGTTTCTCCTCACCAGAGAGCTGTCATTAGTACCTCTCTATTTTTTAATTAGTACTACTATTTGTGCCTATTAACTGGCATCCTCTGTTGAAAGCTCATATTGGCAGAAAATGCCAGCTCTAATTATGCTATGTTCTTAACACAACACTGCCAAAATTAATATTGGTATGCCACTTATGTGTTACAACACAAGGTCAGACACTGCTACTTTTATTACACAAACTGTCTGTTGTACAAAAAATAAAAATAAAAAATAGAAGAACAGAAAAAGAAATCCCTAGTAAGGGGTAACAAATACGCAAGACTTCAGCAGTAGAGTTTTCCTTTCACTGGTTACAGCAACCTCCTTACTTCTTTCACCAAAAAAGGTAGTCAACATACGTGAATAAGACACTCACTGTGGACTGAAACATTAAAAAACTTAAATCTCTTCTTCTCAGAAGTGAATGATCTCTGGCCTTATAGCTGTCCAAGACTGTCACATTTGTCTTTAATTTTATAACACTTGTGTAACTGAAAGATTAGTATTATGAACCAGCTTCAAGGAAATCCTGTGAGTGAGCTCCCCCACTCTACAGTGTTTCCCAGGATATTCTTCCTCCATACAAACTCAGTCATAACTGCACCCTGAATATAGTAAATCAGAAAATTCAAGACATTATGATGAAAAATTAACATAGACAAAATAAAACTTTGTTTTCTTGGAGAACTCTGAGAGCTTTTTCCAAAATAGAACATGGTATATGACATGTCCCCTCAGAAGTACAGGTTACTACAAGTATCTGAAACCTGTCTTCTCTTTAAAGTTTGATGTACTCACTTACATGACTATCTTCAAAGTATTCCACAATGTGGGCCTAAAACCTAAAATTCTGTCAAATGCTCAGAACTGATGACATGAGAAACAACGAGAACTGAGTATTTCACATTAAAAAAAAAAAAAACCTGAAATTTCTTTAAAATGGGCTTAACAAAACAATAAGAAACCATACAAAAATAAAACCACCAGTTACCACCATTTCTAAAGGAAAAAAAAAAGTTGACATCTTTTTTTTTTCTAGGTAACTTGAAAAATAACATTTTTTAAACATTATTTAACTAGAAAGTATTAAAAAGTTCTCAGAAAAAAAAAAAACATTAACAGAAAGAATAGATGGAAGAGTCAAAATCTAATTGGCTAAAACCCATAGTAATCTCAAATCCACAGTAGATGTGGGGTCCATTTAACACTAGACTTGGCATGGGCACAAGGAAGCAAGACCAGAAGGGCATCAAAAAGAAGCTCATCTCCAACAGCTTAGTTAAGTTCTTAAAGACATGCTCTCCATCAGCTATAGAGATTGCTTCAGCCTGACTGATCTAACAGGAATAAACAGGATAAAAGGATATAGACGTGTGAATACTGCTGGATCAATGACTCGTGATAGCTAATCCACACTAGAAGGGAAAACAACATTTGAGGGATCCTTTTCGGCTAGTGTAGATTCTCACCAACTCTTACTGACAATGTACCTAAAATGCATAGAACACTGATAAATTTTAACTGTTTATGAATGATGCTGCAGCACCAGAGGAATCAGTAACAACAATTAAATACATTCTGGATAGCTATCAACAATATCAAGGTTATAAATCAATCTGCATTACTCTGAGAATGCCAAACCCCAACTGATTTCCAATTTAAAAACTGCAGATTGTCTAGGAACTGGTTGAGACAGGACAATATAACCTTGTATCTTACAATACATGTTGGTTTTTTGAATATATCAAAGGCATCACAGCAAACAAAGAGCTCTGAAGGAAGGGGAATTTTCAGCTGTCTACCAATTTCAGAAATCTCAGATTTGGAAGTCCACTTTGAGACAGGCTTGTACTTCTTTCCTTCAAGGAAATAAGCAGAGATGCAGCACATCAGGAGACAAGAGAAGATGTCATTTTCGGGGATCTGGGAGCCATTATTTTTTATCTGATATTCACAACTGGACTCCAGTATAAAAAAAAAAATAAACGTATGAAGTAAAAGAAATAGCAGTTAAAACAACAGCCTTTATTGATGCCCATGTATGCAGCAAGGCTAACAGTGGGAGAACAATATTTTAACACACTGGCAAAGAGTGCACTATGAACTGTAAATACTGATATCTAAAACAGAAAATAGATTTCAAATTGCATAAAACATAGATTTTACATTTTTTTGTAGATTTTACCTCAGCCTTTTGAATATAACACTTCATTTTTCTGAGCCATTTTGGCTCAGTATTTGTTCTTATACTGATAGCAAGTAGTTATCAGGGCAGCAGATCTGGTCAGTATTAGACCACTTCATTTTTAATTGATTACTGATTGCACTGTCATCTGCAGACAGATTGAGTCACCAAGCTCCTTCAAAGATATTTTCATGCATTTTCTTAGAACTTCACATTGAGAGCTTAAGGAGGAAATTCTTACTAAAATGTGTCATTAGTAGAATTTTCTTTTCTACTTGCTAAAGCAAGTTAAGAATACTCTAAGTCTAATGATGGGTGAAATCATCTGAATATTTTGATCTGCTTCCACTTATTTATGAGTTATTATAATTGATTTTGTTCTACCTACATAATAGTGCTCACCAACACTGAGCAAATTAAAATTTTTCCTCACATCTATGAAGTACATAAAAATTCTTCCAAAGTGCATGAAGTATAATATATAAAGCCATATTTCAAGTACAAGTATTTGACTGGCCATGAAAATCAATATGAAGAGCCAGAATGTGACCTAAATCACTCTTTGTCTACTTCTTTGGATATATTCTAAGAACATCTAAGGTAACTGAATGATAGCAGTATTTCTGCAAGGTTCTAGTACTATCTAAGAACTGGAACAGACCATGCCAATTACCTGCTTTACATTCTACTTAAAACCAAGAGCACCTTAAAAAAATAAAATATATATGGATAAAAAAGAGAAAAGAAAGGTTAGATTTGTTCTGCTGTTTCAAATTTAAACGAGCTTTTCAGTAGACATATCTACATTTCCTCTTGCAAAAAAATGAGGCAGGACACCAAAGTAAATCTTGATTAAATTCAAGGGTTTCCAGTAACTTAGTAATGTGGAAAATTCTCCAATTTTCATCTCTGCAGTCTTACTGAACTTGGTTGACATGAACAGACTGGAACACTGAATACAAAACACTATAAGACGAAATCAGGTGAGCTCCATCTTTTCACTCTCTCCAGCTCACATCCCTTAATTTTTCTAAACACAGGCATGTTCCCAGTGCTAGCAGTGGCTAGGAGATGGATGGAGAGCAGCTCTAATAGTCAACTCTAAGAATGCTCCTCAGCTGCATATTTTGTCATCTTTTCCACCAGTGCTTAATGTGCGTCTGGGCTCCCTGCCCAAATTTTGGGAAGAGATGGACACTTCAGATGGTGCTGTTTAGTATCATAATGGGGAGCACAGATATGCTGGCATCAAGTAGATTTTATGTCAGGGCTGAGACAGGACCCTTCCTGCATGTGTCACAAGACACATATAAATATACCTGTTTAATCACCACATATACCTGTGATACCCCAGTGCTGTGCAAATGCCACATCCATTAGGCATTGCAGCTAGCACCATGAACACGTTTTGGTTTGGCAAGGCAGCACAGCCAGCACCCCTGGCCAACCCAACCACAGGCCCGTCCCACAGCAGGGGCAGAGGAAAGCCAGGCCTCCCACTTCTTTCAAGACATCTGCAGATAATGCAGGGGATTTTTTTGGGTTTGTTTCCTTTTGTAAAATAAGGTACTACCACTATAATTAAAGAAGTTTAATAGAGAACTTGAGGTGATAACTCCATGTACTTTAGGTTTTGTTTGGGGTGGTCTTACAAATTGTCCTATTAAAATTTCTTAGATTTGTTTAGTTAAAAAACTGTTTTTCTGTCTTTCATTTTAAACTGTAAAAATAAAAAGAAATAAGTGTGTATCTTTAGGAATGTTTAATTGTACTAATCTGATTAAAAATCTTCATTAAAATCTCTTCTGTTTCCTATCTTCCACTACAGGAAGGGACTCAGCTACAAATTCTGCAACAGCTTGTGCACCAGCTCTGACCTTTTGCCTCCACTGCCTGTGAGCACACAGTATAGGCTTTCTGACTTCCCATGGTAGTTCCACAAAATAAATAAAAATGTGGGTGACCAAAAAGAAGCTGCAGAATAATTGTCTGAGAGCCAATTCCTTAGTGTGGAAAAAAACAAAAAAAAAAAAACACCCAGAGGACACTCAAGTGCATCTGTAGCTCGATTTAAAAATAAACTGTGGTTCAATTAAATTTACTCATCAGAAATGTGAAGATGTTAAAAAATACTTAATGAATTTAAATCTCTAATCCAAAATCGTATCTGCAACCATAAAATATTCAGAAAAATTGTGAATCATGCCCTGAAACAGTATCTCTGTTCTGCTAACAAACTGGAAATACTGCACAAAGTTTTATATACAAATGGAAAAAAACAAAAATAGGCGAAGTCCAGCTGAAGGCTAATAAGTCTTCAGAATGTCTTGAGAGAAAATATGAGACATTTTCAGTTAAATTCCCTCAAAGTCCTAAACTGCTTAAATTGACCAGAAATAGTTCTAAGTTGTGATTTCTGTGGGGATCAGCCATTCTCTCCATGAGTAAAAATAAGAAAATACAGCAAACCAAATTACTTGTCCATAAAATTAATAAGACCACTATTTAACAGCTAAGGAAATGCTACACTGAATATACTTTGTCTTAGAATTCAGAGATACATTTTCTTCTGAAGAGCTAGGTGCACTGGTCTAATTTTGTTTTCACCAGAGTGATTCTCCCAAATATTAGAGATGACAAGAGTGCAGTCAGACAAGAAGATAACACTACTGAGCTTCCAGCCATAAACTGTGCAGCAGAGTTAATTCAGAAAAGTCTAGGTAACAATCAGCCCTAACATTTCTACAGTTTTAACTTAGACTAAGAGATGGTAGTTACGGAAAACATCACAGCTGAGCTTTTGGTGTTGGTTTTCCAGACATCCACAGCTAACAAAAATCACAAGGTATGGAAAAAAAAGTCATTTAGGGACATGAAGTTGTTTACCCCTCCTCTCTGTCTAGATATTCTCTTTTTTCCCCTTCCTCTCCTTTCACATAGATTTAGCATGCATAATGAGTAATATGGTACTAGTTTTTAACAGTATTTTTAGCACTGGAACACAGAGCTAGAGATGCAATGCTGCTCCAAAAAGCTTACTGTCAAAGATCAAAAAAGGAGAAGTAAAGGAAAATGAAACTCCTCAAGCATGCATAATAATCCTGAAACTCAAGCCTTAAATATTCAAGCAAGAGCTTTTTTTATGATTTCATCCAAAAAAAAAAAAAAATTTACATTGGTGAAGAATTATTTTATACTGCTCAGATGACAATCTAATTCTAGGGTAAATTTTTCTAATTCTGAACGACATAATCATTACTTCTAAAGAGAATCATGATGTACTTCACATCAGACGAAAACTTCTCGAGAAACTGGAAGGAAATCCATAGGACTAGGCTCATGGTTCACTTGGAACTGTAACTTTTAAAACTTTTAAACAAGGCAACAAATTCCTTATTGAGATAACTAAGGACAACAAGATGTAGTTTTAGACAGTTGTTTATGCTGAGTTATTTACACTGACTTTCTGAATCAAATATTAAACTGATCATTTTTTCTTCTCTGTTCAAAACCAAGAAAATCTGATTGACTACATAAAGCACCTTACGGCAGCTGTGAGATCTAATAAGAAATCATTCACATACCTCTGTAGCAAATGACATCAAAATTCATGCCACTTTCCTGTCGCAATAATTTTCAACTCTTAGCTCTAAATAGGCTGTTAAGCGGTTACTGCATGTGGCTTTAAAATTAGCAAGCCGTTGAAGAGTTTGTGTGCTAAGCTGCATTAAAATATTCAGAACATGGTTACTTTAGACAAAAGATCCATACATATATGAAAAGAGGGACAGAGAATTTCCCAGAAGCACAATCCGAAGTTCTCAAATTGACTTTACTGCTCTTAAGAGCATTAGTAATTGGCTGAAGCAGATGAATGCAAACTGATGTGTCAGAGGAAAACATGTATCTATATGCTTTCAAATGCTACCAACTCCAAACATCCAGCTGGGGGGAAAGCAAATCACTTCTAACACAAATGTAAACTTATTTAATAGCTAAACAAAAGTTGATAAGATCTACTGATTCAATGATCAATTACTTTAATGAACAGAAGAACAGCAGAACTGAAACCTTCAACATTATGGTTTTATTTTTACAAGCTTCCATGGGAATAATGATGAGAAAATTAAATAAAAAGGAAGAAAGTTGTACAGTTCAACTAGAACTTCTGCAATTATTTTGAAAATAAGCAGTATCTTCACTGATTTGCTCTGATTAAAAAAAATATATACAGTGTTGACTAATTCTATCCATTGAAAATATTTTAACACCTTCATTTTGAGCGTCTGGCAGTTATTCTGCCAACCAAGAGGATCAATAAACACACTGAATGTTCTAAAAAACTGTTTTTAAAAGATCCATCAGAACATACATTTGTGAATCTCAAACATTAACAGAGATATAAATACAAATCTACATAAGACTAAGATGTTTATTCGGTTACTAAAAATGTCACATTATTAACAGGACAAATAGTGCCACATCTATAACACACTAGATTGGTCTAGCATCAGTAATTTGTCTGCAGTCAACAGCTTAGATTTTCTTATCACAATAATGCAGCAATTCTAAAAGTTACCCCTTGCCTGCTAAAATCACATTTTACTTGTACATTTTTCCACTTCCTTGTTAAAAACACACCGAACATTAAACTTGCCAAGACAGAAAACAATTTTCAAGTGAAACGCTTAGTCAATTTTGCAACAGATGAAGACAAATTCATGTCTCTAGATGAGGAATCGATCAACTTGAGGAGCACTCCTGCAGCTTTTTTTCAATACCATCCTTTGGAAATCCCACAGTAAGGCAGCATTGCAAACAGATTCCTTCTGAATTATGCATAACACCAATCTCTCCAGTTTCAGATTCTGGCCATTAATCTTGTATGTCACCATCTTAAAGGTATGAAAAGAAGTATTACTAAAGAGAAAAAAAACTTTGCTATCATAATCATTTGAATATGTTCAGCCAAGCGAGGTAAACTGCATGACAAATTAATCTGGAGACAGAAAAACCGTAAATGGGAGAGTTTTCTTGGGATTCCAGTGAGAGGTACATAGGCACTCTTAGGAACCCTCACACTTGGACATTATTCAAATGAGTATGTGCATCCACATTTGTGGAAGTTGCTACAATATTTTCTTCCTTTTTTTCTTTTTTCTTTTTTTTCCCTTTCTGAGTAAGTTTCAGCTTTCTTCTTTTCTACAGGCAGCATGGTGCCCAGCACTCTGGCAAAATGACAGCTGTCCTATCATAATTAGCCACCATTTCAGCTCTTCACAGACAGTTTCTCCCAGGAAGCCATGGATCCCATTATCCCAGCTTCTCAGCCAGTAGCACCCACCTGGGTACAGAGAGGGATCTCCAGGGATGCATATCCATTTAACACCAAGACTAATAATACTTAGCACTGCCTGGAAGTAGTTCATGCAAGATCAGTAATGCTGTAATACTAAGCAAGGCAGTGCAGCTACAAGGTGCCTTATCTATAAGCAGATGCACAGTTTGTTTTGCTGCTGTTGGCTCTAAAAGCACAGAAGCTGAAAAATAAGAGCTGTTTTAAGATAACAGTAAAAGAGTATGAGCCTAGATGTATGGGAGAGCTATGTTAAAGCATGTGTCTGGATTAAATAAGATGAAAGCGGTGGAGAGCATGCTCTCCATGCAAGATTGTGTGAACTGCACAGCAGTTCAATTGCACCTTCAATTCCTGCTCAGTAGCAATGAGCACAGTGCTTTCAATCTCTGAATTAGGTTATTTGCTCATTCTTTTCAGGTTACAACTATATTTAAATCAGACATTAAGCATATGGGATATGAGATAATGTCATGCAATAAACTCAATGAAATTCAGGTTTCTTTCCATGAAATTCAGGTAAGAAATAACTCAGAATGTAACTTACAGTTAGAAAAGCTATCCCTACATTGCCAACCCAGCTCCTCGGCAGTCTCTAAATAGGTTTATACAGTTGCCTCTTTCTCCCTAAGTGGTTAATTTAGACCATTTCAGCTTTGTAAAGTAGAATCTTGTTCCTAATTAACTATTAAACTCCTATTCCATAGTCCTCAGTAACACCTCAAACAATAGCATCCCAAGTATTTTATTGAGTTAGAAGGTAGTCAAATTTGATCAAAATCAGAACATGATCCTCAGCCTGCTGACAGGTGGTGAATTGGTATTATTTCCCTGCTTTTATTTGACAAAGTGCCCAGATAAATTAAGGAGCACAACACGAGTGAGGAAGGGTGATGAGACAGGCTGGTCTGCCCAGTCTCACTTTTCTGCCTCTGAGACTTGAGACAACTGAGGTAATGCTAACCCAAAAAAAACACATTAATTAACGCCTGGAGTTTCACAAACACAGTGTTCTACACAGAGAGAGGAACATATGCTGGGTTGGTTTTATTTTATTGCTTTTTTATTTCTTTTTTATTTTAAAAAAAGGTGTTCACAGCAATAGACAACTTTCCCCATGAGGCAGAGGATGAAACTGTTTCAACTTGAAACCTATACAACCAATCCTTTAATACACGATTACTTAAGAAATGGAATGCTTCTTGAAGCCAAATGTTAGGAAAAAGTTAAAATTGCTCATACTCGGCTTCTGACCATCAGTTTTTATTTTTCCAGTATAGTTTCCTCCTCAACATTTTTAATTAGTAGTGATTAGAAATGTAAAGGCATTTTATTGCATTCTTAAAAAAAAATAAAAAAAAAGAACAGTAAGTCTACTTCAGACAGCCTTAAATGGTGATAATGTATCCCTAGCAGTATCTAAAGCAGCTATGTGAAGAGGAAATGAAGACAAAGAACACTTGGACGCAAATTTAAAATCTGTCAGTATTATGCAAGCAAAAAAAAGAAAGAAAAGATCCTATAAGACTACCAGCAACACATCCACTGCTATACAAGGCGTTATTTTCCAGCATCTCCATTCAGGGAGATAAGGCCATAGTTTATCTCCCAGGGAAAACAATTTCTATCAGTGCACAATTACTATCTAGCAGTGCACAATTGCTATCTCGGTGTACTTACACACAAAAGGCACGCTGTTGGCACAACGGGGGTAAAAAGATGAAGAGAAAAACTTCACATTCATAACACTTCCTATTTAGTCTGTGGGAAAAAGGATATTTTTCTATGGCAATTATTATGCTTAAATTGCAAAATAGGAAATTAAAGAACAGAATACTACGTCTCGCTTGCATTTCAGTAATTGCCTGCTCTAAAACTCTGCTGTTCTTTTTTGTCAGCTAACATTCTATTATTAGGAGAGGATGGATCATAATGTCTTCTAATTGTCACTATCAGTTACATGTATCTTCCTACTCTTGTACAGAATTTAAAATAGCGAACAAATAAAAACTTCAGTGTGCTCCATCACCTATATTCATGATCTGTCACTGACATATGCTCCAGCTGCAGCGATATTTACTTTTCTCAAATAATTTTCATTGAAATACATAAAAAAGCACTGCAGAACTGAGCACAATGTACTCAATGTTAAAACTCTGACAGTTCATATAAACACTAAGGTTTTTAGGAAATCAGCTCCAATATATTTTCCTATTTGGAACACTACCAATTCAGTCAAGATGGTATTAGGTGTCCTGTTTAACAAAACACATAGAACAGGCTTGCACATTAAGAGAGAGAGAAGAAAAATTGTTATTTAATAGCACTCAGACTTGCTTATCTACACACCATGAGACTGACTTTTGCTGTTATGAAAATGTTTCAACTCATATTCTTCTGCAGTATATCATGCTTTATTTCAAAAAATGTGTTATTTGTACAACTCTTCTAACATTTGAGTTCTAAACGTGTAAAGCAAATAGATTCATAGATTCATAGATGCATTAGGTTGGAAAGGACCTACAAGATCATCTAGTCCAACCATCCTCCTATCACCATCCCTACCCACTAGACTACTAAATCAAATCCCTTAGCACCTCATCTAAACGCTTCTTGAACAGCACTAGGGATGGTGCCTCAACCACCTCCCTAGGCAGGCCATTCCAGTGCCTGACCACTCTTTCAGAGAAAAAGTTTCTCCTCAAATCTAATCTAAATCTTCCTTGGTGCAACTTGTGGCCATTTCCTCTCGTCCTGTCACTAGTAATCTGGGAGAAGAGGCTGACCCCCTCCGCACCACAATCCCCCTTCAGGAAGTGGTAGAGTGCAATAAGGTCCCCTCTGAGCCTCCTTTTCTCCAGACTAAACAATCCCAGCTCCCTCAGCCGCTCCTCATAAGACTTGTGCTCCAGACCCCTCACCAGTTTTGTTGCCCTTCTCTGAACACGCTCCAGGGCCTCAATGTCTTTCTTGTAGTGAGGGGCCCAAAACTGAACACAGTACTCGAGGTGCGGCCGCACCAGAGCTGAGTACAGGGGGATGATCACCTCCCTGCTCCTGCTGGCTACACTATTTCTAATACAGGCCAGGATGCCGTTGGCCTTCTTGGCCACCTGGGCACACTGCCGGCTCATGTTAAGCCGAGCATCAACCAACACCCCCAGGTCCTTTTCCTCTATGCAGTCTTCAAGCCACTCTGCCCCAAGCCTATAGCATTGCATGGGGTTATTGTGGCCAAAGTGCAGGACCCGGCACTTGGCCTTATTGAACCTCATCCCATTGATCTCAGCCCAGCTATTCAGCCTATCCAAATCCCTCTGAAGGGCCTCCCTACCCTCAGGCAGATCAACACATCCTCCCAGCTTGGTGTCATCTGCAAACTTACTGAGGGTACACTCAATCCCCTCATCTAGGTCATCAATAAAGATATTAAACAAGATGGGCCCCAATACCGACCCCTGGGGGACACCACTCGTAACAGGACGCCAGCTGGACTTAACTCCATTAACCACTACCCGCTGGGCACGGCCCTCTAGCCAGTTCCCCACCCAGAGGAGAGTGAACCTGTCCACACCACGGGCTGCCAGTTTCCCCAGGAGAATACTGTGGGAGACCGTGTCAAAGGCCTTGCTGAAGTCCAGGTAGACTACATCAACAGCCTTTCCCTCATCTACCAGTCTGGTCACCCAGTCATAGAAGGAGATGAGGTTGGACAAGCACGACCTGCCCTTTGTGAACCCATGCTGACTGGGTCTGATCCCCTGGTTGCCGTGCACGTGCCGTGTGATCTCCCTCAAGATCATCTGCTCCATAACTTTCCCTGATACCGAGGTTGGGCTGACAGGCCTGTAGTTCCCTGGATCTTCCTTACGGCCTTTCTTGTAGATGGGAGCCACATCAGCCAGCCTCCAATCTTGTGGGACCTCTCCAGATAACCAGGAATGCTGATAGATGGTAGAAAGCGGCTTGGCAATCACCTCTGCCAGCTCCCTCAGCACCCTTGGGTGGATCCCATCTGGTCCCATGGACTTGTGGCAGTTCACATGGAGGAGCAGGTCTCTGACTGTCTCTGATACTCTGTAAATGATACTCTGTAAACTAGAATTAGACAATCAAGCCATCATCAATAGGTTATACTGCTTTTATACTCTCTAATTTGAAATGAGAAAAGAGCTCAAGGCAGGGTCCTGGCTCTGCAGGATCAGTGCCTGAAGATAAAATGCCTCACTCTCAATTGTTGCCAGAGAGAGACTATCCATTAGGCAACATCCCAATCAAATTATAGAGGAATACCAGCACTGTGAGTCCAACCCATAACGACCTTACAGCCAACACCACTCACAGGCACAGAGTGTGTTCCTCCCTATGGAATTGGAATGGTCACCCTTTGCTGCATGCTACTTGACCAGCTTGTATGGCTTCAAGCTCTGTAATAAGGTAGTTCTGAATTAAGTGCCACGAAGAGGTTCACATCCAAATCACAGAATCACAGAACTGTAGAGGTTGGAAGGGACCTCTAGAGATTGAGTCCAACCTCTTAATGGGTTTTCCCAATGGAAAATTCTGAAACGTTCCCACCAAATACATGGGGGGGAGGGGGGAGCACATGGAAGTTTTTTGCATGCTCAAAATCCAAGAAAAGAAATACACCCAATGCAACTGAAGTAACTTATCAAACCTACTGAGAATACAATACTTGCTGTTGTCATATTGTAAGAATAGTACAAACACACCTCAGAATGGGACAACTTTTGGTTGAAAACCAGCACGAAGCTTCTCAAATGCTGTCCTCCACATCTGGAACCTCTCTATCAGACCATGCAAATCCACATGGATAAAAGAAGCAACCATTTGACACGGATGGGTCTCTGTGCTATAGCGAATCAAACCAGATCATCTACTGCCATAGCTGTGTTGAGCAAGGAACAATTTTAGACTCTGTAATTGAAATCACAAGCAAATAGCACGTTTTTTTCCCATCTAGATTATGCAATAAGTGGAGGAGGTCAGCATGTATCAAGTACACATGACAACACCTTCACCTGGCAAAGACAACTTTAGAATAGGATTACAAATCAGGTGTACTGACACATAGCACAGCATAAATGGTAGTCATCTGTGATGCATACACGAGATCAAATATCTGCTCACTGAATGGCAACATGGACAACAACATGAATAACTTAAGTTTGTGTGCTTAATGCTAAACACAAGTTCCCTCATTTATACATACTAGGCATGCAGCATCTTCCAAGCCCGACTTTCCCAAAAGAAAGAAAGCATAACTTGCTTTTCAGTTCCCTACAGTTGAAATTGGTAGAAAATAGGATTTTTTTCCTATTTCAATCTTTTCAACAGTAAGAAAGCCAAAGAAATCAGTGCGGGTAATTTTTTGCTAAATTTCAGAGACTTTGTGACTGCCAGTAACGGAAGGCAGACTCTCCTACTCCTACTACATCTTCTTTCCCTCCGAAGTTACTTAACCAGATTTCTTCCCTTTAACTCCTATGAGCTGGACAACTCAGATTTGATTGATGCATCTGTAATAGGCGATAAATAAGTATGTCCTACACTACACTAATCTATCTCTTTTTTTCAAGTGAACTGTACTGGTGTCTTTTTTGCAGTACTATACTAAGTGATATAAATTTACAGGATATTGAGAACATAGCTTAAAGTACTGCCTTGGAGGAGAGGAATTAAAACTGAATGAAGAGAAAACAAAAACACTATGTCAACTCCCATTTCTGTTAAGTAAAACAAAGAAAACTGGACAACACCATCAATAAAAAGAAGAAGGTATGTTTTGTACGCAAACTCTTCTCTTCATTGTGTTCTGTTACTGAGGACAAAAAGATGAATAATGTCAGTAGTAAAAATATGTGTTTTTATCAGCACTACCAAGTACTCACCTGAGTCATCATCTCTCCCTTGTCACACTATATTCTAATCAGTGATCTAAAGGAGACACAATAAATCCAGTCTTCTCAGCAGGTTATAAGGGAATGAAGAGGTTTGACTTTATAAAGGGAGTGATATATACCTACCACAGAACTTGCATGCTGTTCGAGTCCCCTTCTGTCATCCAGGTACCAACAGCAAGTTATGGAGTATGTTTTTCAGCTAGTGATCAGTAACTTAACACCCTATACAGTTATATATTTCTGTATGGTTATTAACAAGCAGAACAAGGAGGGGACACCTAGTGGTCATCAAAGACAATTAGGATTGTGTAACATGGAAGAGACAGATTAAATTGTTAATACAGGCTTGATTTGTAAAGCACTTCCATATTTGCTTAATTTTTAAGCACTTTGGCGAGGCTTAGAATTCAAAGAAGCTTTTATTTATGAGATTTGGTATTAGAAATAATACAGTAAAAAGTAAAGACTTGAGCTTTAGGAAAGGAAGAATGCCTATCAATTCCTCTGTACATTCATTAACCTTGAAAAGGTTAGCCAAACTGAGAACCAGATTTCAGTGCAAGCCAAATCAAAATAAAACATGATGCAAATTAAAATTACTACACATTTTCATGGATGAATGTTTGCAAAACCTGACCTTTGCAAATCTTGCAATAAGCAATCTGTCACTTTAAAATCTGTTCTAATCATAGAGAATCACGTATCTCAGAATGAAATATTCAAGGACCGTTCTTAGGAGTATGAATTTTATTTACTGGTACTTCTACTAGATCTAATTCTGTGATTAGAATCGATTTAAGAAAGGCATTTAAAGTCTGCTTTTAAGGAGCTTCTGGAGAAAACTGTTATTTGAAAGAATCAGTAAACTTCTATCATAGGTAAATGTAACATGGTATATCATTTGACATCTTCTAATTGAAACACAGAGGAAAAAAATAATTCATATTTCAGAACATCAAGCAATTTAACAGTGTATTCATTCTTAATTCTGAGTATCTTTTAATAGTTCATTTACTTGTGAATATTGGTAACCAGAAGTAATTTACAAGTTGAAAGCACTTCTACGTAAGATGGTAGGAGCTTAAACAAATCAGTCTCAATACTTTTAGAACTATTTTCCAAAAAAGATTTATGGATGTTACCACTCAATATTTATAATTATTCTATTTCAATGACATACTTTTAATAGCTTTGTTTTTAACTTATGCACCATCTAGTTATCTGCATATTCAATTCTTGATTGTGCCAGTAATATGATACAGAAAGTTTTGACAGTGAAAGTAAATATTCATCAGATTTTGTAATTCATGTTTGGGTTTTGTTTTTCCAGTGTTTTTGTTTCTTTGCTTGTTCAGTCAGGATTTTTTTTTCTTTGGGTGGCTTTGGAACCCAAGCCAAAAATAAATAAATAAATAAGAAACAAACAGTCAGAAATCACAGTCAGAATGGGATTTCTGCAATCAGCAATTTAAATAACTATTTTTCCCTGTTATATTACATAATTTTGTTTGACTAAGTACTACCTTGTTACCTCTTTGTTCACACTTGGGTTGTAAGAGACTGGCATATTATAATTTGTAGCTGAAAAACAGTTTTAGAACAATATGAATTTGCTAATTCAACATGTCTACCATGCTTTCAATTAAATGTTTCTTCTAATTTCCACAGAGTCATTTGTTTGGTTCAGATAAACTGCTCACAGCAGAGAAACCTGTAAATCCATTCATGTCTATTAGCATCAGAGCTCTGTTACTTCTTAGCAGTTAAGGAGAAAGCTTCTGCAACGCGAACAGTATTTACCTAGATGCAACTGATAGCAGCTTGATACCAACTTAACCGATAGAAATAATGTGGAAAAAAAGAAAAGGAACCACGTTTCACTAGAGTTTTTAAAAACTCTCTTGCAGTTTTGCCTGCTCTTTAACCAACTGAATATTATGTGTGTCATACTTAAAAAACAAAAAGCTCTAATTTCAATCTATCTTTACTACTTAAGGTCATACAAGTACCTCAGTGGGACAGCAGTGTTGTTATACAACCTGACTTGTATCAGTTTTCCAGGAACTCTGTGCTTCACAATTTATGAAGAATGAGTTTGTTGTCTGTCTTCTCCATACTTTTGACATAATGCTCATTATTTTGTACACAAATACATGTTATTTTTAAATTATTTTCATCATATTGAAAACAAGTATGTCAGCCCATAGGTGACAAATATTCAGTCCATTTAAACACATATAAACAGGCTGCAGCTCTGTGTCATAAAGTCACTGGGTGCTCTCTGTAGTCATGTGCGTACAAAATAGAGAAGTGACCAGCAAAGGTCACTGACTGCCACTGTGTGATTACCTGAATATCATTTCCTAATTAAGCTAATTTTGCTATCCAGTTTTGCCATTTTAAACTTTACAATGGTGCAGTATTCAATTTCTCCAATGTTGTCCTGGATCACTGTGCATTACAGTCTCAAATTCTCCATAGAAAGTAATAATTGACTATTATTAACTATGATAACAAATGCCAAACTTAAAAATCCATATGACTACCTTGGTTTCTATTACGTAGAAGATGGAAGAGAAAAGAGGGCTTTTTTATTATTTTTTTTTTTTATTTATTTTTTTGCCTAGTTTACATTTCGGGATTTATCAGAATCTGATTCAGACCAAATTCATCTCATGGTACCTGCATACTTTCTCAGCCAGTGGAAGTTGTTGTTCAAAGCAGCCATGAAGCCCATTGCTGCTTCCCCGCAGATCAATAATACTTCTGATCTCTTTCCACCTTCCCGAGAACAGTCAGCAAGCATTATAATGTGTTACCAAACACGAAAAGATGGACTCATTTTTAATAAATGCCAGCATTACTTTAGTATTACCAAGGGAATCAAAGGTGAAGTAATGATCAAGCACCTCAGGGAAATCAGCAGCCTTGAACTATAGATTACAACAGCAAAACACCAGCCATTGGTAGATAGGATAAGATCTTCTGGTCACTTCTAGTCCCAGTCAGATCTAGATTCAACTATTTCTGATTTAGAATACACGATTTATCATTGACAACAGAGAAGAAAAGGGGAATATTCATTTCTCTTCTTAGTAGGGCTTTATAGTGGCAAGCTATTAACTCAAGCTGCCAGAATATAATGTCATTGAACATGTTTCAGAAGGTTGTCTCTCTGTAAAGCACAGAGGAGACAAAAGCACAGCTTTATGGCAGAACTGCAAGATATGCTTAATCATTTGCTTCAGTTAAATTGAGTACGAAACTGCAGTGCTCCATTTCTGTGTCAAAAATATAGTTACACTGCATTACACAAAGGCAAAGAAGTAGAATTTACAAAACACAGTAATAAAAATAAAACTTATTTCAGGTTTTGAGAAACAACTATAAATTTGTTATACAATTGATACTTAGTAACACTCAGCATTGGGCTGCTTTTAACATGATCTGACTTAATTCGTGAGGTGGCTTAGCAGGGAGGTTTCTGTTAAACCAGAAAGTGAACATAGTACTTTAAAAACAGAGAACCTAGAAAAATAATAATAATAATAAAAAATAAAATAAAAATAAACAAAACAAATGGTAGAAAATCATTCTCCAGAATTCCTTACTTAACTAAATGTTCATTTAAATAAATAAATGTATGGTTTTTTTCATAGCATTTCAGTGAAAATACAAAATAATTCTCATTACACTTGCTGCAAAAAGAAAGATGGAGAAAACAGCAGTTATTTTTCCTATGTTTTTAGCACTTCCTTTTAAAACATATTATGATATTTAAAACTTCAGAAATGGGGACAGGCAAGAAATGAAATGCCTGAATCATGGTACTATGTGCCAAAGATTTAAACACTTCCTAGCTATAAGCAAGCCAAATTAGGGAATGCCATAATTTTCTGTAAATGTCACCAAGCCAGACTGGCAGGCAGCATAAGGTCACATCTACAAATAGTGGAGTTGACAGTTTAGAAGGAAATTACTCAAAATTTGAACTACCCATTTTTATAAAGAAGGTCAGCATTCAATTTATTCAGCCTCCATACAGCCTTGAAACAATGAACGTTCTAGGAAATCTACTCAATTAGAAGTGGTTTCAATTTCTCCTGAAACTATATGCATACTTATATACACACACGTATATACATACATACAAATTTATCTAGTTCTCTGTGTTTGAAAGAGTATTTACCTCTTAATTCTAAATGCTAGTCAGCAAAATCAAGGGCAGTTTTAGGTGGCTGCTAAAAGTTCTGACGTAGGAGTTTGTCCATCCTCATTGTGCTGACAATTCTACAAACATTTTCTTCCTGTGCTAAGCAGACAGAAGACGAAGGAAGCACAAAGTTTCTTGCTTTGTGCTTCCTTCCAAAAGGGTTCTTCTACTAGCACGTCTCTATGACTATGCCAACTGGCAAGTAAAAGCCCATTATTCTAGTCTGGATCTTGAGAAGCACTTCAGAGGTACCTGACCCGTTTTTTATATATATAAAAGTAAACAATGTTATAATCATATATCTATACATCTCTTACCTCTTCCCACTGATGTATGTATCTAATCAGTCTTGAAAGGCGTAATAAGCGTAACAGGCTGAGGATTTTTGTAAATCTCACGATCCGAAGTGCTCTTGCTGTCTTGTAAACCTCTGAGTCCATTCCTTTTTCTACAATGAGAAAGATATAATCCACTGGTATTGAAGAGATGAAGTCAACCACAAACCAGCTTTTTAAATAATTCATCTTAATGACTTTAGGGTCCAGTATTATTTCAGAGCTGTCTTCATTAACAGTCCCAGTTCTGAAATTCATTATCAAGTCCAATAGAAAAACAGTGTCTGATGCCACATTGAAAATAATCCATGGTGTTGTTGTTTGCTCTGTGAAGAATGTGATTCCAACTGGTATAATGACAAGGTTTCCAACCATCATGATAAGCATGATTAAATCCCAGTAAAATCTGAAAAAATGAAAGAAACAGAATGGTTGATGTAATGTGGCATAACTTGCTTAGAAAAACGATCTCTATTACACTGCTAACTTCACTTCAACTATGTTTTTGGTTCCATACAAATTAATTGCAATACTGAAATTGAGTGTTAGTTTTGCCCAAATGCATTAGTATTTTAGGTTAGAATTTAAATCAGGTTAGCAATTATACTATGCTTTCATTTAGAGATTAAACATATAAGGCTGCTTGAACATTTTCTTAATGTTAGAACTCTGATTCTGATGTAACTTTAACATCTTCTGTATACAGACAGACAGTAGAATAGTAATCATTACATTTCATTATCTGTCTTACTTCCCAAGAATATGTCTCTAGAATAAAGCCAGTACAGTGCTAATCATTCAGTAGTATATCTGAAAAGGATGCATGAGGGGTACCCAGCAGATTTATCACAGAACCACTGAAGCACAGAACCCTTAGAGCTGGAAGGAACCTTTAAAAGTCACCTAGTCCATCTAGTCCAACTCCTCTGAAATGAACAGGGACATCTACAGCTAGGTCAGACTGTCCCAAGCCTTATCCAGCCTCACCCTGAAAGTCTCCAAGTATGAGGCAGGCATCCACCACATCTCTGGGTAACCTGCTCCTGTGCCTCACCATTCCCACTGTAAAAGACTTTTTGTTGTATCTAACCTAAATCTACACTCTTTAAACTTGAAGACATTTCTCATTCTTCTGTCACCACAGACCCTGCTAAATAGTCCATCCCCTTCTTTCCTGTTGCTCCCCTCTAGGTTGAAATGCTGCCCTCAGATCACCTGGCAGCCTTCTCTTCTCCAGCCTGAACAGCCCCAGCTCTCTCAGCCTGTCCTCATATGTCCATGGGATGGAGAGGTGTTCCATCTCATGGATCATTTTCCTGACCCTTCTCTGGATGCGCTCCAACAGGTCAATGTCTCTCCTGTACTGAGGACTCCTGATCTGATTGCAGTACTCCAGGTGAGGCCTCACCAGCACAGAGTAGAGGGGCAAGACCACCTTCCTCACCCTGCTGGCCACGCTTCTTTTGATGCAGCCCAGGATATGGTTGGCTTTCTGGGCTGCAAGGGCAAACAGCTGGCTCATGTCCAGCTTGCCATCCATCAGTACACCTACTTTTTCAGCAAGGCTGCACTCAATCCTTTCATCTCCCAGCTTGTATTGGTAGTGAGGGTTGCCTTGACCCAGGTGCAAGATCTTGCATTTGGATTTGTTTAATCTCACAAGGTTCACCTGAGCCCACTGCTCAAGCCTGTCTAGATCCCTCTAGATGTCCCTGTGGTGTGTTGAATACACCTCACAGCTTGGTGTCATCAGCAAACTTGCCGAGCGTGCACTTGACCCCACTATCAATATGATAAAGACTCCACTACCAATAACTGATAAAGATATTACAGAACATTGGTTCCAGCACCAACCCTCATGGGAAACCACTCATCAGTGATCTCCATGCAGACATTGAGCCATTGACCACCACTCTCTGAACTCCATCCTGCATGATTCTCTAGTTTCCTGCCGAAACTTGTTTGCAGTGTTTTTACAGAAGTACAGCTGGTGCCTAGTGCCAATCACATGTGCCCTAGCAATGCAGTATTTTATTTTTAATGGCTTATGTTCAAATGGAACACCAAATATCTAACTGATGACATATTAAATGCAAGTGCCTTTTTGCAAAGGTAATCATACCATTACAGGGATGGAATAAAATCACAGGAAAAGAAAGAAATATCCGAAGCCAAAAAATGAAACCTATATTAGACAACATCAGAAATTTCATCCACTTTTATAATCTAAACTGAACTTCCACACATTTTAACAACCTGACAGATGACTTTATTTCAAAGTTAGCCTAAGTAATAAGTTGCAGCTTACTGATCCTATGATTTTCATGCATTTCCTCTATGTTTCCAGAATAACCCCATAAAAATCACTGATGTCTTATTCACTAAAAGAGATACTTCACAACTGTATGCACTCAACATCAGAAGAAGGCAAAGGCAGCATGATCTGTTCAGCTAAATGACCTGGAAAGGCACAGAAATTAGTCTGCATCAGTTTCTCATGTTCTCACTGGACTTTCTAGAAGAGCAGAGTGGGAATGGCTTCTTCAGGACCTGAACAGGCCATCAGCTGCAATGGGTTCTGAGTAGTGGATCTGCTACCATCACACCAATCAGTACACCCTTCCAGGTGACTTCCATTACGTCAGCACAAACCATCTCACATGCTACTGACACTCCCACCATGGGAAAAGTCCACGGCAATTAACAATAATTATATTATGTTAACTGGAGACGAAATGTTTCAGAATCGCAAGTTCGCTTTTTTTCTAAGGTACCATACATCTTTTGTTAGATTCCAGATACGTTCTCTAAATGATCTTTATAAATTTCCTTTGTTTATAGCTTAAACCAGAAAACATTTCTTGATTCACAAACAGCTGATCTAAGAATACAAAATAATTAAATGCAACTGTGAAGCACAGTAAGGGCAGAGTGGCAAAGGATTATTGGTTGGCATGAGAATTCCTAATTCTTTATTCCATGGTAAACCCACAGAGATTAGTCTTGACTAGCAGTTGAGACAAAATTCCTTTAACTGATACACAGAGAAGCTGCGTAAAATAGACTTTACAAGTAATTTCCATCTACCACAATGAGATTTCTGTCTTACACATTTTTAGTCTTACAACAAATGTGAAGACTAATTGCTATAAAAGTATTTGTGCTCAGCGCCTACAACACTTGCCATACTTCTCCATTGGCACAAGTTTCCAAATACATTTCCTCAGTTCTTTAATTCATATAGTAGGCTTGCTGCTGTACTACATTTCTTTTCAGTAAACTAAAAATATGATACAGAAGGAAATGCATTTATATATTACTGTTACTATGCTGACAGGTACAATTACAACAAGCTTTCAACCAAAATGTTTCACAAAGCATTTCTGAGGCACACAATTCTCTACAGAATCCTGAAAATGAATGGGAAATAACAAAAAAACTAATCACAAGAGATGTACACGTATCCATGGCTCATTCCTAGACAAAGCACTCCTGGATTTTAGATCCTTAAGCCCAGCCAGCAGGGTGTTATGTAGTTATATAACTAAGGCTAACCAAAGCCACATAAAAAACAGCTACCCGGCCAAAATAAAATCTGATACTGAATCAGCTGATTTTATCCTACAATAATCCAGTTTAACGGATCATTATCCACTGTGATTATGCAAAACACTACTGCTCCTGACACTGAATGTCAGCAAAAGTTATGATCAAGTCAGGGCTTCAGTAACAAAATCTAATGCTAAGCACTATGAGATTGCATCAGTTTTGTGTTCTGATTTTTAGTGCACAATGTAGTATAATCTGATTAGGTAGCTAGAAAAAGTCTTATTATTATATGATTCATTTTTCATTCAGAATTGAATATGTTTTCCATTAGGAAAACATTTCCATATGCTACTTCCTTGGTTCCCCTATACAGTACTTTTCCCTCAGATGAGAAAAACTAGATGCCATTCCCTGTATTGCCCTTGATGATCCGTGCACAGAAAGTAATACAACACTTTCCTTGCCCAGTGGTTCAGAACATCCTACTATTCATGTAACCGAGAGTGTCCTGTAAAGCTTTATGAGGCAGCACATGAAACTGCTACTGAGACAAAGAGGGACCACCTCTGTTTTAAGCCATTTTGTGGGGGGGGGGGTTGTTGCTCATTATTATTATCATTACTATTAATTATTCCTCCCAACCCCATAGCGGTATTTATAGATTTTAAAAGCTTATGATCTTGAAGTTCCAGATTCACATACATTGCTCTGGAATGTTGACAAAAAGCAAGGGAGTGGTAAGACTATGACACAAACTTGTTGAGAATTAGGCAAAATATATGTGTGTGTGTGTGTGTGTGTGTGTGTGAGGCTGGGGTAACAGGCATTCAGAGCACATAATAAGAGGCCAGAACTACCCTAGCAAATAGTGACAGCTTACTCTTCCTGCACAGCTAGCTCTATACAGCTACGGCTAGTCACCTTTAATTGAAAACACACAGACCAAACTGAAACATTTGAAATACTACTCAGTGTTCTAATATCTCCAGGTTAAAAAAAAATCTTTAAGTGTTAGAACAATATAAAAAGACAGCTTTACAAGTTTTCTACTCATTTTAAGGAAACATTTTGTACAGAAAAACATCACACAGTTATTTTAAAATTGTCAAGTGAAATTACTTTGAATTTAGCTCTCCTTCAGTGATCTCTTCACTCATAATTTATCTGTTATAATTTCCAAACTCACTGATTACAAGGTGCTTTTTATGTTTCTGGAACATGCTGAAGCTTCGGTGGTTTATTTATTGCTACTAGTTATCCAGAACAGGACAAACAGTCTGTTTAAAATACGACTACCCAAGGAGTGATAAAGAACTATTTAGTATTAATTTATCAATGTCTGTACTAAGCTTAGCAATGTAAGGCACTATAAATTCTAGCAGACACTTTATTTTCTGCTTCATATATCCCACACAGAGAAGATTGAGTTTTAAAGAACAAAACTTCAGCTCTGAAGTAGTTAATTTGCTGCATAACTTGCTGTATTTACAACACTGTAAGAGGTCACTGAGATTTGTATTTCCTATCTTTTCCAGGCTGCTGCCCATTGATAGTCCCAATGTTTGTAAATCTGCCTACTTTGATATATGATTATTCTTGTGGTACGCCCAGATTTACCTAACAGAAGTTGACAGAGGTGTCACAAATCACAAAGTGAACAACATCTCTAAGACAATGGGTGTTGTGATTTGAGGCCACAGAATATTCAGGGCCTTCCTTAAGATCAGCTTTCCAGTTTCCAGAAAGATCATAAAAATTTGATTATTTAAATACAGCAGGAAAAGAAACAAGTTCATGTAATTCATCCATAAATACTCATCAGCCCCATACATTATGAAGTAGAAGGACTTTGAAAGAGATATTCAAATTGTTTACAGAATATCTTTATATCCAAATCTGATGCATCAGAAAATCAAAATCTGATGAAAATTGTCACAAATTTTCCGTAGAAAATCAGCCTCCTCTTTAGTTAAACATACTGACAAGCTAGCAGGTGTGAGAGCTCAGCATTCTCCTCTCACCTTCAAACACAGCTTTTCTTCTTTTACTTCATGGATCATCAATTCACCTAACAGAGAAATCAATGTCCTATATGGAACAAATCTTAGTAGAAATAACAGCAATATCAAACTCCATTACAACATACTGTAACAACTACGAAACTCGGGATTAGCCATGTCAGAATTTGATTCTCACAGGTAGTGCTATCTTGCTATTGCTTTGCAGCTCTATTAATGTTATTCCCTTAGAAAACATCCAAAACGTACAGAGAATCACTGGAGTATGTTGGAAAGGGTAGGAGGAGGAAGAGGTTTTCATCAGGGACCCCCAGTTCTTTTCATGATGGCAGATGTGTCCACTTCGCCATGCTTCTTTTCAGAAGGTGGCATGTAAATGAAATATGAAATTTCTTATATTTTGAGCAGGAACACTGGTCAACACCCACCACAGAGGAGCATTAGATGTTAACATGTTGCAACTATACTGTGGAGTGCTTCAATGATTTACAAGTATTGGCCTCTACATGTATCACATGAAAGACTATTTAAATTATATCAATCTTTTATTTTTCCAAAATTAGGCCAAAGTTGGGTTTTATTTGTTTGTTTTCAAGATAAAATATTATTTTCATGATTGTTTTCATTTATATTCTTTATTCTTCTCTATTTCTGCTCTGACAACTGTTACCTTCTTTTACATAAACACAAATGAGGAATCTTTTTTGCTCAAAGAGGCTGTGGAGGCTCCTCCTTTGAGATCTTCAGAAATTGTTTAGACAGTGTCCTGTGCACTTTGCTCTGGGTTTCCCTGTCTGATAAAGGGTTAGGCTAGACAGATCCTTCCCAGCTCAGTCACACTTGGGATTTTGTCAAATCCTGCAAAGCTGACACAATTCCTTTAACACCTTACTCCTACCAGTTTTAAAGAAGTAGATTAGAGGACTAACGCCTAAACTTCAAGTGCTGATATTGAACTGAAGAAATATTATGACTTAAGGATGAAATTACTGATAAAGATGAAAATTTAATCGAAATTTTTTACTTCTTTTTTGTTTAACACATACTAAGCTTAATCAACTTTGAATGAATGAGACAGGGAAGCTGTTGAAGCATGAGAAAAGCTTCCCCTACCTGTCTGAGTCTGGTGTGTGATGAGGTTGAAGTTTCGAAAATTCAGTTTCACAGCTTTAATTATGAGCAGTACTAGACCTGGCTAATCTTCTAGTTCAGTATTTTCATTTTCTTTCAGATAAAAGCAAGCAAAATAAATAATAATTAAGATTTCTGGTGGTCTGAAAGCATCACTTGATGTTAGACCAGTACTGACATCCTTCACTTCAAACCAACCATATATGCTTAGGCAATCTATGTGTCATGCTGTTTTCTGGGTGGTTTTTTTTAAGTGAGAAAATGAATTTGAAGACAGATAAATGAAATTCAGCAATGCTGGCTTCTCTATTACATAGCTATACACTACATCTAAAAAATAACAAATCACATTTTTTTTCCCCCATGAGTTTTACTGGATAACAAAACACAGCACAGGAGATTTGCAGTTCATTGCTCAATTGTGATTATATGCACAAGGCAGATTACTACATGAATACAGTTCTCAGGGAACCCGATCAGAGCCCAGTCAAGCCAGTGAACAACAATTTACTACTTTCAAAATGCTATGGTTACAGCATTTGTTTAGGATAAAAGCTTGAGTGTTCTATGGGCTTAATAACTAGGAAAGAAAATTCAGAGTACTGTCCATAGATAGTGAATTTAATGTTAACTCATTTACATTAAAATAATATGTATTTTCAGTAAATAATAAAACTGCCTAATAGTTAGGCAGTGTGGGACATTTCATCAGAAGATTTGTAATTATTAGTACTCTGTAGCCTCTGTCCAAAGTTTCAGAGCACTTTACAGCACTAACAATATTCTGAGATGAAGAAATAAAGTCACAGGAGTGGTATTACCCACAGTGCATACTGGGGAAGAGGATGAAGAGGACAAGATAAATTTATGTAACATGGCATTATTATTTAATAATGAGTCTCTTTGGTTTTAGCCAATAATCCCCTACAAAAAGTGCCTGAATACATCTGCTATTTGCAGTTACTTTTTCTCCAGAGAAACTTACTAAACTACAGTAGGAAGAATTAAAGTCTGACTTCCACTTAACCTTGGGCAAGAGCAGCACATGCTCCCGATGGAGTTCTGACACCGCACCACCCTTGCCTTTGCACAGCTCCTCCTTTCATTAGCTCTGCTCATCAGAAAGAGAACAGGCTGGTGCTCCCACCCAGACAGCTGCCAACGGAGTAAAAAATGCTGGTGGAAAGACCAAAGAGACAACTGAGTTTGATGCTGGAAAATGCTGAGTCTGTTTATGATGATCTGCACACCAATCAAAAGATAAATATATCAGTTTATCAAAATTGTACTAACATGCCTTCCAGTACAAGTGATACATCTTCCCTGGATTCATCTCCTCTGTTCAAATTGATGTACCACAGCCTCTCAGTATTGAAAAACATTTTGTGTAGTGCTCCAACTGCTGTTTCAAATTCACACTGCTGGCCCTTAAATCAATCACAAATTGTCACACACTGTCAGCAAATTTTTGTAGCAGATGATATCTGGGGGAAGAGAGAAAAAGCATTCCTATCCCCAAATTAGAAAAGGCCACTTTATAATCATGAGAAAAACTGAAAGAAATGGAGATCTAAAAATATTCCAGCTGTAAAATAATCTTGTATCTCATGCTGGAGCACTTGCATTCATTAGGAATTCTATAGTGACAATAATGTTAAGGGTGCCAATTAGAAACATGACATTTAAGATGCTTCTACATGAAGTAGAAGTTGAGAGGCTTAAACTGGGAGAAGCTTTATATAATTCTTGTCAAAGCACTCCTTTTTGTTTGTTTTTAGAGATTCTTGGAGAAGTGCAGAAAAGAGCAAAAGCCTTACGGACAACTAATATGTCAACTTACAGATTTATGGATGAATAAGAAGAATTAATATGCTTCTTTAATAGATTTTTTAACCAATTCAATCTCCCAGTTATCAGTGTAATGTTTAAACATTTAAAGTTTCTGCTGATAGAGAAAATTGTATTTTCTCTACTTATCTTCAGAGAAGCATCAGAAGAGACTATTAGAAAGGCACTCCTTAGTCATTTTCAATACATTCTAGGTACAAGCAATGGTGAGGACACTGATCTTTTACTACTAAGTTGTGAACATTAGTGTTCTAAGGTGAATAACTGACAACAAAAACAAAAACAAAACCAGAAGCTTCAGCTTAGTGCACACAAGATACCAATATTTCTGGTATTTGCTGTATGTACTAACAATTCAATTTCAATAATCGGGTAGAAAAATGTGAGTATCTCTGTAAAAGACATAATACAAACTGACAAGTAAATTCAAACATGAATTTGCAGTTAGCAGAATACAGTATTATTCTTGGAAATGTTAGTCACAGACAAGATTACTCTTAACCAAAAACGAGATAAAAATTGTATTATGTTATAGTCGATATTTTGCAAACTCAATTCTTTTTATCAATTCATTTATACCACTAAAACATCAACTAATTGAAGATAAAAGTATTTTAAGAGATGAGGGAAGCACCTTCCACAAGCCAGCTTAAGCCCCTCTCCATACACCCACATTAGGGCACCCTGACTGTGGGTGATGCAGGGCAGAAGACAAACGCTCAGCTAGGAAGTTCAATATCAAGTATCCCTATGATCTCTCAAAATACAGTTTCACACTTCATACAGTGAAACACCTGTCTATACCACAAAAAACAGTCTGTGCAGGTTTTTCATCCTCATGCCAGTCACATACAAAAATCTCTAATTGTTTCATTATTCACCTGACATCCACATCCCTCTGTTAGCCATTTGCCTCCCTTAAAATTTAAATGGCTGAAATACAACTAACATTTTTTGAGACTTCCCAATTCACATTCTGCATGCTTCAATCCTTCCATCCTTCTGACAGCACAAGCTTACTGCCTGCGCTGTCAAAATAAATCAGCTCATTATGTTGCTAGACAGCGTTGTGATCAGATAGATTTGATATTCACTTGCTTAAAACAAAAAAGGAAAACCCAATGCAGAAAAGCAAACAAGAATGCGAATACATGATGCTCAAAGATGTTCTAGCTACTGGCTAAGTAGCCACAATCTTGTTAGTGTAACCTCTGCCTCCTTTTCATGCCACTTCACCTTCTAATGCTCCAGCACGCTTCTGCACAGGCAATCCTTAAGAAAACTTCTCACAAAGCAGCTGCAATAAGCTTGGCCAAACATAGAGCTTTGGAACACAGACTCTGTTTCTGAGAATGCAAAATGCATCTCTGAGATTTACCGACATTAGTTGGTGCAATTGAACGCTACTGACAAACAGCATTATTTGCAATTTTATTCAGGAAAAAAGATTCTTTCCTCCCCCCAGAAAACCAACATCCTCTCAATGAACACTAGTTCAATAGGTATTTTTCAGACTGTGAAAGAAGGGATAAATTGCAACACCTGGTACATCAGAGAGATTGCTTCAATATGCACTGAGATCCTTCCTCCTTCCAGGATGCATTTGCCAACAGAAGTACTGCTGGGCATGTGCCACCCACGGCTGTAACTAAGAATGACTTTTCATTGCAGTTCGTCACAGGTATACACAATAATGCAGTAGTGGTCAAGATCCATTTCTAAAAACTTAGCTGTGTTAAATTTTTGTGTTGAAATGTATATGCTAACTATTTTCAGTCATATGAAATCATTGTTTTAAATCCTGGAAGACACTTATTACCACAATATAAGTTAATATAAAAGTTTCTATCTTCATAACATCTTCACTTTCATCAAAAGTGAAGATGTTATAATAAAAATATGTATACTGTATAAAGTTTTCCCATCCATGCTTTCCTTTATTATTTAATAAAAAAAAGACAATCACTTTGAGCTGCAGAGAAACATGTCAGCTGTCAGCCTGAAAAACTAAAAGACTGATAATGATATTAAGATCTGAAAACTTATTCAGACTTAACTACAGGCTCTGTTATATGCTTCACATATAAATATTTATCAGAAAAAATATAAAAGTGAATTATTGAATAATCTACTTCCCCACCAGCAAGCTTCATATTTGGGAAGCACATTTCATTTTTCACAACTGACTCTCAATTCTCTTGGTACAGAAGTACTCCATTACCGACCTTCAGGAGTTCAAAGGAAAAGCTCCCCATGCTCCCCAATGACAGGCTGGCTTTGTCAATCAGGCACGCTGCCCAGGTTAGGGGTGACAAGGGAAAGTGAGTGCAGCAAGTGAAGCTGCTTCTAATATCAGTCACTGATAAGAGGCTCTAAGTAAGAAACTTTGGTCAGGGACCTATGACCTGAGCTGTATACAATAGCAGAAATAACAAGGACGCTATTTACTACTGTGCAGAAAAATGGCTGCTGTTTTGATACCACAACAAAAAAAGCATCCATTTTCCATGGCAAATAAAATGCCAGATGTCCATCTTTATCTTTCATCCCTTTTCATGCAAAATAAAATTTTCTAAATTTTATAAATAGGANATGAAATGGAACACAAACCATATGCAAATTAATATATATTAATTCAGAAAGTTCATATGAGCAACAGTTTTTATAAATCAGTCTTGCCATTTACAACCCCTTAAGGCTGCACTTGTGAAAGATGTTCAGCCTCTGAGTCCAGGCAGTAAAAGTACCTGGGTTCCCAGGTTTTCACATTCAAAAATGGTCAGGCTCCTAATCTCTATCTCATATCTTCATATAATATACTACATATTCCTTCATACTGTTCAGAGCCTGGAGAAAAATTCACATTTTCAGAGCCACTCCAGAAACTGAAAACTTTGTACTGGCAACATTAAACCAACTTCAACACCACATTTCATTCGTTATTTTTGCCAGTGGCATACAACCTGCATATACATTCAGTACTAAGATTAGCTGCAATTCAGTAACACAATGGAATTAAGTCTAAGAAAAACTTAACAAGCCTTTCACCAGAGCAGCAACATCTGCTACCATTTCATGCACATGCCCAGTACCTGCATCCCTGTCTGTGAAGATGGCTCTCCTTCCAGATCTAAACACTACCATGCTGCAGGAAACAAGTCTGGTGGCAGAAGTTCACTGCAACTCTTCCAACCATTCCATAAAAATAGAAATTCAGTCAATGCTGTGTAGACTGTGAAAGGTAGCTTACAAATGACAGAATGTCCCTGGTCGTGCTAAAAAAAAAAATAAAAGGCAATATAGTCCTCAGGAATGACAGAGGGCAGCTGGAAATTACTGAGAAACACCAGTGGATTGTACAATACTGAAGATGTCTTGAAGAGACCCATCTTGATGGGAATCATCTCTTGCCAAAAGAAAATAAGCCTGCATGCAAAAGACAGCATGCAGGAAAACACCCCATTAGGAAACAGAAACAACTTCAGTTTTCATCTTCAGTGTAACGGACAGGCAAATAAAATTTAAACAGTTTTAAAAGTTTATTTCTTCAAGTAGCAGACTAAAATTTAGAACCTTTAATTAGATTTAGCTATTCAGTTTATATTGTATTCAGTTCACTCCTAGCTAAGTAACATCTACATGAAATAATACAGTTAATAGGTACAGGATTTAACTCTTTCCAACATCAAATATGTTGAAATTGTTTTTAGATTTTTTCATCTGCTTCAAAGAAATCAGTCGTCATAATAAATTTAATGCTTCAGTAAATATATGTAAAACCCTACTGCCCAGCAGTATATCAGTGCACTTGATATTCTGCTCCAATTTCAGAAAACATTTGTAACTTAATAAAAACATGTATTTCAGATATTTACTGACAGAACATATGCAATTAAAAGTCAATTTTGGTCACAAGGATACTTTAATTAGGTTACTTATCTCTCACTTGTCCCATATATGCAATGTCTATTGCTCAATAAGCCATCGGATTTCAAACATTCTCAATTTTGACCCTTTTACAATGCTCTGTTAGACTGCCTGCCATCTGGCAGTGCTTACTCTTGATATCACACTTCCTCTGCATTAGAGAAGCGTGGTTCCTATAATTATAACTTCAATGTGATAGATGTATGCAACAGTAGAATTCCCAAGTTGGCAGTAGATGGGCTGAAGGGACAATTTGGGCAACAATTTTGCTACTAGGTTTACGTTAATAGCACACTCAGTTGCAACCAGGTGCCTTCCCAGTAGAAATCTACCAGCATGGCCAAATCATGGGAAATGGTGCATATAACTATTTTTCTTTAAAAATAATAATAATAATAATAGTAATAAAATAAAAAGTAAAACATCTTTGTTTACAAGAATCTGTGTTTAAGTATCAGGAGGAGGTCAGCCCAAAAACCCAGCAGCTCATAGATAACAGGTGCAGTAAGAAAAGGAACTATATTGCATGGTAAACAAATTACAGTAAACCATCATTCCATTGCTTCCATTTCTATAAAGGAATTCACTGTACCTTCAGGAAAGGACAGAGGAAAGGAAAATGAAAAACAGAACGAGGGAAGAGCAAAGATGTTCTTAAAAACAAAAACAAAACAANGCTTCACTTTGGAGACCTAAGAATAGATTTTAGCCACAATCCAATTTCCCCCCTCAGAATTAAAAGAAAATTAGTTTAGCCAAATATTTCTGCAGAACTTCTGGAGGACAGTGAGTTATGAACTATTCAAAGAAGTTTAACTTAAAGATGCCTAATACCTAGAAAAAGCAAAATGAGTGTTAATAATTCACTGATGGAAAGCAACAAGAAATTAAG
>VXAB01000014.1:45661-56491 GCA_013399175.1 Odontophorus gujanensis
CTGAAGATGTCTTGAAGAGACCCATCTTGATGGGAATCATCTCTTGCCAAAAGAAAATAAGCCTGCATGCAAAAGACAGCATGCAGGAAAACACCCCATTAGGAAACAGAAACAACTTCAGTTTTCATCTTCAGTGTAACGGACAGGCAAATAAAATTTAAACAGTTTTAAAAGTTTATTTCTTCAAGTAGCAGACTAAAATTTAGAACCTTTAATTAGATTTAGCTATTCAGTTTATATTGTATTCAGTTCACTCCTAGCTAAGTAACATCTACATGAAATAATACAGTTAATAGGTACAGGATTTAACTCTTTCCAACATCAAATATGTTGAAATTGTTTTTAGATTTTTTCATCTGCTTCAAAGAAATCAGTCGTCATAATAAATTTAATGCTTCAGTAAATATATGTAAAACCCTACTGCCCAGCAGTATATCAGTGCACTTGATATTCTGCTCCAATTTCAGAAAACATTTGTAACTTAATAAAAACATGTATTTCAGATATTTACTGACAGAACATATGCAATTAAAAGTCAATTTTGGTCACAAGGATACTTTAATTAGGTTACTTATCTCTCACTTGTCCCATATATGCAATGTCTATTGCTCAATAAGCCATCGGATTTCAAACATTCTCAATTTTGACCCTTTTACAATGCTCTGTTAGACTGCCTGCCATCTGGCAGTGCTTACTCTTGATATCACACTTCCTCTGCATTAGAGAAGCGTGGTTCCTATAATTATAACTTCAATGTGATAGATGTATGCAACAGTAGAATTCCCAAGTTGGCAGTAGATGGGCTGAAGGGACAATTTGGGCAACAATTTTGCTACTAGGTTTACGTTAATAGCACACTCAGTTGCAACCAGGTGCCTTCCCAGTAGAAATCTACCAGCATGGCCAAATCATGGGAAATGGTGCATATAACTATTTTTCTTTAAAAATAATAATAATAATAATAGTAATAAAATAAAAAGTAAAACATCTTTGTTTACAAGAATCTGTGTTTAAGTATCAGGAGGAGGTCAGCCCAAAAACCCAGCAGCTCATAGATAACAGGTGCAGTAAGAAAAGGAACTATATTGCATGGTAAACAAATTACAGTAAACCATCATTCCATTGCTTCCATTTCTATAAAGGAATTCACTGTACCTTCAGGAAAGGACAGAGGAAAGGAAAATGAAAAACAGAACGAGGGAAGAGCAAAGATGTTCTTAAAAACAAAAACAAAACAACTGAGACTATTTGTCGCAGGTAATACCACTATGTTCCTGCAAACTTTCAAATGAGAATTTTATGTTGTTTATAAGCCCTATTTCACTATCTGAAAGTCAGACCACCAGAAATTATTTAAAGAAAAGACAGAAAAAGCAGGATTTAGCATTTAAGGAGTCACCTACTTTGCAGTTTCCAGGAAGACTGGACACCCAGCTCTGAAAAAGGGACAACTCTGACGTACTCTTGGTAATGCGAATAATAAGAAGGGCCAGTAATGCTGAAGGCTGAGGGATATGCTTGCCTTACTTTTCCACTTATGTTTTGAACCCACTTTTCTGTCTTACAGACCAATGCCTAATTAGAAAAAAAAAAAAAATTCTCTTTTTCCTATTCAGCTTGCTTGGCACTATAACGAGTATGAAACAGTGACAGACAAATTTGGCTGTGTTATCTTCACTGAGAAATCAATGCAAACAAGCACATACACAACAACTCCAAGTACCCTATAGCCTAGGATGTATTTCACAAGGACAAAAGCCTGCTATTGTGAGGCAGTAGGAGGTAGCATTGCCTGCTACAGATTTCAGAGCATTTTCCCTATCTCACAAATCATAAATTCTGCAAATTGCATTAACAGATAGACAGAAGTCATTGAAAAGCCTGATGGAAAACCTCCCAGCAGTTATATGAATGTGTAACTCCATTCCTGTGGTCTTCCATCCATACATTCCATCTCCTTGGTAAAGTTGCACTGATTTTATGGTATGCGCATATCTTAAAAGTATTCTCTGTAGTATCCATAAATGTGATCTGGAGGAAGTCAGAACTTTCCATTAGTATCCTATGATATATCTTCACATACGCTGAAAGTTCAAGTCACTTCAGAACAAGTGAACAACTTCAGAATGCTATCTGTCAGTATAAGTCATGCCATTAAAGAGAAGTAAGAGTCTGGGAAGTTACTGTAAGATACCAACAGAACAGGAGAATGTCAGTGCTTCAGTATTTACTCTGAGGAAAGGAGGAAAAAAAGTCTGGAGGCAACCAAAATACAGTATGTATGTAATTTGGGGGTTTTATTCCTGAATTCTGAACACTGAGGTCATGTTTTATTTCTGTGGAGCTTTTCCCATACTTAAGGTTTAACACAAGCACATGCTTCAGTGGATTTCAAACTAAGGACTGGATGAAGAAAATAATACATAAAAAATGAAGCCTAAAAATTTTAATGTAACTACTTAAATTCAAAATAATTAGAGACACTCATTCCTGACAATACTAGACTACACTATCACTTTCTATTTCGAGTTTGCTTTGGCTGTGAGCGTAAAGCTACTTGTGCTTTTCCAGGTGAAAACAAAATACGTTAATATATTTTTTTAGTAAGTATTATTTTTATGGAGATTTAAAATGTCTTCATGTCAGCAGCACACCAAATTCCAATAGCATAGCAAATTGTTTGTAAAATAATATGCTTCATTAGGTAAGACAAACACAAACAGCACATAAGCTAATAAAGTAAGATCTGAACTGTATTCCTAACTACACCCTGTAAACCAAATAGTAGGAATTTCACCAACATGAATATGGAAAGGTTTGGGGAACAGAAAGATTGTGGGGCTTTTTTGTTTGTTTGTTATAACATATAATGCATGCATTTCTTCCGTAATCAAATGAACATTTTCTGATTACAAGTTTACTCTAGATTTGTTCCAGCTGCACTGCAAACCAAGGTAGTAAGATTATTTCAAAATAACACACAGCTTGCCTGAATCGGACTATCATCAGATTAAAAGATATTAGCAGAGATTTTATGGAAGCTAAATGACAATGTCCTTGAGGTAGCACTGACATTGACTCTAGCTGATACAGTTTTTGGTCATTAACATACCTTACTATGTGTCTAGAACGAGCCCTCCAATAATTAGAGCTGAATACACTATGATTTTTAAAATTAAATCATGCCTCTGGGAAAGAATCAGAGAATAGACAGCTAAAGGACTTTCAAGCAATTAACGAGAACTGTACTGTCAGGTTAAAAATTAAACATTGCAAAGTAGGTTAAGAGTTTCTTCTCTCTCCAAAATCACATGTTGACACAGAAGACGGCTCTCAAGCATTTTGTTGAGAGAAAGCACGGATGAGAAAGGACACTGATTATTTACATCTAAATGAAGTAAATTTCCCTACTAATTTTCAAATTCTTCCCTCTTCCTTAGAAATAGTATTTTGCTATCCACTGTCTTCAAACCAAGTTGCTCAAAAGAGCTGACAAGGTTTAATTAAATTCTAAAATGTTAGTGTACTTAGGAAGAGACAAATGCAGATGCGGAGATTCATCGTACTTTTTTTTTTTTTTTTTTGTATCCCAGATCTCTGTCTCTGTTTCTGAGTACACTGAAAAATCTATCCCAGACTGAACAATCAGAAACAAAGCCACTCAAATTTTATCTTGATTATGTAAGCATAAAGAGCCTAAGCAACTTATCAAAAATTATGCTTTTTTCTCATCTTTGTAATTGTTAAAGCCCATGAAGCAAATCCTAGATCCAGACCTTTATTTACAATGCCATATGTTTACATAGTACTCTAATTCACAGCTCCCTCCATACACTCAAGCCTAAGAAATCTAACAGAAAGAGAAAACCTCATGATGCAATTGTAAGCATTACTTATTTTTATGAGGTGAAAAATGAATTTACCAGCAGATAGGCAAAAATGAGTGGTCTTGTCAACATAATTACAGAATGAGTACAAGCCCGAGCATGATACTGATGCAGTAAGATCTACATTTTGATATTATCTTGTTCTCTCTATATATATTTATCGAACATTTTTTTTCCTCTCTTCATTCAGAACAGAAAAAAAATAAGCAGTGAGAAAATGACAGATTTCATGGCACAGTCAAAGTTCAAACACTTGCATTCTAGATTAACTACGGGAATTGTAGAATGTTTCAGTTTTGTTTGTGGGCTATGAGGTTATTTTGGTATTTTGGTTTGTTTTTTAAATGAATATTGAAGTCACCACAGTACACAATTATTTCTACTTAAATTGTGAATACGTTAAATATTCCAAAATTAAGTAACCTGTACTTGTGTACTTCCTTGTAGGAGAGGCTGGTGACCTCCAAAACATCCCTACTTAAATGAAAAGTACGGAGAATGAATTTAAGTTTCTGAGTTAAGCTTACTGAATTCTTTCCCTGCTGTAACCATTATTTTGTATTCTCAAGTATATAACGTTAAAATGTTGAAAGACAATAAAATGAATGTACTGATATTCCAGAACTAGAATAGACAAAATAAAAATCGTGGATAATGGACATGGATGTGAGCTCAAACAGTACATTGTAATTCTACATTACAGGCAAGAGAATTAATTTAAATGAAACTATTTGTTTTTCTTACACAAATAAAGTCAAAATCATTCCCACATCCCCTAGAGGTTCAGGAAGTGAGTAGCTGCTGCACCAACTCAGGTGGATTCAGCAGGCTTTCTGATTTTCTTGAAGAAAATCACGAAGGAGACTAAAAAAAACACGACCCTAAGGAGCCCAGAGGTACAACACACACTTCTACATATCTATTTTCACTCACATAAGCACACAGCTGGTGCAAAAACAAATGCCAGTAGCTAGTTTTAGTCACCTATTTCATAACAAATTTGTTAGTGACATCTAATGATGAGGTATAATTCAATATTAAAAATAATAGCAACTGAAGATAAAAAGAATCAAATTCAGTCCTGGCCTATATTCTACATCAAAGCTTTTCCAGTAGAACAGTTTGTTGCTCTGTTTCGTACTGCTTACTTGCCAATACCTACCTTGGTGAGAGCTGCATTTTACCTGGGGAACTATTATAAATTATAGTACATAACTCACTGTCAGAAAGAATTTCCTGGCAAAATAAATGAATTATTTAGATTAATGTGACAATTTTGTCATTCTATGCTTTTGGGCATTTAGGGAAGTAAAGTGCAAAAAAAATTGGGATATAGCAAATAAAACGCCAAGCATTGCTAATGATCTGTTTGATACTCAGTGTTCCCCTATGTTTAGCGATGTACAAAGAGTGAATGCTTATGTAATAGGGATAGTTTAACTAGAAGTTTTCCTTTAACACAAATAAAACTGCTAGCTTGAAAATTACACGAGAGACAGCCCTAGCCAAACACTACTTCAGTCATAAAGCCAAATAAATTACAAAAAAAAAATCAGTTTGTACAGGAATCACAAGAATTAGTAATAAGCAAATAACTCAAAAGCCTCAATATTGTGGAAAAAATCATAACAAGATCACTATGTCTATTCATCACTAATCATAACAAGACTGAGATGACTACACTTAAAATCCAAAACTACAGCTATTTCATACTCCTACACGACCTATGACATAATGTATCCATTAAAGCCCACACTAATTTGTAAATGATCTATTTAATATAAACCAACATGATTTATGTACTTCATCTTACATTCATATAACTATACAAATTACATACAAGGATGATGTAACATATTTTGTCTTAATCACATACAGCATTACTTCCCAATTGCTCTGTATAAACCTGAGTAGGTAACAGCTCACAAAAAGATAAAGCTCATTAGCTTCAACTGAGACATTCCAGACGTGACAAATGAGAGGGACAAAGTGCTTACCCTAAGCTTCTTAAAATATGTTATACGTATGACACAGAGGGAAGATTGGTCCCAGTGAAGAACAGGTTTTAAATCAACACTGGCAATAATTTTAGAAATATGTATTTGAGCTTCCCATAACATGTAGAGTCTACCACATTAAGGTGATGGTTGATATTTGAGGCAGGTCCAAAATTCATGCACGAGGTAAAAAGAAGGCAAATTTAAGTTCAAAATAGAGAGAAGTATAATAATTAATTAAAAATATAAAGCACAACCCGAGGCACATCTCAATTCTGACTTGTACTTTGTCATGTATATGTGCATGACATGGATAAGTAAATCTATACAAGATAAGAGAATCCTTTTATAATTGCATCAGACAGCAATTATTCTGGATGTAACTAAAATAAATGTAAATATTATTTGGTCTTTCGCTCTGACTAAAATAATTAAAACCTTACATTAAATTTAGTCTCAAGGTAATATCAGCAATGCTTTATACGATTTATAAATGTCTATAGAAGAATGTTCAAACTTGTATAGAGAAAGGTTTTAATCTTTTGCTAAAAAAAAAAAAATAAAAAAAAAACAACAGAGGGATTCCTTCCACTTATTATACCTTTCTGTGCACTATATTTGGAAATTTTCTGCTCCAGTTCTGCAGCTAACTCTACATTTACTTTTCTGTTATCATTACAGTAAGGCTTTGTGCTCCTTGAAAAGACAAGAATTTACTCAGTGAGACTCTCCCAAAGAAAAAAACAATAGATTAATGCATTGTTTCAGCGGACTTCACACTTTGTACCTATCTATACAATAAACAGGCTTCCGGTGCTGCCGGCACTGCACCTCCTCATCTACCACCATCAGACAGCTCCCTATCAGTATGACCTGACTTCAGCTTGAAGCCAATTAAAATTGTTATCTCCACTTTCAGTCAAAGGTTGTTCCCAAACATTGAACAAAAAACTGTAACCAACAGAGCCTTTGTGCAGGTTGCATTTACTCACACACCTTAGTGCCACTCAGTCCTTCCCATTAAAACGTTCCTCTCCCTTACGGTCTGGAGGTAGCATCTCTGTTTTGTTTTTAAGCTTGCTCACTACAGATACCCTAGCTGATATAGTAATAAAAACTAGATCTCCACAACACTGTGAGTTTCTGTGTGAGCTCATGGACAGGGAGGTGTCGCAGGCAAAGACCCATCAGACCAGGCACATGCATGCAGACACTCCAAGAGCTCACAAAAGGTGCCTAACGACACTGCATGATTAATCACTTAGCACTCATCTGGGATATCTGTCACGCATACTCCCAATGGTACCAGAACCCTGTAACATTCAGGTGTCACTCAGAGCCCAGGTCTGCAATAAATCTGCTGTGAAATGCACCATGCTCCTACAGCACTGGCAGGACCAGTTGCTGTGGTCTTCCCCGGCTCTGATGAGGTGCTTTGTTTTGTGGCCACTTCTGCAGCACCCTTTCTGAGGCTGCTCTCACCCAGGTGAGCAGGCACAGCTGACAGCACCTGGCATCCCACAAAAAGCATGCGAAACTGCAGGAACACAACTGTTGATGATAAATTCACTTTTGAGACTCATGCCAGAATGCATGCACAGAAGTGCTGTCCAGGCTCAGAGAGGCATCAGTCAGAGCTGGGAAGAGATAAACAGAAGTCCTTGTCTGGTGTGGGTGTGCATTAGGTGTTCAGTTTACATAACGGCTTTCAAATCAGAGGTTAACCTCAGAAAACTGGGAAGAGATGACCAGGAAAAGAACAGTCCCCTCGTAGAAATGTTATGTAGTATTTATGGAATTTAATTCTTCTAAGGTATATATACAATGAAGAGCGTATTCTTCCCTGAAACACAGGCAGAATGAAGAGCAATAAAAGTAGACATCAAACACAGCAAGGATGTGACTAACTGGTTTGTGCAGCTTTGATTTTCTGTACAATCTGCACGCTTCTGCTCTCTCTGTAAAAAGGATACACGATGGCACAGAGATCCTGCCTGCCCCACTCAGTGCAGTGTCAGTAAACATGCAAAGTTTTATTGAGAGAATTAGGTGAATCGCTAGCTAAATGCATCAAACTCTTGCAGCAAATGTATACAAGCACTCAAAACCAGAGAAACAGAAATAGGTGAGAGCCCACAGGAGCATACATCAGAGTTTTCCTATTTGTATGTGGTTAATCCAATATTGTCCTAACTGTGACCACGTTTAATACAATGTTCATTTTCACATCATAACCACAGCTGCATTTGCAAGCCTACCCTAAAATGTTCCCACTTTGATACTGGGAACAGTCACCCATTTATTATTTTGATAGAAAATTTAATTATTTCTCTCGGTCTTAACATCACTGACGTGGTGAAACCTCTGTCTTTTTGTATGCTTAACATATAAGCATTATATTCTCAGAAAATACAGTAACAAATCAGAACAACTTCACCCTTATAGATGCATTTACTCCATGACTAATGAGGCACAGAGACACAGTCAGGGGACACTGACTGGAACTGTCCTTACTCCGGTTTAGGAAGATGCATTTACTATTAAGCACAACTTCTTTGCCCATTTCTATAAATACTGACACCCAGAGTAGCACCATTATACAAATACAATAATTTCAGGAGACACAACGCAGGTAGCTCGAATTTCTTACTGAAAAAGTCATTAAACAGTCAAGAATAGGGTCCGGACGAGGGCATGTCACCTAAGACTGGAAATAAAATACTAAGAACTTAAGAACTTTCTTTAAAAGAACAAATACCTTAATTCTAATACAATAAAAACACAACAAATCCCTCAGAAAAATATAGTTAATTTAGGAATACGCAATCAGTCCTGAAAATAAGTGTTTATTCCTATTGAGAAAAAAAAGTAAACATATGCAATGATCTCCAAACCTTCCTATAGGAAGAATCAGGAGAGCATCAGAAGACATTTGTGTAATGAAATCAAACATGAGTACCACCTATCTGATACCCCATCCTGAAGAGTTGCAGGGTGTAAAGTATGGTCTGTAACCCCATTCTGCTCAGCACACTGCTGGACTGCGTACCCCACTCGGACAGTGAGCATGTAACAAAATGAGCATCTCAACATCCAGAAATAACCTCATTCATTTTAATGTCACCCTGACATGAACCAAGCTACTCATGCACACAGGCGGGAAACAACAGGCCACCAGAGCCCCTGCCCCTCACACATATGCCACGGTCGTGCCCAGCTGCTTTCTTTCTGCTGGCAGGAATGCAGCGGAGGACCCTTGGCTCTGCTGCTGGTGCAAGCAGGCGGGCAGGCACTGGAGAGAAGCTCCAGGCAGGAACCCCAGATAGTCAGGGCACTGCATGGGGCCGGGTGCCAGTCCCGCTATGCTCCAGGGCTGTGGGCAATACTCAATGCCCAGCACCCTGACAGTCCCACAGAAAGCTGTGCTCCCACACTTCCTCCCAGAGCACGTTCTATTTTAGCCCACCTTTTCTTAGGAGACCCATGTCACTACTGAACACGATGGGCTTTCCTTTTTTCAACGACGGTCACTAACGTGATTCACTTATTATGTACATGGAAAGCGGTCAGTTCAAGTCCTCGATCAAATACCATTAACAACACTGATGTTTCTTCGTCAAATACCACAGAGAATGGTAAATTTACAAAGGCACGCAGCCAGCTGGTATATACAGCAAAATGAAATAATCCCGCATTTAAGACATGGGTTTAATATCTCTTCCCGGGAATTCATTTGCGCTGCTTTCCATGAGACCATTCCGATTTCACGCACATCCAAACTCACTCCAAAAGCGACTCTCCAAGCTCGTGTCCTATTTACCTCCGCCCATCCGATCGCACGCTTTCACGCGCGGCGCCGGACCAAGTTCTCTCCCTCCAGCCCTTCCCAAACGTCCTCCCACACCCACGGAGGCGGCTCCGTGGCCGCGGACCCTCGGACCCGCCAGCCCGGGACGCTCTCGCAGGCTCCGGTGCGGCCTCCGCGGAGGGCGGTGCCGTCGCCCCGGCTGCAGCACGCTGGAGAGCGCCGAGCTCGGCCGGCGGGAGCCTCGCCGTGCCCCGAGCCGCCCCGCCGCCGCTGCCTAACACTAGCCACGGTGAAGTTTGGGCCGTGGGGCGGCTCCGCGCGAAGGGAAGGACGGGGCGAGGCCGGGCCGAGCCCGCTGAAGTTTGAGGGAGCGGCTCTGCCCGGAGCACCTGCGGGAGCCCCGCGCTCACCTGAAGTCGCTGTAGGGGTGGATGATCCAGAACCCCGCAGTTTTAACCCTTTCCTGCTCCTTCTCCACCGCCTTCTGGCTGCCGAACATGCGGAGGGAGAATTTGTTGACCCCCGGCTGCAGCATGGAGGTGAACTGCCGCTGCATGAAGCCGTACTGCCGCCGGGGTCCCTCGGCATCCTCGAAGCCCACCACGGGCTCCTCGGCCCCGCCGCCGTCCACTTTGAAGCAGACCGAGTTGCCGTGCTCCTTCGCGCCGCCGCCGGGGCTGCTCTGAGCTTTCTCCGCCGGGGCTGCCTGCTTGACTGGGAAGGCATTCGCGCTGCCCTCGTCCCGGCTGCCGGGAGAGGAGCTGCGCTTCCCGCCCTCCATGCTGCGCGCGCCCCGGCCGAAGAAGAGCGCGGGGTAAACCTCAGCCTCAGCCGCCGCCGCCTTTGCCGCCGCCGCCGCCCGTGCCCTTCAGCGGCTCGGCCGCGCTGGGCTCAGCTCCGCGCCGCCGCTCTGCCCGGCATGGCCAGCGCCACCGACACTGAGCCGCGCTCCCGCGCAGGGCTGGCACCGCTTCCCCTCGCCCGCCCCCTGCCGGCGGCCGCGCCGCACCGCCCGCCTGACATTGAGCGCCCCAGAGTCCTTGAGGGGCTGAGGCGCCCGGGCGGGGCTTGCTCTGCCCGGGGGCCGTGTAGGAGCGGCGACGGCTCGAGGCGTGGGTCGCGAAGAGATGCCCCGCAG
>VXAB01000014.1:56518-75975 GCA_013399175.1 Odontophorus gujanensis
GGGGGGGGGGCGGCGGCGGCGGGCGGCGGGCGGCGCCGGTGAAGCGAGAGGGGCTGTGGCGAGGGGTTTCCCATCGGCGTGCGGGGTTGCCCGATGGGCGACGGCACGTGGTTTTCAAGCAGAAACAAAATTAAATGTAATTAAATAAAGCGAGTAGCTTTTTGTTTTATCTCGGGCAGTCGGGGTGCTGAGCGCTCTGGGCACAGAGCAGGAAAGAGCTGTGAGGGAAGATGTGTGAAGGTGGGGAGCGCTGCTCTCCCGCTCCCCGCAGCCGCTGGTGCCACAGCCGGGACGTGGGCTGACGGGGATCCGGGGGCAGGGGTCGGCTGACCGTGTGGGCGTTTGGGATGTTAAGGCTGAGCAAAGGCAGAGGCTGCACTTCGGTGTTGCGTTGCGTGTTGTGTGTGCAGCAGTGAGGAAGGAGGAGGGAGAGGGGGTGGGAGGAAGCAGGACAGCTTTGTGTGACGGCCGTTTTCATGCACAAACTGCATGTTGAGGTTCAGCAGCATTTGCTACCTCTGATTCCCTGCTCCGCGCTGGCTGAGAGTGGGCAGCCAAGTGTAAGTGTGTCACATGTGGGCTGGGATGTGCGTGGGCCCAGGGGTGTAGCTCCAGCCCTGAGGGATAAGGGCCTGAAGGAAACCTGGATTTGTGGGCTTTGGCCTCTCAGTGCCAAGCATGACGTGGCAGGTGGGCCAGTGTGCAGTAAGGGCTTTCCACATGTGCCAAGAGGTGAATGGCACTTAGTTTGTGTGTAAATAAGGATGGTGAGTCCATGCTCAGCTGATCTCCCTGATTCTTAAGCGTGTCAGTAATAGGTGAGAAGCCTCCAGGAGGCAGAGAGAGAGGAGAGCAGGCTGCTGGATGGGAAGCAGGAGACATTTCTAGCTCCTGCACACCATAAAAGCATACTGACAGAAAACAGGAGGTGCACTGGATATCACTACACAAATTGTCCTGGGGACATTTGGAAGGGGGATGGTTAGATACCCCAAAACCTTAGGTATACCCTGGTGATAGTGTTGAATATCTGTGGAGCTATGGGTGAGGTAGGATCTGAGAGGGCATCAGGTGTGTCTGGGTGTGCCAGTGGTAAGCAACTAGCCACAAGCAGATGTGCACATCCAGTGTGAAAAATGAGATATGTACATACTTGGCCTTAAAAGAGTGATTTAATGTTAGTTACAAAATGGTGCAGATGGTATCACAGAACCTATAATGCCATACGTACCTGTGAAAGCATAAATGCTGAGAGCTGGGGATCCTTTGAGTTGGACATAGAACTATTTTTCACAAATCTTCAACACAGCTTTCATTTTGAATCTTAAAAATATGTTGAGAGAATTAGTGAAATGTCCTAAGCTCAGCTCCAGTGTTTTCAGTGGTGTTTGTCACTGTGCAGTCATCCAGCTCCTCCTTTACAGACATTTAAAACAAACTTTACAGAGAAGTGGAAATCCATGCATCGCAATGTGAACAATGTACATAAGGTGAATCTGAGGAGCTGAGTTTCAGTGCCAAATGTGAGAGGTTTTCTCAGCAGTTCCATCTCTAATGCTGTTAATGCCCAGTGCACTGGAACATGCAGGGTTTGCATGATGTCCACGTAACAGTAACGTGGTGTTCTTACGGAGAAGGATGGCAGGCAGAGATGCATCAGGATGGAGGCTGGAGGCTGGGGAGGGACCAGCATGAGAATGAATATGCATACAGCATGACTGGGTGAGGACTAGCAGACACAAGCCTTCCCCATCTGGAGTGATACTTTTCTGTATGATTTTATCCTAAAACAGTGAAGAGTGTGTGCACAGCTGCTGATGGCTCATGCACAGCTGCTGACAAAAACCTCTTACTGTTTTATCCCCATATGACATTCACCTCCTTCCTTCATCCTATCTCTGTCACCAAATGATAATTAGAAAGTAAAAAATTATTATTATTGTTCTTCACCTTTGTAAGAGAATTAGCTCACGTTGTATTTGACAGAAATCCTCAAAGGCAGGGAATTAAAAGGCAAAGTCACGCTGTGTTTTTCCACATATTCACACAGTTTATCACATCAGTGTCAGTGGAACTGACAGTTTCCACACTTGACTCACTTATATATGTTGCAGCCTTACCTTTCCACTCCAACAGAAGGCCATTTTCCTATCTCTTTACTCATTATTTCAGAGGTCTTTTGCACAGAACCCTTGACCTGAATGGTCTCTCCCAGCATAAGCTGTACACATCATGTACAGAAGAAAATGGGCTTGTAACGGAGTAAGTCAGAGTGGTGAAATGCAGGCATTACAGCTGCAGTGAGCAGATTGTAATGTACCTTGGAAAAACAGTGGCAGCATTTCATTTCTGAATTATGAAAATAATATACAAGAACCCCTAACTCCTTCTTTCATGAAGTTTTGCTTTTGCTCATATTTAGTGTATATTTATGGTAATGTTCATCTATCCTTACTTAGCATGGACTGCAGGGATGCCAGTATGACTCCCCACTGCCTAACTGCTTCATTTTTACAGAACAAGAATTATGAAGTGCTCTCTTCACTTTAGTATCATTGTACAGATTATTGCATCAGGATGTCTTATGATTTTAGAAAGTTTGTCAATGAGTGCTGCAGTATACACAACATTCTTTGCCTGCTTCTGAAATTCTCCATATACATAAACAACATGGGTTCATGTATTTGTAAAATTGACATTTTGGTATTCTTTGCTACATGAGATCAAATTGTTTTCATTCTGTGTAGATGAAATACAAACTTATCTGTGCTCAGGTACTATTTGTCACAAATATTTTCGTGGCCTAAATAACCTTAACATGTGAGCATCATGCATTTTATAACAGTAAATCCTGAGAAGATGAGATGGAGGATTTTTATAATCTGTAGTTTTGATGGAGGAGAATTTGTTCTTCTCCGTGTCAAAATAACTTAAATTGTTGTCAGCCAGAAAATTGACCTCTCCTGAGGCCCAGCCAGCATGTTAGTTTAGATGGGAGAATGTGGGTTTCACAGACAGAAAGAGAAGTAATGGAGCATGGCATGTGTGAATAGTTCTGGAGTGCACCAAGGCTACATATGGTAGAAAGGTCACAGACTCACTTTAGCTAGAGGTATAACTTGTTTTCTGTCAAGTCGGATTTCAGTTTTGTGACTGTGCCAGGAGATACCGAGAAAAGGAAATTGATAAACTATTTCCAAGAAATTACTGTTATCAGAACAAGGAATAGAAAGCCTTTGTATTATGTACTTCTTTGCAGTGCTCTAGGTTAATGGATCACTTCTAAAAATTTAGCAGCCTCTCTTACTTGTGTATTTAATTATTTTGATTGTTCCATCGGACTATGATAACTTAATTAATTCCTGTGCTTTATACCACTGTAAAACCATAATATTAATGTATATTTTAAAATGAATTTCTTCTGTCAAGCAAATTTTTATTTTGATAGTAAATACATCCCCCTTCTCCTGTTTTTCTCTTATTTTCTAATTTTTGGCTTACCTGAATGGACCCACAACAGCTGACCTCTATAACTGAAAAACAAAAACAAATAACAGAAAAAAAAAAAAAAAAAAAAAAAAAAAAAAAAAACAATAAGCCTAGTTCATCCTGTGGATGCCTAGTTCATCCTGTGGAGAAACTATGGCACAGATAAACGGCAGGACTTTCATGAGATGGCACAGTGAGGTGTGCCTGACTGCATAGCAAAGCTCTTACATCTCAACTTTTAGTTTCCTGCCCTATAGAAATGTTTAGAATTATATCTGCACTGGAAATCACCATCAAGTCTGATGCTAAAGCGAGGAAGAAAAATAATATGTACATTTAGAGGAGTAGCTATGCAAGCTACATTGAGGACGATCCAAATTCTTAGTACATGTTATTTTCTGTGTCTGTCTCGTCACTTCAGACTCCCAGTAAAGTGAAATTGATTTTGTCCAACCTTGCTTATGTTGTTTGCTGTGACTTCAGCCTTAAATATTAACTGTCAATAAATGTTTGCCAATAAAATATTTATTATGTAATATCCCATGGCATGCAGAAAGCAGAAATAATCTTTCTTTTGCAGTATCTCTTAAAGAAAACTTCTACAAAGCACCTACCTGTTAAAGTGTGAATATTAGGCCATCTGTATATTTATTTTCTGGGTGTGAATGACAGCTCCCTTCAGATTTCCCTCCCAAAAGCAGTACCCTGATGTCTTACAGAAACATACCTTGTGGGAAATACATCTTCAAGAGTTAAAAGCCTGACTTAAAAAAAAAAAATTGAAATCAGTGGGATATGTTCAATGATGTAACAGTAAACTAAGCTGAATAGTACTAGTGTGAAAAGGAACTGGCTCTCAGACATGATGTAGGGCACAGAACACCTTCACATGTACAGAAACAAATGCACTAGTACATATGAACAATGCCTAATCTTTCTATCTGTTGGAATATGTAAAATTCCAGTAAACAAGAGAAAATAATTACAGTGCACTGAGATCTCAGAGGTTTGTTCAGCTGCATTTGACAGAAATACATGCTTGTTTATTTACTACATGCCACAGCAGTCTTCCATGTCTTGGAAATCCTCAGTGTTCAGCTCTGACTCAGTGCTGACTGACGAAAACCCTACAAACGCAGCTCAGTGTAGTGCTTCAAAGCAGCAATTGGTAGGGTGGGACAAGTAGGTTGTATTGTTGCTGTGTCATAGGGTGAAATTAAAGCGCAGAAATTAAAGCGCAGAAATTAAAGCACATTTGGTTCTTACCAGCTCTCAGGGGTATCTTTTAGTTATGCAAATCACTTCTATATCTGGTAGAATATTTGTGTGTTCTGAGTGCTTATCTTTTCTGAAAACAGTATTTTAATGATAGAGCTTATTACCTGCTTAATAACCTGCCAGATCTTTAATCAATTTTTATAGATTAAGCAGTAACACTATAAGAGAAAAAGATAGAAAATAAATTCTAATTTGATTTTTTGTACTCATAGGTGTACAGATAATTGTTTATTAGTCTTTACTACTGTCTGCATTCTTTGGTACTTACAGTGATTTAGAAATCATTAAGAACTCACTTTTTCTACCAGATGTTCAACTGACCAGCCAAATACATTCGACAGTGCATTTTGAATTATTTCCCATGATAAAAAAGTTCTCTTCTCTTTTTTTTTTATTTCTTTGTTCAGTTCATGTATAAGTGGATTTCATACCTTCCCTACAGCAGCATTTATCTTGAAACAAACAAACAAACAAAAAAGATAACGACATTTTGGAATAATTTCTGCATAGAATATGATGCCTGTTCAGTACAAAATCTAATCCTATGGGCAGCTCTAGAATTTTCTGTGAAAGGTCACATAGTACTATTAAAAGCGGTAAACTTTATTCTGGGAAAGACATATGAGGGCTGCTTCAAAAATAATGCCTCCTATTTTATGATGTTTGTCCACAACATCAAAAGCAGATGTTGGTGGTATGGCAGTAGATGCTGAACCTTCCTACCACCCACTTTTTTGCTGTGTGACAGATGACAGCAGGGGGACAGTGTGACAGAACAGCATTTGACATGGAAGTGCAGATGAAGGGGTGGCACTGAATTCCTTGATGTAGAAAAAATGGCTCCCACTGACATTTACCATTTTACTGAACCTTTATGGAGGACAGTGGATGTGAGAACAGTAAAGTGGTAAGTGTATGTTTCAGCAGTGGCAACAGTCACAGTAGATCACCTCTGCTGTTGCAGATATTTGTGAACATGGCATGCAGCTCTTGATCATGGCTGGCAAAAATGCAGAGCTTATGGTGGTAACTCTTGAAACAGTGTTTTGTAGCTGAGTTATCAGTGTTATTATTCTCATTGTATATTTTGTAGCTTCCATAGGAATAAATAGGAGGCATTACTTTCAAAGAAACCTGTGTATTTTAAGACTTCTTGCAGCCATTCTTTGTGATATTTGAAAAAATAATACGTCTCTAAAAATGCAAGTATCTTTAGTTATTCTTTTTTGCAACTTCACATTAACAGTAGCTCTTTGCTCCTATTCCACACAGTGTTCCTACTTGACTCTATGATCCCAAAGTTCTTTTGATACATTTCATCTTGAAAGTTATATGACCAAAGAAGGAGAGGTGATTTTTCTTTTATTTATTTATTCATCTTTTTTATTTTTTATTTATCTTTTGTAGTTGTATAGTTCAATAATACATGAATATCAGCATAAAACACAATGACTAAGTAAACGTTGCCCAATGTTTGGCTGTGGTATTCGCATATAATATACAACAGTAAATCTTTTAAACCATTTTTTTCTCTTCATCTGAGTTTCTTGAAATCAGTAACACTGTTCACCTTTCTATCTTAACTTTTGTTCAGGTTATCAGAACTGGTAGGGTAGTTTTAGAGATACCTGAAAACTGCTCTCTTGTTGAGGGCAGTTTTAATAGCTATCAGTTTTAATCATCCAGGCTATTCTTGTGTGTTGATTGACTTAATTTAAGTACTTAAGAACTTTCACTTAACCATCATATTTTAATTTATGCATACACTAGCAGTGTATGTACACTGTAAGCAAGGTGCGTAAGTTACCTAGTATTCAGTTCCTTATAGAGAGCAATGTCTTGCTGTACTAGTATCTGTCTTCAGTATAACATAATATAAAAATAAAAAGACAGTCCTGTTCCAGGTGCTTCTAAGTTGTATGAAGATTTCCTTTAAAGCAATAGTTACTGAAAATCAAGAAATTCCATCTTGCAAAGCACCAAAGGGAAAAAGAAAAAGAAAAAGGAAAAGCCACCAGAAGACTCTCAAACCTTTTTAGAACCTAAGAGTATTTTTAAAAATTCAAAGAGAGGAAAAGTTTTGTTTTGTTTTGTTTTGTTTTTCTTTTAATGAGTATGTTGGGAAAATCTGAATATATAAGACTTTGCAATGTTGATTTAACTATTCAGTTTCACCAGCAACTAAAGAGGAGTCCAGAGGAGTCCAGAGACAGTCCTGACAGTAATCTTGGGCTATACCTGACTTGCTGTCTTTGAGATACTCATTTATGCAACCACTTTTCAGGGGCACTTAGTATTACTTGTAGCTAGCTCTGTTGGTGCTAGATGCATTCAATTATTAACATGGAATTAGAAGAACACTCTGCTCGACTCCCTACTGACTGCTCTGCCTTGGAGATGCAGGCTAAATGGTGACACTGAGCATTTCAACGTAGGAAGGATGCCCCAGATTTTGCTGCCAGACATTCTGTTCCTGCAACATTCTTGCAGCTAAAGGCATTCTCTGCTGCAGAAGAATAAGCTGGCACAACTGGCAGAAGTGAACAGTACAACATGCACAGCTGAGCAAATGTAAAGCCTTATAATTAACATCAGTACTTGAAGGGAAGTATTGCCACTGCAGTCACAGGCTGTTTGGGTTTGGAAGCAGATTCCATGCTCTTTGACTTCTAATGGGAAAATAGATGAATTAGTAACTGTAAAGTATTGCCTCTGGGATTGTTTTTGCCTTTCCAGCTATGCTAGTGATACATGAGAAAGTGAACTGGCCTGACAGAATTGTACTTGTAGGCCTTTCCTTAAAGTGTCCCTTCATTAAAGAGAAATATGAAAACTGCAGTCAAAATCAATTAGCATCAAGAATGGGGAATAAAAGAATGGTCTCAGTTTTCCTTCTCTAAGCCACTATTGGGAAAAAGAGACATGGACTTAGATATAAACCCTGAAATTAAATGGTTTGATAGCTGATGAGAAATTGATTTGTGACAATAAAGGGACTGTGTCAGTTCATGACAGGTAACTGTATGGCCAGTAAATCTCCTGCTAAGGGAATGCAAGCAGCCTTTGCAGTGCACAGTAAATAAACTATCGAATGTGAATTCTGTGCCTATGGGAGCCTCGTACAGAAGGCTGCACAGAATTGTAGGGAGCCATGCATGGCTGTGGAAAGGTTGTGTCTTCTGGAAAAGAAACACTATCAAAATTTCTGAACTGAGTAATTTAAATAAATCATTTCCGCAGGGCTGTTGTGGTAGAAATATTAGGAACAGTAAATGTAAGGAGGCTCTTGAGCTCTACATTGAAATCATTTCATAGGAATACAAAATTTAACGCTGGCAGTAGTATCATTGTATCTGAAATAGTGGTGGCAACTGTAGAAAATAAAGATGATAGCATACATTGTCTCTAAGTGATAGCAGAAAAAAGGCAGTAAGACCTTATCTTTTCCTACTTTCAAGTGAAAGTAGTTGAAATAAGTACAGAAAAGCACTGATGATCTTGTGTAATAAAGGATAGACATGACAAGTATTCTCAGCAATAGAGTAAGACAAGCATGGACAAAGCCTTGGTGAATGAAGGTACTTTCAGCATTTCTTTCCTATTACCTTTACTATATACCTAACCTAATATTTAAAAACATATATTTTTAAGTTTTTTAAGACTCATCAAAGTTGCTTTCAGTCAAAGTGTTAAACACCTATTTGAGGATGGCATTGTATAATTGCCAGGTAACCTTTTTTAATGTGAATTAACAGAGATGCAAATAAATGTTGAGCACACAAAACAGTGCAAATCATTTTACACATATTATTGTCTTTTTTTGTACACCTGTGGGTACTATGGAGTACTTCAACACAAAGATAAACTGGAAATAAGGAGAAACATTATACTAACCGTCTTTATATAACATTTTACTTGTTCTAGTGAGAACAAGAAGGCTTTTTTAAAACAATTTTGTTTCCTTTGGTATGAAGTCAGCAGATTCTTCTACAGTGGCCATCGATCATTTGACAGTAATATTATATAACATAAAAATATGGGAAACTAGAAAGAATGTATGTTTATCTTCAAACCTCAACTGAAAAATTGTGGGAAAATACTACATTTTACTTAGGGATTAAAAAATATTTTATCAGAGCTACCAAGTAAGGTTTGAACATCAGGAGAAGAAAGAGATTGTTAAAAGGATTTAAAAAATTGAAAAGGAATAGAATAAATAGGTATAGTGATCTATGCAAGGTGTGATCTTTCAAAATGACAAGATACTGCTTGACTCAGGAAGAGCTTAATTGAAGGCAAATAATATTCCCAGGGATTTTAAGAACTTGTAAGAAGCTACGTGCTATATGCAGCAATCACAGTTAAACATAGGGAACATGTATCTGATGCTTTGTTAAGGGAGAGTTCTCTTACCTTGCATGTTTGCAATAGCATTGAAAAGTACAGCAGCCTTCTCTGACACTAATGCATTGAAAAAGGTAGATGATTTTGATAATTGATGATACAGTGTTATCTCAGTTTCTTCTGTAAGACATGACATTTAAGAGTATGATATTTCAAGCTGAAAATTTGAACCTGCTAAGTAGAAGAATGAAATACTAAGTAAAACTGATTGGTTGTAGCAATAGAAAAAAGGTCTGGAAAGCTCTCTGCCTAAAACTCACTCTAAAATGGGTAAATAACGGTGTGCAAAAAGTGTCAAGTTATGCATGATTTTTCTGCTGAACTCTTAAGATTAGTTTGGGATTTGGGGCTCACATTTACTGCTGTCTTTGAAAAATATCAACAGTCAAGAACTGTATTAGATTCTTCCAGTTCTGTTCTTTCTTTTTATCCACTAAAGATCAAGGCTTTTACTCTGATATGATTGCTGATTAACTAATGAAGCTATATATTAATAATAAAACCAGAATCCTAGCACCTTTTGTCATCTTATAGGAGGCATAGTAGTGCACTATACAAAAGTTGTATGAAGAATCATTCCCCGGGTGGTGTTCTGTAAGTTGAAGTATTGCTTTCATTCTTTGATCTTGTATTTTCAGCAGCTTGTGTAGATTTGTAACCTGTGTCTTAGTACTGGCTATTCACTAATCCTTCTGCTATTTCATTCTACATTTCAACACTTCCAATATAACACGTGGAAGAAGTTCCCATTGTCCTATGATCTCTAGAGGTCCCTTCCAACCCCTACAATTTTGTGATTCTGTGTTTATTTTCAGTATAAAAATTATTCGATGTTTGTGATGGATTCCTTCCAAGCCTTGAAACAGTAAAGTGAAAATTACAGTGTAATTTATTTTTTAATTCAGAGTTTGTTCTCCTAAGCATTATACACTTAGTAGAATTTTTTAAATCCTTGTGTCACTGTGATCCTTTATTGCATGAAAGATATGCTTTCCATAGCATCATACAATTTGCAGAAACTATGGTTTCTGAAAATCCTGGTAAGCAGTCCATAATGCTTTGAAATATTGCTATCATGTATAAGCCAAATCACTTGAGAATACATCCAAGTTTTCTGCGCTTTTTATTTTCTTTGTTGTTGGGACATGCAATGTGTAGACATTTGTTTATTTATAAGTTTTAAAAATTGCCTATGATTAAAGTACACATGAGATTAAAGTACACATGAGCTAACATATTAAGCATTAAGAATTCATCAGTGAGGATATGTTTGGGAATTATGGATTTTGGTACTCTTTATGCTTTTGTAATTTGAAAACTGTGCCAAACTTCCCAGTAAAAAACAAAAAACAAAAAAACAAAAAACAAAAAACCAAAAAAAAAAACAAAAAAAAAAAAAAAAAAAAACAAAGCACAGTAGGATGGGAGATACTCCTTCATTTTCCTGTTCATGACTGACAATGAGAATGTTTGGTTAGTATGTGCTCCTAACTTTTTTTTCTTTTCCCCAACTGAATACCTTTCCTTTTTCTGTCTGCCAGTTATGTTTATTTGTAATTCTTGAACCTCTGGATTCATCACCAAACCTCTGCAGATAACAGAAGGAAAAGACCTCCTCCATAGCCTCGGTGCTCTAGCATTTAGCTCTTCTCTAGGGGAGAAGAGACATTTTGCTAATTGATTTAATAAATGTTTATGATTGATTTAGTACTCCTTAATCTGTACTCAAACTAGAAAAAAAGAGGAATATACAATACCAAATAGAGCTTACTTCCTACCCAAAAGAAACACCAGCAAACATTAGAATTTTCTGAAAAATCTTGTCTGTTCTGGAAAGTGTAGTAAAATTACTATGACTGGATATAAGAACATACTTTGTTTCATCTAACCCTTTTTACAAAAATATCTGAACTGTTTTGTCCATCTGCCAAAATTCAGCCAAAGGCAGATTTCTGGAACATGAAGAATACAAATTATGAAATCTGTTTTTATGCAGCTGAAAAAATGTCTGCCTCATTTCTTTAAAGCAGTTCATATTGATTTCATTGTTGTATACTCTTAATAAAAGCAGGAGGTGTTATTCCCATTTACAGTGTAAATACATTGTCACCATTGTTGCCAGATAAAATGCCAGCAGCATGTTCTCTGATGAAAGGAAAAAGAAGAAAGAAAATAGAAAGATTGCTGAATTGGACCTTCACTTTTATTGGCTCAGCCACCTGCAGTTTCAGGTCTGTATACAGAATGCCTGCCCTGGAGCCAGCAGAGAAGTACAGAGATAGTCAAGCTGTCTGCACAGTTGAGCTTATTTATATGAAACAATCTAGTAACAGCAGCATGGAGCTCCATGTGAGCTAATATATTCAGATGAGAAATAAAAGTAGGCTACCTTACATGCTAACACTTTTAAACCTATTCCATTGCCTGTGCTATCTTTTTTAAAGCTTGTTTCTGCATCCCTCTACTGAACTGCAGACATATGTTAAAAAAAAAAAAAAAAAAGAAGTAATATTATACTCTAGAGGAGGGTAAATAAGGTATAACTTGGCAAATTTTTCATTTATATAACTCGAAATATTTTATATTTCAGGTAATCTGTCTTCCGGTATTACAAGTTTTACCATATTTGTGTTTCATATATATCAAAAATATCTGAGCTAGTGAGGCAGAAAAGATCATTTTTTTTACAGTGCTCAAGCTTTTATCGTGTTTCTCAGTTTCTAATTCACTGAACAGTTTACCATTGGACTAATCAACTCTATTTTATAGAGATACTTTTTCATTAACAGAGGGACAGATTGTCTTTTCCTTAGCACTGCTGCCCACTCCAAGCAGATGACTGAAGAACCATGCAGAGCATATGCTCAGTTACACCAGTGAATGCTACAGAAGCACTTTTTCTACTGCTGAGAAATGTGGCTGTTACCATCTCTTCATTTTTCTCAGTACACTCAAAGGCTTATTCAGTTGCTAATGCTGATTGAGTCATGAAATATCTTTGCCTGACACATGGAAACAGGAGGAGGAAAAACACGGAACATATACTGTTAGAAGAAAAATGTAATAAAAAAAGTACAAATAGCAATGATTCCAGCAATGCCCATGAAACTGGAAGATGTCTTTCATGGGGAAAAATTATTCATTACGTTTCTATGCTGCCTTTTAGAGTTCAAATATTAAGTTTGATGCTTAAGTTTACAGAGGAATTCTGAAAAGCCACAAATTTCACTGTTATTCATACTAGAGTATTTTATATAATTAATTATGTCTTTAGAACGTGTGACCCTATACATTTTGCATGCAGAAACTTAGGTAGTTTCAGAGTCTCTTTCTTACTAACAGAGCTATCTATGCTGCTTTTGTTTTGAAATATTATACTGATCTGAGTATCACTCTACACTACCTTTTTAAAAATGTTGGCTGAGCAGCTGCTATCTCAGAAAACAGTAGAACTGAATTATTTTTACTTCTGAAGATGGAAAATGGAGTGCTGATGATCCTCAAGACTGATTACTGTTAATATGGAAGTCATAAAAGCTACATTTTGCAAGCAGTGTGTATTGGCATTGTACTGAGGGATCAGACAGTTCCTAGAATCATGGCAAAGACTCCTGTAGGTTGTAGAAGTTATAGCAGGACTAGCTGTCTTTTGTTTAAGGAAAACAACCTGGCAATGTTTTCGCTATCACGGAAGAATTCTGTTATGATTACAGTTCATGTATTTCTCTCATTTAAAATGAGATCTCATTAGATTCAGTTCTGTGGGACAGACCACAGAAATTGAAAGTCCTTGTCCTTCCTGAGGAGATCTGTATAGTTCCTTGACCCTGTGCCCAACAGGGCAAACACATCAGAAAATAAGTCATCTTTGTGGGGTGTGATAGGCATCTAATCAACAGTTTGACTGTGCTATTTAAATTCTAAGTGTTCTTCACCTTTTATCACACAATGCTTTGATCAATGGTTGTTCAGATAAAAAGTGATCTTTTTCGTGAAACCATGAAAGTGAATGTAGTCATACAGGTCACCTCAGTTTCAGTCATAAATCACACGGAGTATTCAGTGACAAAAATAAAAAAAAATCTCTTGCTGCACTAGATTATTTATCTTGCTTATACAAGATAATCAATTCATACTTCGGAGGGAGGTCATTGACTGTGGTCATACTTTTAAAAATATTATACTGGCGTCTAGCAGGAACATGCAACACTGCAGAGGTTGCAGGATTATTTCTGTAACTTCTGGAAATAAGCAATAAAGTCAATTTTAGACCTGTTATTTTAAAGCAAACTTTTACAACTTAATAAATGATTAATGCTTAATCTATCTGCACTGGTAAGCAGCTTCCTGAAGTTTTTAGGTGACTATCACACACTTCATTTTGCCTACCTATGGTAATTTATTCTCTGATCCAGCAAAAACTATTAAGGTTGTGTAGGCCTGTTGATCTCGCTGAGAATGTGCATATCTTTTGTTTTTTGTATGCACGTCAAAAGCTTGGGGAACTGAGATCCTAATAAATGTAGTAGTATTTTATTCATCCAGGTACATCTTAGGCTTTATTTATGTTTATGATTACTGACACTTTAACAAGGTTTACTCTATAAAATGGTCTCAGAATTATTAAAGTGTCAATTAATCACTTATTGTTCAGCAAAGGAAAGAAAACCACAACAAAAAATTTTTCAAGGCCTTTTCAATTAGTTAAAGACAGGACAAAATGTGGTGAAATCTAAGGAGAATGTCAGATGCCAGCTAGCCCTTAGGGACAGATTATTTGGAAGTCTCACCTAGTGATTCCTGCTCCACAAGCATGGGTTGTTGGTTTATTTTTGTTTTGGCTTGGGTTTTTTTTTTGTTGTTGTTGTTCTTGGGTTTTTTGTTTCTTTTCTTTTTATTTGGTCGATTTTTGTTTGATTTTTTTGTTTTGTCTTGCTTTTTTATTTTCTTTTAAGATTTAGAGATGGGATGGTAAATGTCTCTTCAATACAAACAAGCTACAGTTTTCCATGTTTAAGCTCAGAGTGATTTCAGATCAGTATGCAGTCCTTAGACTAGTCATCATAGTGTCTCTCTTCTTGATGCCCACTCTAAGGATATCTCTTCAGTCTTCTTCCTTCATGCATCTTCCAAGCTTTCCTATGAAATTTGCTTAATTGCATTTTTAATATAAATAAAAATTCCCCACAGTTGTTTAGAGGACCAATGTACATATTTGGAAAAGAGTTCTGTACCTTTCTTTTGCTGATCTTGATAACATATATAGCATGTGTATTGTTTCTCATCCAATTTTATCTAATGTAATGAAGAAGATGACTGAGCTGTTGAAATGAACAAGTTCATGAATAATGTCTTGAGATTTTAAGTTTTCACTTTTCTCAACTAGCTCAACACACCCCACTGGTTAACCTGAAGGTTGTGTAAGATTATGTAAAGTACTATTTCAGAACTATGCCACAACTTTGTATGAAAAATCTAATGTTGTCATTTTCAATAGTGTATCTACACTACAGTATAAACTCTACAAAATTTCATCTTAAACATAAAGATACATGGTAGAATTTATTCTATTCTGTTCCTTTGAAATCAGTTGAATTAATGATTTCATTTCTTTCACAGGATTATCTAATTCTGACTTACATTTACACTGTGTCTAAGACATTTCTTCCTTAAATTTTACGAATTCAGATTGGAGCAGATAGTAAATTCTATGTGCTGTCTGTACTCTTGCATGCAAATTTAACTAAATCTAGACAGAATAGCACTACTAAAGTAAAGAAATAATGCTGCCTTTGAATTTCAGTCTGTACTAATAAAGCCACCGTTTTTTTCTTTGTTTTAAAATGAGAAATAATCTAAATGTCACTGATTTTTTTTGTTCTATGGATAAGGATAACTTCTGCATGTTTTACTGGAGTAAAACCAGTAGGTCTTCCTTTAGTGTTGCCGTACTGAAGACTATAGATTTCTCTCCCAACTGTAAAGCAGTGTCAAAAAGGGAAGAAGCATCCCTAAGATCTTTTGCCCTGAATTGTAAGTCTCAGATCACGCCTTAGTGCATGCCTTGACCTCTCATCAGCAATATCAGAATGTGTATGACCATTATAGGAATGGTAAAAGACTCAGAATATTCTCTTCAACACAATAAAACTGGTTGCAGTTGAGGGTATTGGCTTGAGAATGAACTTTGAAATGAACTGACTAGGCTGTAGGGCNTATAGAAAAAGAATTATATATATATATATATATATGATATTTTTCAATAAAACATGCACTCTTCTTGTGACAAGAGGGTTTCAATATTGATTACAGAATTACAAAAAGTATTTTTGAAACATAATGCAATTGCAGTGTCATCTGCATTCCACCACAACTAATGGGAAGAATTCTGCAGGAGTTGAATTCACCACCGTAACAGTCCAAGATGAGCAAAAAAAAAAAAAAAGNAACTAGCTCAACACACCCCACTGGTTAACCTGAAGGTTGTGTAAGATTATGTAAAGTACTATTTCAGAACTATGCCACAACTTTGTATGAAAAATCTAATGTTGTCATTTTCAATAGTGTATCTACACTACAGTATAAACTCTACAAAATTTCATCTTAAACATAAAGATACATGGTAGAATTTATTCTATTCTGTTCCTTTGAAATCAGTTGAATTAATGATTTCATTTCTTTCACAGGATTATCTAATTCTGACTTACATTTACACTGTGTCTAAGACATTTCTTCCTTAAATTTTACGAATTCAGATTGGAGCAGATAGTAAATTCTATGTGCTGTCTGTACTCTTGCATGCAAATTTAACTAAATCTAGACAGAATAGCACTACTAAAGTAAAGAAATAATGCTGCCTTTGAATTTCAGTCTGTACTAATAAAGCCACCGTTTTTTTCTTTGTTTTAAAATGAGAAATAATCTAAATGTCACTGATTTTTTTTGTTCTATGGATAAGGATAACTTCTGCATGTTTTACTGGAGTAAAACCAGTAGGTCTTCCTTTAGTGTTGCCGTACTGAAGACTATAGATTTCTCTCCCAACTGTAAAGCAGTGTCAAAAAGGGAAGAAGCATCCCTAAGATCTTTTGCCCTGAATTGTAAGTCTCAGATCACGCCTTAGTGCATGCCTTGACCTCTCATCAGCAATATCAGAATGTGTATGACCATTATAGGAATGGTAAAAGACTCAGAATATTCTCTTCAACACAATAAAACTGGTTGCAGTTGAGGGTATTGGCTTGAGAATGAACTTTGAAATGAACTGACTAGGCTGTAGGGCTTGGTACTCTCATTATCTGAATAAATCATTCAGCATTTCTTGGGCCTCTGTTGCAAAGCCATTTATCCTTGAGGATAAATTGAAGCTGATGTGCCAGTTGGCACTAAGTTTCTGAAATGAATAGCATTTCAGAAAGTGATATTCTTTAACATCAGCTAGTCTGTTTTATCAACTGCTAGCAATGCTTCAAATTAGTGTGCCACATTTTGTATACAGTTGAGAGAAATACTCTCAGGCAGAGGATTAGGCTAAATAATGTAACGTATTATTTGGAAAAAAAAAAAAAAGTAGATCGAAGTGAGTGGCTTTGGTGTCTCAGATTCAAACAAACAATACATTATAAATCAAATTCAGTATTGGAACACAGTGAGAAAAGTCCACTGTGTAATAGTCATTATTCACATACTTTGTCCTCTCTTGCCAGTGTATCCTATTTGAAGATTGTGTCAGTAAGAATTAATGCTGACAGTTGTTTTCGAATCCGTTCTGGAATAATTACTTTCTAAATATTAAGCAAACCAAAAATCCCAGGAAATAAATGTCAGCACCTTTCTAAAATCTAAGTATAGAAAAAGAATTATATATATATATATATANCCCTGCCATTCCCCTAATAAAGGTTTTGTCCTCAGAACTACCCACTGACAGCAATCCCAACCCCACACTGCGGTGATTTTCAGTGATGAAGTAATTCATGTACAGCTCTTGTACTACTGTCAAGAACATTTATTACTATTATTATTTCCTAGCCATGAAATGAATTGACATTAGGATTAAATACTTTTAAAGATCCACAAGGCAAGCTAGAATTGAAACAGAAGATTTGGAGATTAAATGAATCAAGAGAAGGGCTTGATCTTCCATGCTTTACTGTTTCTGGAAAATTGGCCAGGTCTTTTTGGAAGTGTAGTACTAGAAGGTCTGGAATGGATGAAGTAAAGGGCTAGTTCTATGAATATTAATAGAAAACAGATTATTTTTTTGTCCCTCAGGCACAGCATCCCTAATCACTGAATTAAAATATTGTCCTTCCCAGTTCCTTCTCTCTGGCTTAACAAGTCCTTTTTTGAAAATAGATTGGTGTTTTAAAGTGTTGATAGTCTACTTTCCAGGCAAAAGTAAGGACTTAAGAAGTTAAAAACCTTCTTGGTCTAAGAAAATAATTTGATTGTTGACTATCATATCTCGTGTTATTAAAAAAATTGGCCATCATCACATTTCCTGGCAACTATGCTTAGAAAAATAATATTAGTTGATGAAAACTAATGAATTTTCAGGAATTAATAGGGGCTGTTAAAGCTTATGATTTAAGGATTTTAAGATTTAAGCTTTAGATTGTATGATATTACTGTAAGGTTAATTTTTACCAGGACTACAGGCACAGTTTCTGATACTGCATAAGCTTCATCACTTTAAAATAGAATCTCAAGGGAAAACATCCCAAAAGAGTCAAATTACAGAGGGGGAAAAGATTTTCCAGAAAAGTTCCAGTATCTGATCTTCACAGTCTACTAAAACAACCAAATTCTGTATTTTTAATCGAATTAACATAAAATTTTGAGACTGAAAAAAAAAAAAATTTCAATCCTTTCAGGTAAAGCCCTTGGTATTTTTTGTTTCCCATGATATCCTAGAATGAAAAATGGAAATAGCAGAATTAAAACTATAAGCTACTTTGAAATTATGTGTTGATGTCCTTTTTGTAGACACAGAAATGTCTGAAACTATTCTGTACTTCTAGCTCTAGCTTGTGCGCCACAGAGCATAAGCATCTAGTTGAGAAATGCAGTATTGATTGAAAACATTTATGTTGAATGATAACACTGAACACATTAGTGATAGTGAAATAGAACATTTGCAAGCAGTAGTGTCCAAAGCGAAGAAAAACCAGTCGCAACATTCAAACCATTTGTACTTTTTATGCAATCTTCATTTGTAAATATCACCGTAAGTATCATCATATTTCTAACTTGAAATCGTTATTTTATTGATTGTCAAAATTAGAGTAAGAAAATAACCTCTTAATAATTATATCTCTTAAATTACAGTGCTAGTGGTTACTCAAAATACAGTGTGAAACATCAGTATTAGTGGGAAGCCAGCAGAATTTCAGAGATTTGGGAGTATTTTTTTTGAAGCAAAAGCCCATTTGCCTTAGTTTCAGTTTGGAAATTAGAGAATACATTATAGAATTCAGCAAGAAGAAATACCCTTGTAAAATTTTAATATGAACTTTCACTTCACTCAGCTAATCAAAACAAGACTGGATGACAAGAGGCAATATATTTTGTGAGGAACTTATGGATATTATCATACACTATGCTACTGACTTCAGCTTTAATTAAAAATATTGAATAAGAAAATAATTTCAGATTTTCCTTAAATTAATAGGAAGTAACACCTCCTTATTGCAACTTCTCATTATTCCATACAGCAGTGTGTAAGTCAAGGCTTAAGCATTACCAGCTCAGGATGGGGCTGTAAATTATGGTCCTGTTGGAGTATCTCTTATTTATCTGCAGTCCTTACTGAACAGAGTAAATTAAGTCAGTGGAGCTGTTCACATGACCATATTCAAAGGATAACAAAATCCAGCTATATTTTTAGTATGACATTTATTCCATTCTTATCCATAATTCATTTGTGCAAGTGGTTTTTTTTGCATTTTAATAAACAGTATGAAAGAAAGAGCTATTCTCATGATACTTGCAGAGCAACAAAGGAATGCTGAAATGTTTACAGTAGCCCTTTGTTATGATATGTTTGGACTAATTTCTCTGATTGAGGCATTCAGTCTGATTATTTCGTGTTTAATTATTCTTTATTCTCTAGAAAAACTAAATAATAATATTATATCAGGTCACTGCTTGATGTTTTTCAGTGTGCAGTGTCCAAAAATTCATCTGAAAAGGAATTTTCATGTGAAAAAAGAGGAATGCAAAAGAATTGCTAGGGATATTAGAAGGATAGTCCTGCCTGAAATCTAAATCAATGAGGTGCTTTT
>VXAB01000014.1:76237-86821 GCA_013399175.1 Odontophorus gujanensis
CAAGGGATGTTCCAAAAAATTTTTCAAAAAAAGCAAAAAAAAAAAAAAAAAAAATTGCTTACTGAGATTTTTGCTATTAGTTGATCAAATTCCTACAGAAATTTGAACAATTTTATGTAAGTTTTTGCATATGACTTATTTGTACTTCATCTAATGAACCTTTTTTTAAAGATCTATTAAAAAAAGGCACATCTTTAAGCATCAAAGTTATATCCTAGGTGATGTTCCAAGCACAGTTCTTGAGACCTCTTATGAATGCATAATACATCTGCTACCTCCCAGTGGTTAGGGACAGGAATTGTCCCACTTATGAGCACTGACCTGAAGATGTACTTCAAAACATCTAACAAACAATTTTAACTTGCTATATTCAGAATTATATTCCAAAAAAAGTATTTGCTTACTGAGATGTATTGGGCTTCATGATACAGGGGAAGGAATTCTTCATACCAAGTTATACCACTACAAATTAAACATTTCTGTCCATTAAAAAAATCATAAAGGAAACAGCTACAAGCAACTTATCTGCTTCCATTTGGTTAATGAAGATTGCCTTTGCAAATTTAGTCTCAGTATTTTGCACTGAGACCCAATTCCTCAAATGTTCTTCAACCTCTCCTCAAGTCATTGGGAGTTCAGTATCTGAGTGAGTGTGGGATCAAAGCAGTTGGACATGTTGAATCTGATGGCTTTTGTCTCTCTTCTGAGTTGCTCAGAAAATACAGGTATGTGTTCAGAATCATCAGTAGGATTGAAATGTTTACCAGATAGTGCTTGTCATTTATTTGGCACAGAAAGAACTGAGTATCCAGATGCAAAAGGGAAAAGTTACAGTGATTTATAAATAAACAGAAATGCCCATGTTTGCACTGAATGGATTTTCCATTCTGAAAGCAGACAGAATAACCTATTCATTACATTGTTGAAACAGAAATGTTCAGTAATCTTGAAATGCAATTGCTATCTGCTCAGAAATATTCTGAGCATCAAGTAAAGTGATAGCCATAAATAATTTTGTCTCAGTTGACTATTATTGCACAGAAATAATGCATCAATTGTTCCTGTGGATAAACAAAATTCCACTCCTCTTTTGCCAACAACTTGCTGAATACAAAACATACAGGGTTGAGCTTGGTTGAAAGGATTCTTTGCAGTACAGTAGTGAACAACTTCTATTGTGTCAAATTTCATGCTTTTTTCTTAACATCTTTTTAATTTCAACTTTTCATTTGAAAGTGTTGCTGTCTGATAACTCTGAAATGACTTGGGTTGAGGTTTGGGACAGAAGTTACTGCCTGATAATTTCTGTATGACTTTGGTTACAATTTTGGGGGCTTAATAAGGTGAGTTTGGCTAAGGTCTGTCTTGCCCCTAGGTTAGATTTCTATTTCTAACTGTTCTTTTTTTTTTTTTTTTTAATATATTAATAAAAACATTGTATTTTCTAATTAGTCCAGTCCCATACTACTGAAAACACTGGATTGTTAATCTATAGGTAGGCCCACCTTCTGCTACTTTTCTCTACGCAAGAAGGTGGATCTGAGATATAAACGTCAGCTTCCTTTAAATTTTGTGGCTATTCATCAACTATAACAGAGTACTGTGTGCTTTTGTGTACCATAATTGTTACTTTTCCTACCTGCCACCCAAGATTTATGTGATTTGTGAATGTGTTTATGCAGGATTCCAGAGGAAACAGCTCTGTCTTCCTTCTCTGTCTTCAGCAATGAACTTTCGAACTGCTGGAAATGGGTAATTGCTTGTAGAACAGTGTACAGAGCTTCACTGAGTCAAGTAAATGCTATCAGTGAAATAACTCAGGAGAAAAACTTAAGGAAGAACAAATCAACAACCAAACTGTGGGGTTTTTTTGTTGTTGTTTTTTTTTTTGTTGTTGTTTAACTGTGTTACCACAGAATGGTAATTTCACAGTAATTAATATTATTTATGAGAAGGTGTTAGTGAGACAGTAACATCTCTACCAGTTATTTGCTTTGATATCCTATTCTGCTAATACTGGCTTCAAGCGCTCTTGTTATTCTTATCACTCAGCCTTGGTGCCTTTAAGTAATGCATTAGACAAATTGATTACCATTTCATGTGCTTCTTTTATTTTTATTTTTTTTTATGAGGCAAAAGGTCTATGCAGTTGGAATCTGTCTTCTGTATTTTATGTTCTATTGATTTGTACAAATGGATGTGTCAATCTAAGATCGGTCCATTTCTTAAAAAGCCCAATTACAGGAGCATGTTTTGCCATTGGAGCAGGAAATGGTGAGCTTTGTGACAATCCGTAGCTCCCATGGCAATCTCCTCCAGTCATCATGGGTCCATGCTGGAGAGCGCATCATCTTTTGAAAAAGCTGTTTCTGCCTCTATTTCTAGCACACCACTGTGCTAGCAAAATAGATTTGTAAAGTCTTTGGGGTCCTTATGAGGACACAAAGAGAAGTGTATTTCAGTTAAGTACTGAAAAAATTGCTTTAGACAATTGAAGACATGTTTTTGAATTCTAGGTTCTGAGGATTCAATTTCTATATGTTGATTTTTAAATCTAATTCTAAATCAGCTGTATTTATGTGTTTAAACGTACAAATAATTTACCTATCACTTATACTTTCTGATTTAATGAGATTCTTGATCATGTAAAATCACTGCAAGATTTGAATTCTGACACTGTCTAGAAGAAAGAATTATTTTGCTTCTTGTTTAGGTGATTGAGAAGGGCAGGCATTTGGATCTTCACTATTTCTTTACCTGACAAGCAATTTCTATTTGCCCAAGTACATCTTGTTATTTCTACTCCGTCTTGTAACGTAAGGATGGATATTCCTCTCTCATCCCCTAGTGAAATTGTTGCTATCTTTCTATCTTAATGAAACTAGTTCAAAGAAGTGTTTAAATTTAATATATAGTTCTTTTTTATCTGATTTTTGAGTGTAGGAAGCAGCTGCAAATTTTTGTCACCACTCTGTTCTTGTACAGGCACTGACATACAAATATTTATTTCACGTTTATTAGATCCTCTTCTGTTTCAGTGTAGATACAGAGCTGACTGTCACAACAATTTAAATGAAACCATGTGAAGCCATGAGTCATAAATTGGCAAATGCACACAAATTGCATTAAGTCATTTGTTATATTTTATTTTTAAGTTTGAAGTCAAAGTCTTCTTATTAGCCTTTCGTGATGGTATGTTTACGGAATAAGGAGTAATTCTGTTTTGAGACTGATTTATAAGTTTATTAGATGCTAAAGTATGAAAGTAAATGCTATCAAATGGCAGATACCTGTCAATAAATGTATTAAATAATAGTTGGAGGTAACCCTTCCCTGAAATTTACTTTGGTTATCATGCCAATATAGATGAAATGTGTTCATCCTGCCAGGATTATAGAACAGGACTTGACAGAAAGTGTCAGGTTAAAGATAGTCTGTAGTCATTTTGGTATGCAGTACTTATTGTATTCTGTATTAGATTTTCTTCCCTCTTATGGCTGGCTTGTTGGTTTTCTACACTACGCGACCACTGACTTAGGTTTTTATTTGGTGTCTCCAGTCATGCACAGCATGATGGTTGACAGAACAGGTTTGTGCTGAGCTCCCAATGAGTCAGGTCGAGTTTGCCTTCTGTATCCCCTGATTTTATAGACCTTTCATGATGTATTTCTTTCCACTTCTCAATCTGGCCACAGGTAACTATTCTGTTCAATCACTCCTTTTCCAGCAGATATTTATTGTATCTGATTATCATTTTTGCCATTTTCTCTCCCTTTTTTTTTTCTTGGTTCCAAAGTTGTACTGTAATCTTGTTGAAACAGAGGAACCAATCCCAAGGCATTGTTTGCAGGTGCTACAGATTTATATAGTGCGTTAATGATGCTTTGTGTTCTATTTTCTTTTCTGTCACTAATTATTCCTAACATTCGGTTTGTTTTTCCACTGCTGCTGAACTGAGCGTTCAGTTGAGCGCTGACATCTTTATCAACTTTTTCATAACTTGACTTTTTCATAAGCCTTTTATCATTCTAAGATCTGAGTGGGAGCAACTAGCTTATAAACCTGTCTCTGTGTCGTGCTCTGCTTTCCCAGGCATTGCCAAGGTTCACAGTGCTTTTTAGAATCTCACTGGCAGTGTTGCTTGTGTTTATTAGGCTGGACATTTTGCCATGTCACTAACAGGGAGGTCATGAGGACTGATTTTTGGCAAAAGTACTGGCAAGCAAAGTGATAGTCACTATAGCATCTAGGGCACTGATGATTAGGGCTTTTAAGCAGAACAGAACACCTTTACTTTAATCAACATCACCCTCTTATGAAACATCAAGTCTGTCAGTCACAATTAAAGAAAGTCAGTTCCCTCACACCTCAGCCAAAAGCCCCCACCTCGTGCATGACACAGCCTTGACAGCCTGCAGCTGCAAATTGCAACCGACAACAGAACATTCAAACTGCAAACACAAAGCATAGCTACTGCAAAGGGAGATTTACAGGCAGATGAGCTAGAAATAGCAAATGCTTCTTCCTTACAGAGAATTGGTTCCATGAATCTTCTCCTATTGACTGCTCTGTATGTCCTGCTTTTGAGAGCAAACTGTTCTTTGTTTATGCTGAAATGAAATTGTTTGATAGAGGGATGACAGGCATACTGTGTACTAGAAGAGCAGCTGTTTGCAATATCGTTAAAAAAATGGCAAAAACAAGGATATTGAAGACAGCTGCTAGACACTTTCAAAAGTAATGTCACTAAATCTCAAGACTAATTATTGAGAACACAATTCAGTTTTGTCATAGATGTAAATAAATCTTGAGATTTGCTGTTTACAGCAGCTGGATTAGGCTTCTAGTTCTCAACTGACCTAAGTGAATCTTCATTTTTCTGTGAATTCAGAAAATTATACTGAGTCATGAAATTTGTTTAGTGTCTCTCTATGTACCATTTTCCAGCATTTTAAAAAATGTGAACTTTAGGGCTAATTTTAGGTCACTCTGAAAATAATGGCTCGTTTTTGGAAAACGCGCCCATGGAAACTACAACATATACAAAAAGCACAAAAACATTATTTTAAAGAGTGAATTCTCAAATGCAAAATACTATTTTTCAACATAGTCACAACCATCAGCTCTGCATTTTTCCCAGCCACGAACAAGAGCTGCATGCCACACTCATAAATGTCTGCACCAGCAGAGGTGACCCTCTGTGACTGTTGCCACTGCTGAAACAAACCACTTGCTGCCTCAGTGTGCTCACATCCACTGTCCCCCGTAAATGTTCAGCAAAATGGTAAATGTCAGTGGGAGCCATTTTTTCTACATCGAGGAAATCCCTTCATCTGCACTTCCATGTCAGACTCCATCCTGTCAGACTGTCCCCCTGCTGCCATCTGCTACACAGCAAAAAAGTGGGTGGTGGGAAGGTTCAGCATCTACTGCCATATCACCAACATCTGCTTTTGATGCTGTGTGCCAAGATAATAAAACAGAAAGCTTTACATTTGTGCTTGTTTGTTTGTTGCATGTGATTCTCATTAATAACTTAATGAACTAGATTATTATTTTGTGTACAGAGTTCCTTAAGATCAGCAAGTGGAAAGCAGTTCTAGAGATCTCTAGAAAGATGACCTGTTGGGGTTCTATCCCTGGCCTTATTAAAAGGCACATACTATAGGGCAGTGTCATCCAGCACACTTAGACAATCTTGTAGGACTTAAATCTCATCTCCTGAAAGGAACTGAGCTTTTCCCTTTAGAAGCTGAACTGTAATACGCACAGAAGAGAGGATGACTGGCAGATTGTTCTACCATCATACATTCTGAAATAAAATGCTAATGTCTCCCATGCACAGTCAGCACTTTGAACAACTTCCTGCTCTTTCCTGCAGACGACTCAGAGTCAGTCACCCCCTCACTCCCAGGACTGTCATGAAGCACACAGGGCTGCATGTTCTGGAAGAGCTGCAGAACCACTGACACAACCAGGAGAAACCTTAGCAACCAAGGCCCTGTGCTCTAGTACCTGCCACAGCAAGCAGAGCAAATCTGGGAGATTCATCTAGAGCCCAGCACGACTCAACAGAGCGATGGTGATTACGGCAAATTCAGTGCCAGGTCACACGTGCAGGTCAGGGTCTATCCAGATTAGCACACACTGCTGTGAAACTCAAACATGGAGAAATGGTATGTGCCTTGGCTTGAATTCAGCCCTGAGCTAGGTAGTTTGGAGATGTTTCTTCCAATATTACTATCAGTGGTTACAGAAGGGTACACTATCGCTGACCTCAGCAAAAGTATCAAAACACCTGATGGCCTCCTTGATTTCAGTGTTTTCTGTTTCTCAGGTGTGAGTAGGATGCTCAGGAAACTACATAAGTTGAGGAAAGAATGTTTGTATCCTTTGGAAACAGGAGCATGTAGCTCTGTTGCTCTACTCTTAGAATGACTTAGAGTTACATAGATTTACCTTTCATTCTGTTTTAACAAGATGTAAGCTTGATTATATACTGGGTATGTTTAACAATTTTTATTTACCGTTCACAGAAGTTTACAGTTTTCTTGGCTTAGGAACTAGGTGACTCATATCCTTTTGTGAGCTCTGGATTTCTTGGTTTCTGTTAGAGCTCTGTGCTTTGCTGTAGTTAGGATGAAGATCAGTAAGGCACTTCAACTACACTTATGTTAACTTCTACCTGGTTAGGTTTAGCTTTCAATTCAGGACATTTGCAGTTATTTTATCCAGCTTGGCACTGAGTTAACTGTTTTTGTGTGGCCAGTTTACGATCACTTTATCTCTGCTTACCACAGGTTCTAAAATCATGTATTAAAATAAGTGATTTTGAGAATCCAATTCTTTTCATGATCATACTGTTCTTAAAAATGGTTGTTTTCACAGTTACTCCTGGAAATATATTTGCTAGGTATCCGTATACTTTAACAAACCAGTGTGCATGTGAAATCTCTGCTACATGTTACCATCTTAAAACAGCAGCTGCAAAGCAGAACCCTAATCCTCAGTGTCACCTGGAGTCCTTCTCATTTCTAGGTGCAGGATAGAATTCACCTTCTCTTGCCTTTAGCATTGCCAAGTGGGTCTCAGTTTCTTAGTTGTCTAGGCTCTCATGATGGCCAAAACAGGTAGAATAAATTGCTCTCTGGTGGTGCCTTTCTTTGTCTGCTGGCTGTAGGGAGGGAGTCTGGGTAATAGCTAGGGAGGGAGTCTGGGTAATAGCATCTCTAACGTGTAGACAGCAGAGATGAGGGAGGAATGAAGCTCACACTTGAAATGTATAGTTCACCTTGCTTTCCAAAGGAAAAGTACTTCTCAATAGGAAAGTAGCATTCAGAGAAAGATGAAACTGATGTGGTTGGAGATGTTTTTTTCCTTTATTTGATAAGGAGATGCTCATTTTGAACTTGCAGATGTTTGGTAATGAGGTGGAAACCAGCATTTATAGGCTTTCCCAACATAATGAGCAAATTAAATGGAATTTGCATTTCTCTCTACTTGTTCATGATGTTACCCTTCTGGATTTATTTATTGAAACGGTGTTAGTTACAAATAAGTATTTTGCATGGTGGTTACTCAGAGTCTGCATTAAAGCTCTACTTCCAAACCCAGCTATTTCTTAAGCTTTGTAATTCAAATTTCCAGACTTCATTGAAGAGATTTCCAGACCTCATTGCAAAATAAATATGGTTGGTTATGCTGTTGGGTGTGCCACAGCTCAGTTCAGAGCTATTGCTCTTTTGTGGAAATGGTTCATCTCTACTGCAAATACAAATTACATATAAACATGTTAGCATGGCAATTAAAAATACTGTTGTGTTTTATTCATTGCATATAGACAGAGTGCAGCATTTAATAACAGGAAGAAAAGAAAAAAAGATAGAACCTTTTGTTTCCAGAGCGAGCATGTAGACAATACTTGATGTTGTGCAGTAGTTTACTCATATGTCCTAAATGTCAAGGAAAAAAACCATGAAAAACAATAATTCTTCCAGCACGAGTTCTATTTGAAGAGTACTCCTGGATGGTTAGGCCTGTTACTGAAAGAGTATTAACAACACTAAAGGCACAGGAAATAAATAATAATGTTGATAAATTTGTTTCTACTTTCACTGATTCAAAGTAAATGACTGTTCTGGCAAACACATTTTTGACTGCAGCTTCTCTTTGATGTTGTTTTCAATGAGCAAAAGTATCATGCAATACTGAAGCTGGTGAAGAGTTTCTGTATGTCTCCTTCTCATAATATGGCAAGTCATTTTTCAAAGTGGATTCAGGAAAGGACATTTGAAATCATTCTTTCTCTAGGGTGCAGAGAAGTGCTATTCCTGGTCCAGTATACAGTCAGCAGAGATATCTCCTATTTCCTCTACTGACCTAACCAATACAAATTCTAGTGGTCTAGATTTCAGAAGTTGAAGTTTTGCCAAATAAACAAGACAAATAGTATTTCTGTAAAGAAACAAAATTCTCTGTAACTGTCCATAGAAATCACAACAGATTGTTTGCCCACCTGGGTGCAACACTTCCTACTTTTTAAACCCTTTGTATTTGAATTGCAAATCTAGATGGTTTTGGCATGATAAAAGCAATAGGAAAGATAACTAGCATGTTCAATTTTCTAGCCCACATACCTACAGTCACTTACAATTTAACCTTGTAAAGATTTGTTTGAAAGACATTGGCTAATCTGTTGTGCTTATTTGACACTCACTACTGAAAATTGAAAGCACAACATTTTTGTTTATATATGGGTCTATAAAATAATAGGAAAGTTGGTTGAAAAGGACATCTAGGGGTTATTGCATCTTACTTCTCCAAGCAGGGCTGGCTTCAAAGTTGTACCAGATTACACAGACCCTTAAGTGCATAAGAATTAAAAATCTCCAGGGAATTTAAATTACAAAATATTTATGTTGCTAGACCACCATCCTGGTGAGGAACTGTCATAGGCTGAAGATGTTCTGTCACATAAGAGGGGACTTAGGCCCACCCTTCCCCATTCCTCCCACTGCAGGAAGCCAGAAGAGAAGTGAAAAGGAGGGGGCTGCAGGTCAGTTTAGATAAACAGAAACTATTTTACTAAAAATGGTAAAGAAATGTGAGATAGTACATTATAAAAGAAATCAAAGATTATTAATCAATCAAATGGGAAAAAAAATGTCTTCTAACTGTGCTGTTTGGCAGTACAGAGAGGAAAAGGAATGTCCTTACATCACTATGTCACTTTTCCTCTTCTTCCCGAAAACCATGTGGGAAGTACTGTAGCATTTTTGGAATTAGGGTTCTTCCTTAACAGCTGTCCCCATTTCATTAGTTCAGTGCATAGTCTCATGATACGGAGTACTTATGGAAAATCGTGACAAAAACTTACTTTTCTGATGTACAACCACAGCTTTCCAAGCTGCAGTATTTGACCATTGCCCTGTTTTAGTTCATCTGACATTACCAAAAATAGATTGGTTACATAGCCTTTGTAGCTAATTCAAAAATAGTTGTAGGACCTGCATGGTTTACATTAATCTGGAACCATTAAGTAAGCTATATTGCATTACATAAACCCACAGAGATTTTTGGAATAAAGAAGAGAACTGATAAATGCAAAAAGTACACAATTACTTTTGAAGAGAACTTGTTTGGATTTTCTGTTGGAAAGGATATCTGTAATACCAGGTAATAGACTTCTTCGTTGTGTGCAATTAAAACTAATTGGGATTGAATAACTACAACTAAAAATAGAGAAGAGTTATCACTTAAATTTGGCTTTCATTAGAGGTTGATACAGAATTTATTTTATTTATAGTAATCATGTATTATGTAAGTTACCATATGCTAAAATACCTCCTGAGTGCATGTTGTAAGCCGATGGAAAGGGGATTTAGGTGGCAAATCAAAGCCAAAGTTAAAAGTGACTTTTATGAAAGTATATAAATAAATTAATTTAGAGAAATAAAAGCAACTCAAAAGTTCAGATTGCTGGATTCTGAAGATGTTAGTTTTAATGCGCTCAGGTGAATCTGCATGGTAAAACTCGTGGCAATTGATAATAGTTGTATTAAAAAGATAATAATATTGAGGTGTGGAGTACAGCTGTACATGTAAGTTGATGATGAGTTGAAGTGTGCCCTGGCAGCCAAAAGGGCCAACCAGGGTGTTTCAGGCCCAGCACTGCCACCAGGCAGGGGAAAGAGTTGTCCCCTCTACATGTGCTGTGACCTCACCTCCAGCCCTGCAAACAAGCTTGGGCACCACGATATAATGTTAGAGAGCATCAAAAGGACCGCTACAGAGATGAAGGTCTGAAGGGCAAGGTGTGTGAGGAACAGCTAAGGTCCTTTGGTTGGTTCATCCCAGGGCAGAGGAGGCTGAGGGGAGGCCTGAGGTGGCTGCAGCTCCTCACAGGAGCAGAGGACAGTGCTGAGCTCTGCTCTCTGTGGCAGTGACAGGGCCCAAGGGAATGGCATGGGGCTGTGATGGGGGAGGGCCAGGAGAGTGTTAGGAAAAGGTTCTGCACCAGTGGGTGGTGGGCATGAAACAGGCAGCCCGGGGCTGTGAGCGCAGCCCCAGGCTGCCAGACTTCAA
>VXAB01000015.1:0-119866 GCA_013399175.1 Odontophorus gujanensis
GCCCGTAAACCGTTGACAGATGTCATGACAATTATATGAATAATCTAATTTGAACAGGAAGAGCTGTTCAAACCACTGAAGATGTAGTCCAGTGATAATAGCACTTCAGTGACAGTGTAGGCTTGCAGAAATGTTGTGTTTCTGCAGGTTTTCAGTCGTGATCCCATGACACATCGTGCTGTCCCTGAGGTTGTGCAGGCACAGACTGGGTCACAGTAGGGAATTTACTGAAAATCAGATTGGAGATAAGGTGTAGGGGCACAAGAGGTTGGGGTAGATGAGTGGGAGCTGCCAGCATCAAAACCAGCATCAAAGGCCCTGAATTTCACCTTGCTATGGTGTATGTAAACTGCTTGCTGAGAACCCTTGAATTAATGACCCATGAAAGCTCTTCATATTCCTCTCATCTTTCCTGAATAAATTCTTCCAATATTGTCTCATTCTGCTGTTCTGTCAAAATTGCCTAGGTTTCTCTTCACTTTAAATTGAGAACTGCTATAAATCTTGGTTTACTTTCTTTTAAATGAATTTCTGTATTATGTCTCCCTCAGTTGGTGTTAAAAATACTAGCTTGCCATATGATACATATCGCTGTAATATGCATTTATCCATATGGACAGAGCCAAACTGTAGTATATTTAATCCTGTTGCAATGAACACTTGGTTTGGATCATAGTGAAGATAGTGAAGTTCATGTTCAAGTTAATATTGATGGAAAATAATACTTTCCTGCCTTCTGAACAGGGCATAAGGAACTGGATCTTACTGCCAGAAGAACTGAAAACAAAACCTTTAATGAGATTTTAAGAAAGATGACAGATTTGTATGAGTAATGACATCTTCAGCATTAGCTGAGATTAAAAAAATATAAAAGAAAACCAACTCTTAAAGTGGAGGCCATAAATTGGGAATAGCCCCTAAAAGTGTAGTTTTTAAGGACTCTTTTTTTTCCTTGTTTCACATTCTTAAACTGGGATGAAAAATGGGGTACTGTGTAGAACTGTTTTTTTATTATTATTATTTTTATTTTTTTTAAGACAACTGAGATTAAATGTGTGAACGCCATAATTTAGGCCTTTTCATACCCTGTTTTTGGAGACTGGAGTATTGGCAGAGATCTTGTCTGTTCAGGAAGCAAAACAGGATTCTCCATGATACTTTTTAGGGTGGCAAAGAAGCAAACCTTTGCAGAAAAAATGTACCTCTCTTGTTACATAGCTGACATAGAGGAGAAGAATATAGTGGTGAATTCTCTGCGTTTCCTTCTGTCTTCAGGAACAGTAAGAAAAATAACTGTATGAAAACATTCTTTAACTGAGATGATGTGCAGGTACTTTTTCTCAAGGATAACGGTGTGTAAACCGTAGAAGGTACCAGGAGATGGCAGCATCCACCAAGTCCTTTGTGCATGTGTACACACATTTAGTTAGTTGGTATTGTGGGGCCTCCTTACCTGAAGATTGCTTCAAAATCTTCCATTTGAGTCGTTTTACCCCAGTGTTTTTGTTAAATATCAATACAGCATTCTGATCATTTCAGCCTGTTGTGCTCAGTGGTTAAAGGATTTTGTAAGAAAAAGGCATGCCAAAGGGACAGAGTGAATTCCGCGCTGTGTGTCCTATTTACATTTTTCTCTGTCTCACAGGAGGCTTGTAGTTTTGTTTTAAAGCTCAGTAAGGACAGCAGAATAATTTACAGTTATGTGTGAAGAGATGGAAGAGATCCAGAGATAAAGGAAGAGAACAGGTTACTGATTTACAGAGCCAGTTTGACCTGTTCCACAGACTTGGATAGGACTTATTAAAGTGACAGTTAGGAGCTGTTCCTGTAGCAAAACCAGGGCTAGGTTTTCAAAAGTTTTTGAGGACCTTGGGATTGCAGCTCAATTTCTTGGCCTGACTTGTCTTAATTCTGTGGAAATTAGGAACAATGCTTGTGTTTGTCAGTGTGCGTATACCTTCAAAAATCTGGATCTCTGGGGAAAGATTTTTCTCTCAGCAACCTGGTATTGCACTGATCTATGAGCCTGTATTCAACTAGGACTTTCCAGTCCTGACTGAAGTTGGCTGCATTTGAGCAGTGTTTGTATGTGTATGAGCTTTATGAGGAAAGGAAGTGTGAAGACATAAACACAATATTTATGGTCATTTAGTCATTATAAGGAGTGCTTCTGTTATTAAAAACACAGCAACTGCTGGCATTGCATTTTGATGTGTTCCAAAACAGAAAACATGGTCAATCCTACGTTGCATTTTATTTCTTGTTACTTCAAGATAAATTGAGAAGCTTTTAGTAAACTTTATTTGTTCCACTTTTATTTTCGATGTTTGGTGGAGGTTTAGAAGATTTTATTTATTTATTTTTTAACTAAAAATTTCAGTGATATCTAGTTCAGTCAGCCCTAGTTATTTCTGGGAAGGCTGCTGATAGTCATATAGGATATTAATATTCAGAATGCTTTTTCATATGACACGTGTTGACATAACCACTCCTACTGAGGGTATGGCTCGGTATTCAGTTTAGACTAAAGGATCTTTTACATGCTTTTCTTCTTTTTGAGTTCTTTTGCAGAGTGGGATATTGCGATGTGGGGCTGAGCGTCAGTGGTCAGGTTCCCTAAATCTCGGTAGAAGGAAGGGGATTTCCCAGCCAGTATGTTTTCCCAGTCTAAAGTAGAACAGTATCCCTAGACAGCTCTAGTTTTTGCCACCAGCATGTGACCTTTAAATCAGTCGTGAATTAGGCATACCATAAGCATTGGACTGCCTTTGCTACATCACTAAAAATGCCTTCAAGATGACCTATCCTTTCTTCTTACAACAAGGGTGAACAGTTGGGTCAGAAAGGTGTCAGAACTGATTCTTTTTCCTGTTTTTGACTAGCAGATAGTTCACCCTCACAGAGGCTCCCAACACTGTCTCTTGCCACTTGGCTTGTGCATGAAGCCAATTGAAAGATTCCTCTCTCTGAGGGCTGCCTGGAAACTCGTCTGATCTGCTAAGGCAGGCCATGTAAGCAAAGCAGCAGCAAAATACAATCCTGAAATAAATGGTCTTTTCAGGTTTTAAACTTCACTCACATGATGATTATTAGGAACCTTGTGCCAGATGCTGTGGCTGTATTGAATGGAATATCTAGGTAGAGCTGTAGCCACTCTTTCTCCAGCAAGTTAATAAGATGGCAAGAGTTCTTTGAATACCACGGAAGTCTTTGAAATTGTGCAAAAGTCCTTTGGATTTAATGAAAGCTAATCAGTATGACACAACAAAGAACCAAGTAAGTCTTATGAAGAAGAAAGGTTTGAAAAGTTGAATTTTTTTTTTTTTTTTGTGGTCGCTTTTTCACCCTCTAACCACTTGACCTCATTGATTGAGTAACAGGCACTGTGTTAACAGGCTGGTTATCAAATGGAATGGAAACTGTTCTTATGTGTTGAATTTAAACCTTTTGTTCTTTGACTAATAACGGTTTTAATCGAGTAATTAATAAGTAATTAGCTGAAATATGATAGTCTAATTCTTTCTTTAAAGAGTTATTTTAAATATCTTTCACCTAGTCGACAAAAAATTGATTAAAATAAGCATGAGTATTTTTCTCCAAATTTCTTGCTCTTTCTTAACTAAAGGAGTGTCTGAAAATATCCTTTCTGGGTACTTTCTATGCGTTTCTCTGCCCAAGAAGCTAGCATCCCATATAAAAGTGAAATTCTAAATTGTTTGCCTACAGTACAGACTGAGATTTTTAATTCCATTGTTGAACTGTAAAACAAGTCTTACTATGTGTAGATGCCAAGCAAACCAACCACCAACCATGCAATAAACAAAAAAAACAACTACAACAAAAAAAATAGTATATTAATGAGGAGTTGCAGTGTGAACTCTTAGTATTGAAAAAATTAAGGTATGAATTTGACCGCCTTTAATGATCAGTGGAATTAACAGAGTCTGCGACTTGCGGCACTTGATCTAACAGGATACTTCTCAGGATTAGCTGGGCACTTGCATTTACTGAGCAATGACTACTGGAAGTAACACACAAACACATACAGTTGAAAGTTGCATCTCCCTCCTATGCAGACTTCACAGGATGATTATCGTATTTAAAAATGCAGAAGTAGTCAATGATTTTACTGTTTGAAATATGGTCTTGTGTGGTTATGGGAGCCTTCTCAGTGTATTGGCTGTCCTTTTTTGCTGGTAAGTTTGGTAGGCCACTTAACTCTCTTCCCCAGTGGAATCAGTCCAAGCCAAATTTAGTTTCCCGATGTTTCCAGTATGCTATACAGCACAAATTGCATTTGCAGTTACTTACCATAACTACTGTTGATAGGGCCTCATCATAAGAAAAATCTTGTGTAGCACATAACTCAATGTTCACTGTTGGTCCATATATGTTAAATCATAAAAGATAATGTGGTAACCCCATTTTTCTGGAGTTTAGGGGATTTTAAGTGGTCTGGTCCATTTGTAGTTGGATCTGTGTTCATATTTATAAGCAAATGAAAAAGACCAAATGTCAATGGTGTTGTGAATCATTGTCATTTGAGCTGTGACAGTTGGTTATACCAGCCTTGCCCAACTGTAAAATCCATGTAATAGAGCTGGCCTTTTGCATGGCAGTGGAGTGAATGATGAGCAGAAGTACAATCACTTACCTTGACCCAGCTATTCATGAGTAATATTTAAGCAACACAGACTCCATTGCTTTTTGTCATGTGGCCGTTTCAGTTTTTCGCTAATGTTAATTTTCCTTTGCCCTTCCCTAGTTACTCCCTACTAGTGCAATCTGCTTTACTTGATGCAGATTGCGCCTTCCTTACCAGCATATAGCCACTGCTATTTACTCATTTACTGAATTACCTTACATAATTAATGAACATTGGGATGATATGATGAGTCTCACGAGCTTGCCATAACACAAGATAAGTTTCAAGGTCTTTGATACTGTTTTGTTGTCAGATGTGGTGGAACTGGACTCTCGTTTGTTATTCTTTTTCCTTTTCTGCCCAGGAGAAGGTAAAAAATAGCTATTTCTAAGTTTGTTAAAAAAGATGCCTTGGAAGATTAGAATTTCTGAATTATTCTGCATCAGAAAAAAAGCTGTCGGAAATAAACTCTAAAAAAAAACAGTTAAAAAATTGAGCTGTTACTACAGTGATTTATACAATTACACTTGCTTGAGCTCTGCAGTTTGCAGTGTGTCATATTCTTTCTATATATTGACTGAAATATACAGTGATCTGGGTACAATTTGGGGACACTGCAACTTCAGTAAGTCCAATGACCACAAAAAGCTTGAAAACTGCTAGGCTTAAATGAGATCCATTTTAGCATGTTATTCTTATTTACTTTCTTAATATCTAAATAATTTTACTTGATTTCATTAGCAACAAGGAACAAATATTATTTTTAAGAGTTGTTTTGTTGGAACAAATATTAATGTTGTTATTTTCAAGGATTCTTTTGTTAGGAGGCTCATGTAAGAGTGTAGAGGCGACTTTATACTGGTCAGAAAAAGCAATAGATTTTGGAGAGCTAAGGCCACCACTGTGTCTATAGCTCATTCTGTTGTACTTGGATACTGAAAAGGACTCAGGACAGGTGTAATATGACTTAAAATACTACATGATTTATACCTCTCTACATGGAGAAATATAGTATAAGATAACAGCTAATAGTCTGATTTTTACAGATGCTCAACACCAATAACCTCAGCTAAAATGAAAATGACAGCTGCTGACTGAAAAGGGGACCTTTAATGTCAGCGCTAAAACTGCATTCTGTCCTGTCCTGTTTAACCTGTTTAACCTCAACATATCAAACTTTCTCTAAACATCTTCTTAGCTTTGTTATTTCTGTTTCAACAGGGCAAGAAAAACCATCATTAAGGATACACTTTGTTTTTCACTTGAGCCTTCTGTCTTCCTCTGCCCATAAGTGAACTATTTTGAAAATTAGAAGGCAGTCTATTCAGTCATTTTTAAAGTAGGTAAGAAGTAGTGTAGGAGAGAGATTTTCCAAGTTTCTCCTGTTGTTGATATGTATATATTTTTAATGAAGCATCATTATGTTGGAAGCACACAGTTCACAGTTAAAGAGTAGCAAGACTTAGGGCTCAATTCATACTGTGTTGATAACCATATTCATGTGACTACATTAATGAAACATCATAGATTTATTCTAACTGAAGATCTAGTCCTCAGTGCGCAGCTCTCTGTGCTGAGTCTAGTGACAAAACTGAGATAACCCAGAATTTCTGTGGCTTGCTTGTTACTACCAGAATCTGAAGGTACGATTACATTTAGCCTTTCTGTTCCTTCTTCCCACCTGTGTTGAAAGGCTGCTGTATGTGGCCATAACTGACTGAGTTGCACTGCCTGATAATTCTCTTTGCTCTTGATGGAGGCCCAAAAATACAAAGTTTGACTGTCTGAATGGGCTACTCAAATTATTTTAAAATCCTGTGTGAACAAAAGTAATGCTGAAAGAAGTGTGAGAAGACTAACGAAGAAACCAAAACTATAGGAAGACGGTTTTATGTGTATGCATATGTACCTATGTGTATCACAGAATCACTGAATTGTAGTGGATGGAAGATACCTCTAGAGATCATCTTGTCCAACCCCCCTGCCAAAGCAGCTCCGTAGACCAGGTTGCACAGGTAGGCATCCAGGCAAACCTTGAACATCTCCAGAGGAGACTATACAACCTCTCTGGGCAACGTGTAACTTCTAGTTGTCTGTGGTGTCGTATTCATCTCCCATTCTTGTTGCTTTATAATAGAAGTAGATGGGAGCTGAGGCAAGAGATTGTGTGGGAATGTCATGGAGGTGCAAAACAGAAGATTTGGGATGGATGTTAACGAAGGGAGGAAAGCAGGCTGTGCAAAATAAATTTGTAAAGGTAACACAGTGGCTAATGTGAATAATGAATTGAAGGCAGGAGAATAATACTCTGTCCATATGTGTTAACACATTAAGTCATGATAGAAAACAAAGAGATTTTTGGCAATTTCAGGATTGTCTAAAAGTTTTCCTCTTTTCTTGAGGCTTATTAAGTAGAAAGGAGATGGCTTTTTTGATTAAAGGGACATAAATGGTAGAGTAGTAATAAAATCCTTCCAAACTTGATAAAAAATAACTCCTCACAACAGTTTTCTGTGTAACGTTAAATGTATGATGATGATGTAATGTTAATAAGAATTACTGGAATTTATTCATCTTGCCCTGTGCAATTCAGTTCTGGCTCTTCCACACTATTAATGCCAAATTCGTGCCAAGAAAATGACTGTACTTACCTGTAAAATGTACATGTACTGTTGTTGCTTAAATATTAAATAACCTTTTGTAAGTAATAATTCTAGTTCAACATTTTCAACCCATTGGAGGCATATCCTGTGTCAGAGAATGTGGCATTGAAATTGAGGTAGAAGTGTTTCATTATGCAAGTCAAATCAGGAAACATTTTTGTGCAGCCAGTATGTGGGTGTATGTGTGTTTATTTATTTGAGTATATATCTTCCTACATAATTCCTCATCTTCTAGTCTACATATTCTCCTTGTCAAAAGTAAAATCATATTAAACACTGTTAAATAGCAATACTTTACATTTAGTAGTAGTATTTTTCATCCAAGCTACTTTAGTTATTAATTAATATTTGATAATCCTGGGATGACATAGGAAATACTTTAATAATGGTTAAACAGAATCACAGAGTAATTAAACACTTGTATGTAGTGACACTGACATTTCTGTTTCAAATTGGTTTTCAAATTCTGAGCTAACTGTTCTATAAAATCTTAGTAGACACAAAGCATTTTAATTTTTATCTCAATACATCTGCTCAAGGTCAGTCCTATAAGTGTTTGTGTGTTGGTAGGGGTGACCGTAATTTGCTATATTTAGAATAGTAACTGTGCTTTCTCTCCATCGTTCTTTTTTATTTTTTTAATTATTATTATTTGAAAGTCTTCTCTTACCAAGCTTGATTGTAAGATTCACTTTTCTGAAGCGAGGACGCAGCCAGTAAGTCATCCAGAAGTTAAATTGCTAATTCTCATAGTCTCATTGCTGTACTAGTTCTCAATGCTCCGTAATTCTTTTGCAGGATGAACATGTAATAAAATAACTGAACCAATCCATCTCCCAAAGTTTGAAATGTGTGAGAGCTGTCAAGATAGTTTTAACTTCTTTTCTTTTCCAGCTTAACCCACGCTATCCAGAAGGTAATAATGAAGGAAAAGCTTTGGTAAGTGGAATTTGTATGTTGCATGTAACAACTATGTTATTAGCCTGATAATGCCCAACCAGTGGAAGTCCTTTGTAGCTTTCCCTGCATTAATGTATCACAACCACTGAGTTGTCTTCTGTGTCATGTATAAGCTAGGGTGCAACTCAGTACTGTCATTACAGAAAGTTTTCCCTTTTGTAAATGGAAAATGTTAGGAAGCTTATTCAAATTTTGCAACAAATTAGAAATAGTTTGAAGTCAGTTCTGCTTAGTGACTACAGACATGAAATTGTTAATACTTATTAAATTAGAGATACTACCTCATGGCAAAAGGTCCACTCTCTTTAGCAAGAAAATCAGGGGCAAGTGAGTCTGGTTATTTATGTACCAAATCTAATTCAGAGGCTCTGCTAGTGAAGATGAGCTTCCTTGGGACATGTTTGTCAGTCAGGCATGGCTCTAAATATAAGAATATGCTGAGACTCTTTTCATTACCTGTGTTGAATACATGTGGGCAGATATTCAGGCTTAGACTGAGCCCTGCTGCACATTAGGCAACTCTAGCACTACACTTTTTCAATGACCTAAGTTGTCTTTGCTGCAGCGTGAGTGGGTTGGACAAGAAGACAGATGCTTCCAGGCAGTCTGGAGCTATTACAGGCAAAAGACTTTATCTTTTACAGTGCTAAGAGCATGCTAGCTAATTCTAACTAACAAAGCAAGACCAGGGTATTGTGGTTTGTAATGTGTGAAGGACATGGATATAAAACTGAGGGAATCTTATTCTTAAACAAATAGTCCCAGAAGAATCATTCCTTCATCACATTCATGAGATTGCCTTGAAAATGCTGAGATTTTAGGAAAAATAAATGTAGTTTCTTTCTGTTGGCCTTCTGGCTTTTGTTCTTTTAAAGGACAGATTTTCAAGTTTTTCTCTGCATGGGGAAGAATTTTTTGTACTTTTTTTTTTTTTTTGTAATGAAAACCAAGATTCTTACATAATCATATGCCTCCAGCTCTGCAATTTAAAAAGAAATGGAGACTGTTGTAGGAGTTGGGAACATTGGTTTTCCATCTTCACTGGTATTCGGTATAAATAGTAATACAGCAGTAGGAGCTAAGTTGGCCAGAGAAAAGAAAGTTCTCTCTTGTGAAAATATAGGAGTTCTAGGAGTTGTTTCTCTTCTGTTTTGGAATCACATTTGAAACCCCTTGAAGGTTTCTGACAGAAAATGAGATATTCTCTAGAATATCCTCTTGAGTAGGGTGCTCGCCAGGAAGTGCTTGGGTTCATGCTTTTGCTCTTAGAACAGTGTATCTGGGCTTACGTACAGCTCAGTTGCATTAACAATTTAGTTCATGTCATGGTGGCATCTCCTTCATCAAATCTCCTAGTTATTCCCTATTTAAGACATTCAAATTCAATTTGGAGAGCAGTCTCAGTGTGTAAACTTGCTTTCTGTTGGATCAAAATAAAAAGATTCACATCTGGAATATAGGTTCTGTGTTCTAACCTCACATGGACTAGAAAACAAGAAAACCACCCAGTCCAGAAAATAAGAATAGGGCGAATTTGAATTCAGACTCATGAAAGCATGTATAGAGTTGGTCTTAGGTACTTATTACAAAGAGTTCAAAGGTATTATGCTGTGCTATATTAATTTATATATAGAATAGGATGTCCAATTTTATCAGTTTCATCTAAATACGTAGGTCACTCCAAGTAATGCCTCCTATTTATTTGTATGGAAACTACAACAGGTATGAAAAGCACAAGAACACTATTTGATAGAGCAAATTCTCAGCTGCAAATCACTGTTTTTCAGTGTAACTGCTACCATTAGCTATGCATTTTCACCAGTGATGCACAAGAGCTGCATGCTGCACTCATAAAAATCCGCATGGCCATTTGAAAGGTGGCTTGTCTTTCACACTGCTGTCACCACTGCTGAAATGCATTGCCCACCACCTCACTGTGCTCACATCCACTGTTTGGTCTCCATAAACATTCAGCAAGTGTCAGTGAATGTCAGTAGGTGCAAAGGTTTCTGCATAAAGGTATTCTGTTACACGCCTTTGCTTTATTACATGTCAGATGTCATTTTGCCACTGTCCCTCTGCTGCCACCTGTCTTGCGATAATAAAATAGGCGAGAATGTTGGTGGGAGGATTCAGCCTCTACTGTCGTACCACCAGCATCTACCTCTGGCATTGTGGACCAACATAACAGAATAGGAGGCATTACCTTTGGAGCAGCTCTCGTAGTTAAGTATTCCCTGGTCTGGATAATGAAGAACACGAGTGATCTGAACATGAATGCTAAAGGTGACTTCTATAACAGTTTGGCTTAATCCTCCCCTGCATTTATTTCAACTAAGATCCAAGACCAGAGAAATCTGATTGGACAAATATTTCCATTGAGCATTTAATCAAAACTCACCGATGATAAAAAGTGGTTCTCTGTGGAGATTTTACTCTACACAGTCATCACACATTTTATGTGAATATATTTCGCGAAAGAAATCCTGAAAAGACTTGGTAACACCTCCATATGAATCCAAGCCTACAGGTGCTTTTTTTTGAAGGATGCCTTTCTGAGAGTACAAGAGCCCTCCAAACCTCTGAATAAGAAAGCAGGCTGGGGAGAAAGGAAACCGGATGGCTTAGCAAGGTCCTGCTGGTCAGACTGAGGGAACAGAAGGATTGTACCAGCTGTGAGAGGAAGCACATGTCACCTGGGGAGAATACAGGGATGTTGTCCAGACTTGAAGAAAGGGGATTAGGAAAACCAAGGTGCAGATGGAACTGAACTTGGTGAGGGATGTTAAAAACAAGAAGGGATTCTGTAGGTATGCTGACTGAAAGAGGCATACCTCCTTTGCTAAATGAGAAAGGAGAACTGGCTGTGACATATATGCAGCCCGTGTTTTGCTTTTCACTGCTAGGGATAAGAGTGTTCCAGCTCTTCCTCTGTCATCTAGGTTTCAAGAAAGACACAACCATCTGTATGTTTTGTGCCAATCCTTAACTATAAATGTGTGATATGGCTTCTTGTGTGTGTTCTCTGCCTGGTTTACAAGTCCTGACCACAGTTGCTTAGGCAACTGTCAATTTTAGGAAGCAGAAATGGAGAAAGATTTTCTGTGGTGCAGTAGTGGGCATAGCCCCCTAGATGCTTCCAAAGGCCATCTTTTTGCCTTAAGTGACTTAAAAATATGAAAGAATTTTGACAACTGAGAACAAATATTGCCAAAATAGAAAGAAAAAAGAAAAGAAAACCCCCATTGGGGCTTTTGTTCCCAGGCAATGTTTGGACTGCCTTCCTTACTCATTTATGGACTGCTTTGTGAGATTTCAGCCAAATTGTCTGGTAAAACATTGCTTTGATTTCTGTTAAAATTTAGCCTTATATTGAGTCAATTAATATTCTTTGTGTGTGCTTTTCCAACATCTAAATTCTGGATTTTATTTTATTTTTTAACATGAGACCTTTCTCTGATTTAAAGGCCTTATATTAAAAAAAAATAAAAGGCATATCCAGCTCTTGAAGTCTAGGAGATTGTAACATATAGTGCATCAAAATGCAGCATTCTGTTACAGCTCCCATTAAATCCAAAATTGGTGTATTTTATGCTGCAAAGTAGTCCATTATTTCCAATCACAGAAATGTACAACACCTAGAAGAACACCATAAACATTGGGGAAATGTCAAGAGCAGCTGGAAACATGGCATTTGTTAGTGCCTTAGTATTAAAAGGCTGTCTTTGGATAGCTACCTTACCTCCATTTGTCTGCATTTTCATGAGAGAGTGCTCATCCTAAGCAGTTCCAAACTGGGTTTTATTATTCAGATTTCTGTCGGAATTGAGACTGGTACGTATTTACATTTCTTTTAAAGAAGCTGGACAGTTCTACTGTGGACTTCTTGGTGCAATTTAATATACCTCCTTTGACTTATTTCTATCTCTGTTTATAGATGCCAAAAAGCAGTGCAATTCAAAGCTTATTTTCTTGCTTCCATTCCAAGTGATTTTTTTTTCCTGATGAACACTATTTTTTTCTCTTTTTTAGTTTTATTTTTTTAATTACCTTCCAGCAACTAGGTTTGTTTAATTAATTGTCATAATGCATGACACAGGTAATGTGGTTAGAACAATTAGAGTAGGTTTGGGGATTTTTTTTTCCAACTCTGAGGCTGTAAACAGTCTGAAAAACATACGAAAAAAAAAAAATCCTCAGTTTTAAAATGGCAGTGTCTCTGCTTATATAAAACCAGCAGTCAGACCACTTGAGAGGCTCTGCAGTCACTGGGGGAGAAGGGGAGACACAGATGCTGGCGCACTATTATTATTCTGCTGTTGCACACAGGTCTGAATCAGCTCTGAAAACGCATACATTGTTTCTTACAGAATGTCTCTGGCTCCTAACAACAGAATTGCTACATGATGTCTCTGCTAAAAATGCGATGACTCACAAATGAGTCAACAGCAAAGGTGTTAGGAGGCTAACTGCTGTGCTGTCTGCCAGGGCTTCCTAACATTCATGAGCAAGGCTGGCCATTAATTTGCTTAACTTTCTTTTCGTATAGAATTTTGAAAATCATCTAATGTATGGAGTTCTGCTTGTATTACAGCTCTGAGTAAATTCTAGTTTGTAAGAGCCTCCTAAACTGGGTTAACATATTGAGATACCACATTGTACTGGCTTTAGCAGGCGTTTTCAGAACTCTAGCTGTTATTAAATTTAATTTCTGCTGAAATCTGTAGTGCAGTTCAATGTATTCAGTTAGGAGAAGGGCATTATCCTTGTCTACCTGTATGCCACAAGGGATGTCCTCACCAGTTGGAATTGTAGAGTGGATTTATGTTCTAAAAGGAAAGGTATTCCAGGCCTGGCTTTTTTTTAAACGAGGGGTTGTTTTTTGTTTACCAATGAGGTTTTATTTATTTATTTATTTACTGCAGTTAGGCCCCCTTATAAACAAAATACCTTGTAAATCTCCTGAATTTCAGGTATGATACCCAATAGAGATGAAGAATATGAGGACTTGGGTGTAGTTCATGATTTCTAGCGAATTATATTAAGAACTGTGATGAAGAGTCATCTCCTGGACTACACAGAATCACAGAGTCTTAGGGGTTGGAAGGGACCTCTAGAGATCATCGAGTCCAACCCCCCTACCAAAGCAGGTTCCCTACACCAGGGAAGTCCCAAAAAGACAAATCTAATTGTCTCCAATTACAAAACAGATGTTGTCATCACTTTCAATATATCTGCCCTTCAAATTACAAACACTGTATATCTTCATTAGATTTATATATATGTTAAGCTTCTTTTTAAGTTGTGATACACTGCAAGCCAGTGGTGGAAACCCAGGAGCTGTTATTTGCTGTTAGCATGGATCTTCAGCAGACAGGCTGATTCTTTTCATTGTGACTCCTGTTTTGAACTCAGCCTTTTTTACTTTCCTACATGAGTTCATTCTGGAAAAATGCCATGGCTGTTGTCTGTATAGAATCATAAACTCATAGAATTGTTTGTGTTGAAAACGACCTTTAAAGATCATCTAGTTCAACTCTCCTGCGATAAACAGGGACATCTACAGCCACATCAGGTTGCTTGAAGCCTGGTCCAGCCTGACCTTAAATGTCTCCAAGAGCGAGGCACCCACCACCTCTCTGGGAAACCTGTTCCAGTGTCTAACCACACTTACTCTAAAAAACTTCTTCCTGATATCCAGTCTAAACCTCCTGTTTTATAAAGTTTGAAACGATTTCCCCTTGTCCTATCACGACAGACCCTGCTAACGAGTCTGTCCCCTTCCTTCTTATATCCCTCCTTTAGATATTGAAAGTTTGCTCTGAGGTCTCCTCAGAGCCTTCTGTTCTCCAGGTTTAACAGTCCCGTCTCTCTCAGTCTGTCCTCATCTCAAGGGATGGAGGCATTCCATCCCTTGCATCACTTTTGTGACCCTCCACGGACTCAATCAGGTCAGTGTCTCTCCTGTACTGAAGATATCTGAACATAGTACTCCAGGTGAGTAGCGGGGCAGGATCACCTCTGTCACCTCTTCTTTTGGTGCAGCTCACGATACAGTTGGTTTTCTGGGATGCAAGGGCACATTGCTGGCTCATGTCCAGCTTCCCATCCACTGGTACCTTCAAGTCTTCTGTGTCAGAACTGTGCTCAGTTCTTTTGTCCCCCAGATTGTAATGTTGGTGGGGGTTTCTGCAACCCGGAAGCAAGGCTTTGCACTTGTATTTGTTGAATCTCATTAAGTTCTCTTTGGCCCACTGCTTGATCTCTCTGAAAGCCATTCCATCCCTCAGGCATGATGACCTCACCACACAGCTTGTGTCATTTGCAAAGTTGCTGAGGGTGCAGTCATTCCCACTGTCAATGTAATTGATGAAAATGTTAAAGAGCATCAGTCCCAGTACAGTTCTCTGTTGGACACTACTCATCACTGATCTCCATCCTGTTGTAGAAGGACAACACCATCCAGACACTGAACCACTGACCATACCACACTGGATATAGTCTTGCAGCTGGTTCCTCATCTGTCAAACCATCTACCCATCAAATCTATATCTCTCAATCTGGAGAGAAGGATGTTAATGGGCACTGTGACAAAGGGTCTTACTGAAATCCACATAGATGACATCAATAGCTCTTCCCTTGTCCACTGATGCAATTATGCCATTGTAGAGAACTACTCTTTTGAAGATGTAGGTTCAAATCCTGAAACACAGAAAAGGAAATGAATCTGCATTTCCTGCATCTTTAGAAGTGATTTAACCACAGAACTACAGAGTGAGGTGATTCTATTTTCTTAACAGTAGATATATATTGAATTTGAATTGCTACCATTTGTGACTAACTTACCAATAGTTTGAGGCAATCAAAACTATTTTTTTCTTAGTTAATTTACCATTTGCTAGAATTATTTTACCCATAGTTCTTGCACTCTTTTTAATCTGTACTCCTATTGTATAATTCACCTGCTTTTTCTGAAGGAAGTCTTGGGAGTTCTTTCTCTGACTCTCGCTGACACTGACCCTGTCACTACCGCCTCTGAAACTCTTCATCGGCTTCTTCATGCTGCTTTAAGCTGAATTTTCTTCTCTCTATATTTAAATCCCTTTACCTGTATATTCCTCCTCTCTTTATCTGTCTAATCCTCTGTTCTCTTAATTGAATCAGTTTTCTGCTGGCTGCATCTGCCTGTATGCCTGTTACTTACCTGTGAAAATGTCACTGTTTTATTCTACTTAAGAATGCTGTGTTTTTGATATACTGATCACACTGCCTGATTAATGTGCATCAGTCTAATACTTGCCCCTTCTTTCAACTTCCTCTCATAGGCTCACCAGTGGATTTAATAATGGCTAGATTAAGTGCAGATTCTGATCACTGCTTATTGAAGTTGATTAGTCATAAGAAACTGTGTGTGTGCAAATGTGTATGCTGTCTGTTGCAGTCTTGTGTGCATGCACTCAGGTGTAAATTCAAACATAAATATAAATCTGTGTATTCTTCTGTGTGATGACTGTATCTCTATACCTGTGACTCCCTGTGTGTAAATTGTTTTCAGAGATCTCAAGGTCAGGGACACTTTCCATTATGTTTCTTTTTTCCAAAGAATATTGCGTAAGATTCATAATGATGGTTGGGCTGTGAAGCATATCTGAGATCATTACATTGAAGTATGAAAAGAGTTCTCAGACTTTTGCTACTTTCTAGACTGGAACTATTGCACTACTGTTGTGCAGGCCAGATTTCCTTCAACTAAGCTTTGTGTTGCAGCTAGCAGTATTATAGACACTGTCTTGGTCTCTGTTGAGATGGATTTTTTGTTTTTGTGTCTAGAAACCATCTCTTGCTTGTATGGCAGGTCTGATTTGACAAGTACTAAACCTGGCTGGCTGGATGAAGGCCCGATAAGCTACCTCTGTTGTTTAGTAGCATTTGTACAATTGCTGGAGAAACTTGTGAGCAAGTGAAGTCAGCCCTGAACCTCAGGAGGAGCTTCCCCACAGAACTAGTGGTTAGTATGAACTACTGAAGCACTGGAGCCCTGCCCTGCACATTACCTCTTGTCGTAGACACTTGCACATATGTGTATATGCTCATATTTAATGTTCTATGGGAGATGCGCAGACATAGTATAATGAGGGAGTAGAAGAATACTTCTTAACACAGAGCAGAATATGGTTTCATATTTGAATGTCTGTTTTTCCTGGAGCCCTAAGGAAAAACTATATGATTATAAAATGTCCTACCTATTTGTATACCAGCCTTTTCAGTTTGGAAATGATAGCAGAGTGAATAGGTTCTGGGAAAACATAATTAGGTTTTGATGTAAGTTGTGGGAAATATATTAAAAAAAATAAAAATTACTGGATACTGTTCTAAACGATCTTGTTCTCCTCACCCTTTCACTGACCTCTTGAATTTTGAACTGGTTTTCAAATTTTACAGTTTGTTTGGAAAATTTACCTGCTTTTCCAGTTTGGGTCTTATCCTGAGTTTGTAAAGGAAAATGCATTTGGAAATCATGGATGCATATTTTTTCTATTTTCTCAATTCTCACATGAGGGTTAAGTTCCCATGTGTGATTTTGTTTAACATTTTTGGGGCCTGGAGTATCAAAGGACTTCCAAGGGAAGTTTGCTCTAGTGCAGGACACAGGGCATGTTTTTCCTTTGTCTCAGCAGGCCCTTCTCTTAAAATTAAGTGACAGTATTCTAATCACTGGCTAAGCCTAAGAAAAATTTCTGAGCAGATTTCTTCCTTTTTTTCCCCTGCTGTTTTTGTCGTTCATAAAAGTAATGGGATGGACAGATGGCAATTTTTAGGCTTGATAAAGAAAAAAATGGATGTTTTGAAAGGATTTAGAAAATACTGTGAAATGTTGACTAGCTGTTCCTTAGATAGTTTCCCTCATCTTTGATTCTGTTGCTTAGTCAAGTGACGATATCAATAATCAAAGTGTTTATCTTGTTTATTCCTTATGGATTAGTTTTAATCAAGGTACTAATGACATCAGCTCATGGCCTTAAGTTGTGCCAGGGGAGGTTCAGGTTGGATGTTAGGAAGTACTTCTTTCCCTGAGAGAGTGGTCAGGTGCTGGAATGGGTCGCCCAGGGAGGTGGTGGGGTCACCGACCCTGGAGGCATTCAGAAAACATTCAGACATGGTACTGATTTAGTTCTGGTGCTCATTTAGTGGGTACTGCTGGTGACAGGTGAATGGTTGAACAGTTCTTATGGTTGTATGATCTTAGAGGTCTTTTCCACTCTTGGTGATTCTATAATACTAATCTGAACCAAATATAATCTAACCTCTTTGTGTTGCTTTGTACATCTTTACCCTAGTGGTGCACTGTAATAAATCATTGTAAATAGTGTTTCAGATTTCTAATGTTTGATTTTCTCTTTTGCCTTTCTTCATTCCTCTTTTCCTTCCTCCACAACATACTTTTTGTGAAGAACTCTGAGTTGCTAGTCTCTTAATTGGCTCTTTTGTATTAGCTGCAACTCAGCAACCCAGAGGATCAGCTTTTACTTATGCCACTAGTTCTGTTGCTGCATGGTTGTGAGCATACACTCTGTATCGCTTCTTCAAGCAAAGGTAGATGAAGTTAAGCTTAGCCTTAGAGAAGGTAGTATCTGGAGTCTGTGAAGCCAAGGGGTGTGTAGATGATTAAAGAAGGCATTGTCTGCCTGGTGGTGTTGGGTGACAGAGTTCATGTGAACTTTCCGAATGTGATGGAGGAAGATGACCTTCTTAAGGTGCATACATGTATTCTCAGGCACCAACACAGCTTTGTAAGTGTCTCTTGAAAGCTAGTTGCCTGTGAGGGAGTGTAATTCCCCAGTTTCGGTGGATGTGCACAGGCCTGTGTTGTATCCAACCTCTGCTGCGTTATCAACCTGTGCTAAGATTTCTACTGCAAGCTAGCTGGTGATTTTTGTCTCCCCTTTTCAATGCCAAATGGACCTTAATGGGACAGATATTCTGGCTCTTCCTGTTTGGAAGGTGTGCTGCTGTGATTCAGGATGTATGAGAATGGAAGAAAAAATAATCCAAACTTAAATAAAACAACTGTGGAATTAGTACAGTTGTTTACTTTTTTTTACTCCCTACCTTCCTTCTAAAGATCCAGTTTTCATTAATACTCTTTTTTAACTTTGGCCCTTTCCAAGCTAGCACTGTGAAGCTACATCTGTTGGGAGTGAAGAGTCTGCAGTTGGCACAGGCTTTTGAAGTTGTAGATGTCAAATAATAATGTATACGGTACTGCAGTCTCTCTGTAGCTGGTGACCTGCTGTTGTTATAATGACTGTCTGAGACCCTGTGTGCCTGGGGCAAAGTGCATCCTTTGTGTTATGCGCTCCAAAGCCAGTCATGGTACTTTCTTAGCAGAATGTACACAAAAAAATAATACAATTTAGATATATTACTTGTCCACATAGTAATTGGAGAGTTTATAATGGGCGCTGATGCAAGCAAATAACCCTTGTGCCTAACCAGCAGAGAGATGGCGACCTTCCTGCTTCAAAGAAGAAACGCCAGGCAGGGGAGAAGATTATGTATACTTTGGTCTCTGTGCCACATGGAAATGACATTGCATCTCTCTTTGAACTGGATGCCACCACTCTTCAGAGAGCTGATTGCCTGGTTCCAAGGTAAAAAAAAAAAAAAAAAGTTGTGGGATTGACAAGGTTTCTTCCTAGTATTATGCCTGTGAGTAAAGCAGACAAAATCAAACATGAGCAAGTATTATCCTTCACTTAAAATTTGAGGAGTCTTCACAGATAAACAAGAGACGTATAAAAAATGATACTGCTGCTGTGACTGGATAAAATAATTATAAGGATAAAACAAGTGACACTTAGAGAGAATCTGAAGAGAAAAATAGTAGGCTAAATGTTGCACAGACATGTCTGAAGACAGAATTGAGCTATGTTCACTGTTTGAAAAAAATGTGCTGCTAGTTGATCTAACTGAATTGTTCCCAACCAAATAATGTGTATGGTGAACCATGTTTCTGTTTCTCTGACAGGTCTCAATACCACTCAGTATGCCTATTATTCAAATTAAGTCAGTAATTAATTCATATGTTTTACTAGTGAATGTTTGAAATTTCAGTTGTTACTTCAGCTGGGATTGACTAGATAAGTCACATGGTGTTGGTTGTGGCTGAGTGGGCATGGAGACTCTTGGGGCTAGCAGTAGTTCTAAGGGTGGAGTATAAAGCTAGATAACTACAAATAGTGATGTATGCAACTTGTATTTGTTTTGCAGAGTTTTGCCAGATGGTTTTCTTACTTGAATACTCAAAGTCCATCAGCATGAAAGGGAGTGTGTTAAATGAAGACCATAGTGGATATATTTACTGAGTGTAATTTAGAGTAAAAATTGTGATTGATTTATCAACTCTGCTTTTTAATAATGCCAGAAATTATCAGATGGAAAGAATTTAGATGAATCTCTTATCTGCTCTTTGTTTACTTGATTTACAGTTGAGAACTGATAGGGTTCACTCCCTGGGATGAGGTTTTGCAGATCATAATGGTGAAACTGTGAAACTATGATCAGTTTTACATTTGCACTTCTATTCTGTGACAGGTTGAACGAGCTCATTACTCTGCAGAAAAAATAAGAAGAAAACAGTTGTTTTTATTCATGACTTGTATTTCAATTCAGATAGGATTTTAAAACACCTTCTAATTTCTTTTTTTTCTTTTCTTTAAGGAATACTTTACTGCTAGGCTCATGGAAGTGTTTTAAAACAGTATTCTACATAATCCCAATCCTTGTTACTGCTCTATGATGGATTAGAAAGAGATACAGGGGGAAAGGGTGCTAAGAGTACCTTCTAGGTCTCCCTTGCCTTTTCATTATGAGTGGCTGGTGTGATTCATACTCTCACATCTCATGGCCAATTGTTAAACCACATCTCACCTTGCCCCATTTAGCTCAGAAATGATCCATCTAACCCGCTGTTTGCTTTGTTCTCCTTTAGGAACTCCTATGTCCGACTGAGGCATTTATGCACCAATACTTGGGTTACTAGTACTAGCATCCCGATAGACACCAATGAAGAAAGGCCTGTAATGCTAAAGGTAAATGCTAATTTCTTGGGGTTGGAATCCCAACATAATTCCTAAAGTTTCCTATTGGTGATCTTAACATATAAAATATGCATAATTGGGCAAAGGTGAGAGAATTGATTACCCTGATTAAAGTAAAAATTATTGCAGATTGGGACGTGCCAGACAAAGGAGGACAAGGAAGCTTTTGCCATTGTATCAGTTCCTCTGTCTGAGGTCAGAGACTTGGACTTTGCCAATGATGCAAACAAGGTCTTAGCATCAACTGTTAAAAAGCTGGAGAATGGAACAATAACCCAGAATGAACGGAGGTTAGTGAGCTTTATTTTTTGTTCTTGTTTAAATTAGTGTTACTCCTAGCATCATGGTATCATGTTATCACAGTAATGGCTAAGTGTAATTCATTGTGTTCAAGGAACATTTGTACAGTGCTTGCAGATACAGGGTTTGGATTTTTGGTGGTCCTTTGTGAAGCCAGGTGTTGGACTCAATTATCCTTGTGGGTGCATTCCAGCTCAGGGTGTTCTGTGACTCTATTTTTCCCTGTTTACTTTCCTGTTTTACATTTTCTGTTGTCTTCAGTGTTTACTCTTTATATCCATCCATACCTCAATTCAAAGAATGTCTGTTTTTTACATCCACCATTGAATTAAGGGATTTTATTGTACACTGTAGCCAAGTATTTCCCACTGCAAGTGATGTGGTTGTCTATTTGTTTTCATCTGTCTGATAAAACTTAATGTTAGATAACACCTTTTACAGTGTTAATTTTTAACTTGTATTCTAATTTGCATCATACACAACTTCTTGCTGGAAATGTTAATTTTTGGTGACGAAACAGTGTATGCTGTCTGTTGAGTCTTTTGTCAGTGATAATTAGCACAGATGGTTTAGTATCAGGTGAAGGATTTATCCAAACAGGCAGATCTGTAACAGACAAGGTATTAGTATGCAACCTTGGAAAGCCATTTCATTCATTGTTCAGTCCAGTCAGATGGAGATACAACGTGATGAAGGTTTGACATCCCTGTATGAGCCTTGCAGTGCTGTGTCACTGCAGTCCAGTATTGTCAAGTTCTGATACTAATGTAGTAGTACAACANTTGGGACGTGCCAGACAAAGGAGGACAAGGAAGCTTTTGCCATTGTATCAGTTCCTCTGTCTGAGGTCAGAGACTTGGACTTTGCCAATGATGCAAACAAGGTCTTAGCATCAACTGTTAAAAAGCTGGAGAATGGAACAATAACCCAGAATGAACGGAGGTTAGTGAGCTTTATTTTTTGTTCTTGTTTAAATTAGTGTTACTCCTAGCATCATGGTATCATGTTATCACAGTAATGGCTAAGTGTAATTCATTGTGTTCAAGGAACATTTGTACAGTGCTTGCAGATACAGGGTTTGGATTTTTGGTGGTCCTTTGTGAAGCCAGGTGTTGGACTCGATTATCCTTGTGGGTGCATTCCAGCTCAGGGTGTTCTGTGACTCTATTTTTCCCTGTTTACTTTCCTGTTTTACATTTTCTGTTGTCTTCAGTGTTTACTCTTTATATCCATCCATACCTCAATTCAAAGAATGTCTGTTTTTTACATCCACCATTGAATTAAGGGATTTTATTGTACACTGTAGCCAAGTATTTCCCACTGCAAGTGATGTGGTTGTCTATTTGTTTTCATCTGTCTGATAAAACTTAATGTTAGATAACACCTTTTACAGTGTTAATTTTTAACTTGTATTCTAATTTGCATCATACACAACTTCTTGCTGGAAATGTTAATTTTTGGTGACGAAACAATGTATGCTGTCTGTTGAGTCTTTTGTCAGTGATAATTAGCACAGATGGTTTAGTATCAGGTGAAGGATTTATCCAAACAGGCAGATCTGTAACAGACAAGGTATTAGTATGCAACCTTGGAAAGCCATTTCATTCATTGTTCAGTCCAGTCAGATGGAGATGCAACGTGATGAAGGTTTGACATCCCTGTATGAGCCTTGCAGTGCTGTGTCACTGCAGTCCAGTATTGTCAAGTTCTGATACTAATGTAGTAGTACAACACACACATGTTAACAATTCAGAATGGAAGTGGAGCAGAGCTAGCAGATCTTTAAGGAAACTTCTAGCACAGGAACTCTCCATTCTCAGGTGTTAGAAGTCAGGAAAAGGAAGGCAAGAGACCAGTATGGCTGAACTGGGACCTGCTGGTCAAACTGGAACGCAGGAAGAAAATATGCAGACAGTGGTAGTAGAGACAGGTACTCTGGGAGAAATACAGGGAGGCTGCTAGGCTGTATAGGGGTTAGGTCAGGAAGGCCAAGGCCCTGCTGGAACTGAACTTAGTAAGGGGTGCAAAGAAGAACAAGAAAAACTGTGAGCAATTTGATCTAGCTGTAGATGTCCCTGTTCATTGCAGGGGATTTGGACTAGATGACCTTTAAAGGCCTCTTCCAACACAGATGATTCTATGATTCTGTGATTTCATAATATTGCTGTTATTTGTTTATTCCTGTGATTTCCTTTAAAAAACAAAACAAAACAAAAAAACCCAAGCCCACTCTTGCTGTCTTATTACCTTCCTTCTTCTGTAAGTAGGGATTCCAAGAGCTCAATCCTAGTTGATCCAACCCTACATTTACCTTTCTTGCTTTTTCTATTAGTGATGTGCTTTGTTCTGGGGAACTTACTGTTCTCAAACATCCACTACTGGGCTGAGATTTTTAAAAACTCATTTAGAGGGGTTAGTTGGGCATCCAAACCTTCTTTTGCTTAATGGAAGCTTTCTGTCTGACTCTCACTGAAGCCTTCAGAAGTGTGTTGAGCATCTTCCTGCAACTTCCATAGCATTCCTCCGGGTTTAGTATTTAGAGACTAAATATTCACCAAACTCAGACAGTGATGCTAAGGGTAGGAGGCATGCTGGGTTTTGTTTGTGAAAGATCTCTAATTCTTTTCAGGAAATTTTTGGTTTCTGTGCATACCTGGCAAGGTATGTTAGTAGCAAGATGACAATTACCTATATTGGTTGAGGATAGAAGAGAAGGATGTGCTGCTGCCTTTGCTCCATTTTAGCATTTACTTCTGCCAAATCTTTTTTTTTTTTGGGGGGGTAGGGAAGAATGGATGAGACCGGGAAACCTTAGGTGCAGTTTTGCAGCGATTAAAGTTTCATTGTGCTAGATAAAGCTTATTCTAACATTTGATTGTCTTTCTTAATGAATCCTAGCAAGTGTTGAATGACTGTGTATAATAAGGATTTGTCTATTCATTCTAGATTTGTGACCAAGTTACTAGAAGATCTGATTTTCTTTGTGTCTGATGTGCCTAACAATGGGCAGGAAGTTCTGGATGTGGTCATTACTAAGCCAAACCGGGAGCGACAAAAATTAATGCGGGAACAAAATATATTGGCTCAGGTATATTCTGTATGCTCAAGTCTGAATAACTTTATTGTACTTACAGATAGATTGTAGGAGAGAAGGAATTGATAAAATGTTGGTGTCAGGTAAGTTGGCTTATACTATTTTGGCTTGTATCTAACTGGACTGGTTAGATATGAAACTCATTAGTCAAGATTCACAGCACAAGGCATTGAGTTTGATGTCTGCTAGTCTCATGTAATTCTGATGACTTTTAAGACTATATTTACTAGTAAATCATTGAACAAATTTGAAGCAGCTCTGCTACATGGCCCTGATCCTGCAAGTGTTTTCCTTGAAAGAGTACTTTAATACCCTTATGGATCCCTGACTTTGCTTGAGGATGACTTGTTCGTAAATCAGAATTAATATTCTCTTTATGTAGCTTACTGAAATATTAAATAAATAATACAGTGAAAAGGATTAAACAAGATAGTAGCCAATATGTGTTTTTTCATCCTTAATTTATCTAAAATTAAGGTACTTAACTGACAGTGTTTTAAACCAGGGATAGCAGTTGAGAAAAAGTAGTGAGTATTGAGTTGGTGGGGAAATGCAAAGCTAAGCATTTAAGTTGTAATGTCTGAGATTATCCTTGTCCCCTCCTGCCCCTTTCATATTCAGCTATTTGTAGATAACAAGTGGAGTGATTCAATTCTGATGAGTCTATAGATGTTTTGTTCTGATTCTGTCAGAGGAAATTGGCAGCTATAAGTTAAGGAGAAGTCTTGGCTTGATTTTAATTCTCAGTGATTTTGATTTTGAACAGGTATTTGGGATCCTCAAAGCTCCTTTTAAGGACAAAGGTGAAGGATCAATGCTGCGACTTGAAGACCTAGGTGACCAGAGATATGCCCCATACAAATACATGTTAAGGTTATGTTACAGAGTTCTCAGGCATTCCCAGCAGGACTATAGGAAGAACCAGGTCAGTGGCATTCAAGAATTTTTCCCCTACATTCTGTTTTTTTTTTAACTCTGTGTTTGATCTTGCACTCTGCATTTACAAGTGTGATCCTCTGGTAATCTTATCTTAAGGGATAATAAAAGGACTGGGTTTTGTGTTGGTTAGTAGTAAGTAGAAAGTCACTTACACAGTCATGCTGTGAAATAGTGTTTTAGTTTTATAGGCATTTTTATATGAATGGAATGATGAGCGATGAATGTCATAGGTTCATTTTCCTGGCAGGCTTCCTTGTATCTTCACAGGCTCTGGCTGAGATTGAGGTCCACTGCTTCCTTCATAGGCTCCAGGATATCAATGGGGAAGGCAAAACACTCTGTGGTTCTGTTTTGTAAATATTTGTGTTGTGACAGCAGTGAGTGAAACCAAAGGCTGTTTTATCAGATAGCGTGCTTTTCCACTGCTGGAGATTCCTGATAACACGAGATAATTCAGAACATGATATTGAGTGCTTTGTATGTTGCAGCACAGAAAAAAAAACCTTCACTAATTTCACAGGGCTAAGGGAGATGAAAATAAAAAATTGAACTGTTACATGTGATTTCTTTTTCTTTGTATCACTTTTCAGAAATATTTTTGCCTTGAAGGAGGGAGAAAGAATGAAGAGAGAAAGAAAGTTTCTTAAAATTATATAGAATCTTGGTTTTCCTTTTTTAAAAAAAAAATGGTTACCATTCCTTGAATTATCATGTATTTTTAAGGATTTATTTCTTTGATTTATGGAAGAATAATGAGTTAGTCAATCCTAATATTCTATCTTCTTCTTGGAGTACATGTTTTAGGTGTTCAGATATACCTTTTCAAACCAGTTTAGTGAGAAAAGTTTTGAGGATTATTTTGATTGTTAATGGAGCTGGATGTTTATGATTCTAAAAGAAAAGCATTACTGCTCAACAGATAATCACAGGGATTTTCATTTTTTTCAGGAATATATTGCTAAGAACTTCTGCGTCATGCAGTCCCAGATTGGTTATGATATTTTGGCTGAAGACACCATCACAGCTTTGCTGCACAACAACAGAAAACTGCTAGAGAAACACATCACGGCTAAAGAAATAGAGACCTTTGTTAATTTACTCAGGAGAAATCGAGAGCCAAGGTTTGAAGTGGTCCATATAACATTATATTTGTAGCAGTGATGAATCTCCCTGCTATTTGTTTTTATGTTATCGCTTTCATCCAGCCAATTTTTTTGACTTCACAGACACAAAAAAATACGCATACACCATCGTGTTAGAAAGTATCAGAGATACCATACTTCTTTATCTGCATTTCAGATCCAAAGCTTGGTGAAAAGTGAGGTTTTTGCAGAACGCTTCTGAAAGTTTGGCTTTATTTCAAATTGACTGGGACAGCTGAAGAGAAATTCTGGTTTTTGTTAACTCTGCTGCTCCTCTGTGAAAATGCCTTTTGTGCTGGACGTCCTGCTAACTACCTTGGTGAAAATGATATTGATGTTAGCTTAACTAAGATTTTATTAATCAGTTTTCCTGCAGGTCCTGATTGCAAGTCAGAGCTGAAAGGATGGCAAGTCAGGCATAGGGTGGCAAAGATTCTAGTGAACATGTAACCAGATTTTGTTTCAAATGAAAAATTCTAGCCTTTAACTTAGCTCAGTTGGATTTTTTTTTAATCAGCTTTACGTCAGAGTATAAATGTATTTTTTTAATGGAAAATGAATTTAATTTTTTCATTGGATTTTCAGTTGTAAAAGTACCAAAGTAATACAAATATAAGAAATTAAGAAAGAGGAGGACAAATAATGTCCTCTGTAATTGTGAATATCACTTTTCTGCTAGCAGTTCAGGATATTGCTCAAGGCCCTGGTGCTGAACTGCTTTAATTATGCTCTGTATGTCTGCGGCCATTTTACCTTATGCTGTAATCTTACTGCTTCTCCCATGCTAAATTATGTTGACTTTGGTCATTACGGTCAGAGGGACTCACATGAGATCAGCTGCCTCTCAGTGCTAAAGAGTTCTTGCATTTATTGTTGTCAGTTTTTTGTGCTGAAGAACATTTTAGTATTGCTGCATATCTAAATTTAATTTTAAAATATGCACTCATTTAATTAAGGCTGAAGTCCAAGAGCAATTACATTTTGAAAAATACACCTTGCTGAGATAGTGCAATCTGAACAATAAATACTTGATCTTATGGGATTTGTTTACATGGTGAGTCTCATGGATTTTTTCAGCACTGTTTCTGACAATAAGAATTGTGACAGTATGCTCTAAAACACATAAGCTACAAAATTTAAAACCTTCCTCCGTTTTAGCACTGGAATGAGTAGCAGTAGATAATTATATTTTTTACCTGGATTTCTAAGAAAATTGTATGTATTTTCTGTGTGTGTATGCCAGCTTCTGTCTGCTTCCTCACTGGCCTTGAGCCCCATGTCCACTTTTAGCCACATTTGCTAGAGATGTGGTAGGTTTTAAGATAATCAATTCCTAAATATGTTGTAAAAAAGAAGAGGATGCATGAGAGGAAGAGGCACTTCTTATATCCTGAAGAGGAAAAGGCTGGAGTGTGAAGAACTGTTAATACATGCAGCAGGAGCAATAAGAGAGTCAAGAAGCTGATACTTTATCAGTGTCCCAAGTGCAACAAAAACCTCAGTGTGAACCATGTTAAACATCAGAAGACCTGGATTTGAGATGCAGATTCATCAGAGACTCTTTTAACATGCAATAGTTTTCGTTCTGCATTTAATGGAATGACTTCTTTGAGTACAGATCTTGCCAGATCTCTTTACGCTGATCGTTGGTTGTGTCACTTCAGAGAGTTAGAAGAAAGCTTTAAAGCTGTAGTTATGAACTCCTCCAGTGCAGTGGAGTTCCTGAGAGAGATCATGGCTGTCTCCAGCGCAAGTAATATCTCCTTGCTGCTTGTGTTTGGGAGTCATCCATTGCCTGGATGGGTAAGATGGATAAGAATGTGTGTTCTTGCTTTTGGTTCCTGGTAAAGATGAAGGCCTTCAGTTGATCTCTCCTGCTAGATGAGCTTAAGATATCCATAGGATGCTTAAGTTCTGGCAGAACTCTTTCACCTTTAATTTGTGTCTTACTTGGGGTCTTTCTCTCCTTGAGTTAAGGATTATTCAGGGCTTTTCTCAGAGTTACTGCTCATCTTCATCTGTTGTGAGTTGCAGTAGTTTAAATGAACAAAGATTGTATATTGAAGAATCTCACAATATCTGCTCCCTTTTAGTGACATACTAGAGAATTTTAGAGCAATGTTTCTGTGTGGTATTTACAGTCATATGTTCTGTAGCGTCTGTGTTTTTTTCTTTCAACTGCACAGGTTCCTGGATTATTTATCAGACCTGTGTGTATCTAACACCACAGCAATACCAGTAACACAGGAACTCATCTGCAAGTTTATGCTGAGCCCAGGAAATGCTGACATTCTCATTCAGACAAAGTGAGCATCCATGATCAGAACATATGGTTGTTTTTTTTTTTTGCTATTTGCTCTGTTACATTTGTAACAGTTTGTTAGTGGCTCCCTTGTGAATATTTCATCCTTGCAGGCTGATTTCAACACAAATGGACAATCCCTTAGAATGCCCAGTCATCTCAGATGACATTGATGAAGAGGAAGTGTGGCTATACTGGATTGACAGTAACAAGGAACCTCATGGCAAAGCCATCAGACACCTGGCTCAGGAGGCAAAGGAGGGCACAAAAGTTGATTTAGAAGTTCTTACCTACTACAGGTAAAACTGCTTATGTAAATGAATGAAAATGTAAACTCTCCCTGGAGCCTGGTGCAGTTCTTATCCACTCCATTAGCCAATACTGGAAAAGGAAAACAAGGCATAACAGAAACAGGGATTAAAAGTTTGTTTCAGATTTTTCCTTTAGGAAGCATCACAATCTCTGTTGTCTATTCCAGACAAACACTGAGTTTTCTTTGTCTGTGACAGCTTTTTGTGTCTCTATAATTTTTCCTCTTTCCTTTTATTCATAAAGGTGTTTTTTTCATGTTGTGCTGTTCTTGGAAGCGAGGCATACACTGAAGAAGGAGTGTTCACAACATCCTATAGTATAGAAAGGAGATGGGATCGTGGAACAGTAGTGTCTTACACAGATTGAAAACAAACTGTATAAATGCTTTAGCCTTCCGTTGAGCAATGCTTCAAGTTTCAAAGGGAGACTAGTCTTAATGGGGACTGGAGCCTGACATAAGCATTTTTAATGACAAGTTTGTCCCTGGGTTAGCAAAACCACTCTTAATCATTTTTAGTGTTTACAACAGGAGAGCTGACATCAGGATTGTAAAGTGAGATTCTGGGGTTCATTGTTTCATGGTATTCAAATAAATCAGTTGGAAATGTGCTATTATTCTTATTTAAGGTACCAGCTGAACCTCTTTGCAAGAATGTGCCTGGACCGCCAGTATCTAGCCATCAACCAGATTTCTGCACAGCTATCAGTAGACTTGATCCTGCGATGTATGTCTGATGAAAGCCTTCCTTTTGACCTCCGGGCTTCTTTTTGCCGGTTGATGCTACACATGCATGTGGACAGAGATCCTCAGGAATCAGTGGTACCTGTCAGATATGCCAGATTGTGGACTGAAATTCCTACCAAGATCACAATTCATGAGTGAGTTGAAAGAGTTGCAAAATATGGTACAAAATCATTTTATTGGGGTTAGTCTTAGAACAGAATAGTAGCTGTCTAGTGTCAACACCATGCATGTAGAAAGGTGTTTATTTGCAGAACAATGAGCAATTAGTGATCGTTAATCTCAGAAACTTCCTTGGGTAGCTTTACATGGAAATAGAATCATAGAATCGTCCAGGTTGGAAATGATCTTCAGCATCTGAACAGAGGGTCCAACCGTCAACCTGACCTGCTGAGTCCCATCACTAAATCATGGCCAATGTTCCATTTTACTTCACTTTATTTCTGTTACACAGAACCAACTGAGGATAAAATGGAATGGCCTTTCCTCAGAACAGTGGAACTGAAAGTATTCAAATTGTACCTAACATCAAGTGTGTACTAGGTTGGAATTTAGTTTTAAACTTCTACCTCAACTGAAAGTTACAGTTGGAAAACAAAAAATTTACAGCTAAGTGCAGCTGTTCCCCCAGAAACAGCTCACCGAGGCTTTGGTTTCCATTCAGCAAAGTACTTATGCGTGTGCTAAATTTAAGTGTGGAGGAAGGGCCCACTGACTTCAGTGAAAGCCCTCTCTGGCTTAAGTGATTTAATGAAGCAGCACCACTGGGCTGGACCCAGACATGGAGTATCTAAAGAGATAATGAGGAAGAAGTGTAGCAATGCAGCAGACAGTATTGCTTTTGCTACTGATACGGATAAGTGTTTTGACTTAGGACAACAGAGTCTTATTGGTGGTGGAAGCTGGTTGTCCTGAGCTGCTTTCCTGGTCTGCTGTCTTTCTTGTAGAGATATTAAAGGAGAAAAGAAGGCTAAGTGGCAAACTCATTGCTGTCTTCAACTTCCTGTGCGGGGGAGGTAGAGAGGGAGGTACTAGTCTCTTCTCCTTTGTATATGATGACAGGATGTGTGGGAATGTCACTAAGCTGCACTCAAGGAGGTTCCGACTAGTTAGAAAACTTCTATTTACTCTGAGGGTGGTCAAACACTAAAACAGGTTTCATAGAGTGGTGGTTGATTACCCATGCCTGTCTGTTCAAGGGGCATTTGGATAATGCCCTTAATGGTACACATTACCTTTTGATTAACCCTGATCGGGCAGTTGCACTTGATGATGTTTCTGTTCCATCCCATTCTCTGACTGATGTGAGATGAAAGCTGAGATTTAGTGGCTTACTGAATTGCTGCAGCATAATTTAGGAGTGCTATCAGACAGAGCCATAGTATTTTCCGCCTCTGTTATTCCCATTCATTGCACCTCCTACAGCTAGAGGAAAAGTTTATGCATCCTCTGTCTTCCATTTCTGCATATCTATGTAGAATAGACCTCTACCCCTTCTTACAGAGAACTGATAGTGATTTTAAAGCATTGTTGTTGGTTTGTTTATTCTTTAGTGCAAACTGATCCCTTCCTTCTGTATCTTGCATTGTAGGTATGATTCTTTCACAGATTCTTCAAGAAATGAAATGAAGAGGAAATTTGCACTAACTATGGAATTTGTAGAAGAGTATTTGAAAGAAGTTGTAAATCAGCCTTTTCCTTTTGGTGACAAAGAGAAGAATAAACTTACATTTGAGGTACTTCTCAGCTATCTCCATCCTAATTTATGACATTCCTTCTCATTTCAGCTAGGTGAACACTGTTTTTCTTTTTCAAAATAAAGACAACTTCAGAATAAGTGTCCTAATGAAGCACCAATTTCTAATTCTGGTGTTCTTGTTGATGACTGTTACTACAGAAAATAGTATTACTGTCTTCTGTCAAATGGCTGTATTGTTTCCTCCTTCTCCTAAGATTGTTGCATTTCAGTGGCAGGAGAAGGGATGTGTGTGGAGGGAGTGTGAACGATGATGTGTTCTTTCTCTCCACGTTTGTGAATCAGCACGTAGGGATTTTTTAATGCAAGCAAGTACTATTCTCTGTGTAGAATAGGACATTGGAAGAAATACTCTGAGTAGTTTTGGATTTCAGATATCGTTTGAAATTCCTGACAGAAACTTCAGATAGACCTAAATCATGTATATTCAAATAAAGTTGAATAAAGGGAAAGTACTTACAGCGTTTGCAATTCTTCTTTCAGTCTACCTCCAGAACTTTGTTGCTTCTACGTCTGGCCATTTGAAATCGCCTCCATTCAAACTTCCCACAGTCAAATACTCTTCTGTTCCATCTTCCGTACAACTACTGTCCCTTTAAACAGTTTCCTGGATTTTCTTCTTTTCAGTCTTATTTGTTCTCCCAGATGCAATTGTATATTTTCAGTCCATCTTAAGCCTCACATTATTTTCACTCTTTTTGTCTGACTGAAAAAAAATTCATGTTAATGGCCTTGGTCCAAAGCCAATTTAAATGAGTGGAAACACTTGTACTAATGTGAATGCGCTCTAAATCTGGATTGCTGTGCAAGATGCTGTGTAAAATGCAACTTTATCCCACAGATTAATACCATGAAGATTGACAATACTTCCTTCATTTTTGTTTTTGTCACAGGTGGTACATCTAGCTCGAAACCTCATATACTTTGGCTTTTATAGTTTTAGTGAGCTTCTCAGACTGACCCGGACACTGCTGGCAATTCTAGATATTGTTCAAGTTCCTATGTCATCGTACTTTGAAAGGTTGAGCAAGTTTCAGGATGGAGGTAAGAAACACAGTAAAAAATTGTACTCCAATGTGCAATTTGTTATATTTGGGGTAATTTCTGGAAATCTCACTGATTTTTCTGAGTAATTTATACTGCTCCTTGCTTGTCTAGAATTTAACTTTCAAGTCTGGATCCAGGCTTCAGTGCCCCTTGGATTAAGCATCCTTAGAAGGTACAAAGATAGCATTTGTCTGTGCACAACAACGTACGTGATGTCTCATGTGTGGCACAAATATTTATCAGTCTCCACTTACATAGTGTCACTTTTCCAAGAACTGCAGAAGCACCAGATGATGGAAGTCTAGACGAGGCCATCCTGTACATCTGTTTGTCAGCTTAGAATATTCTTTTAACCAGATTGGAGTACTTAGCTGGCAAGCCTGGGACAGTGTTGTATGTCCCACTGCCTTTTGTACCATGACTTAAAAGTAGCTGTGCTGTGTAGGCTTAAAAATAACATTGGACTTTTGCTGCAGTGAGACAAGTGTTCTTACATTAAAATCACTGTGAGATTTGCTGGAGAGGCTTCTACAGTTCTTTATAAAAGACCTTCATCTTTAGATGGTTATATATTGTCTTCAGTCTCCCTCTGCTTTTCTGATCGGCAGGTTGTAAAGCACGAGCTGTATAATTTATCGTTGCCATTGATACTCAGAAAGATCTTCAGTGTCTGCTCAAGCATCTTATCAGTCTGCTTTCTTTCTCTGGAAGTACAGATTTAGACAGCATTAGGCTATGAAGATGCCTATGGCACAAGGATACATAATTTAGAAGCAGTTTCATACCATCTATTCAGTACTTTTGATCACCTAGCTTGTAGAATTTCATGCCTGAAGAGCATATTTCATGTCTGAAAAACATATTACTCAAACAAAATGGAGTAGTGCTTTTCATTAAGAAAAGGCATACAAAAAAAAACAACAAACAATCAGCATTTAGTGGCAAATTAAGATTAGAGAAGGGGCTCAAGAAAAAATCACCGGGTACTGTACTTGCAGTGTGAGGGATTTGAAGATTCTTAAGTCATTGTGATTTGCTTCCGTCCTGTCAGAGGTCCAGTAATGATGTAACTTTTGTCTCAGTAACCAGATGGGAACTGAAAAAAAAACCTTAATCAGATTGAGGATAGTCATTGGACCGTTATTAAGTAGTAGACCTTTTAAACCAGCCCTGTAGCTGTCTTCTAGGGTAAGTGACCTGTAAAGAAGTATGAACAAATGGAAGAGTTGCTTAACTCACATTCTGCAGCATCAGTAGACCCTATGGGGTAGCACTATAGAAGTTAAATAATTGGCTTTGAATCTTGTTTGTCTTATATGAGAAGTCTCACATTTTAGTTTTGTTAAAAACTAAACTAACTTCTTTTTTTCCCTTTCAATTCTAGTAGACAGGGGGTTTACTATTTATACTATCTGTGTCTTAAAGAGGCATTTTTGGTTAAAGTGATTTCTGGCACCTTTCAAGAACATTAAAATTTCTTGCAGTTTTAATTAAAAGGTTAAGTCATTGCTTTTCTAGTAAGTATACCCTGCTGTATAATTCCAAAGTCAGGAGCCAATCTGCCTTGTCCAATATTGGTTATTTATTTTCTGAGAATTAAAATGCACGTCTTTCTCTGTACGTGATGGATCTTTCAAATAGCTGATTTTAGTCAAAGCAAGCAGCCACAGCATGTACCAGGTCTGGAAGGTGAAATGACATGGTAGTGTTAACGGGCAAGCTACATGTTTGCCATTTAGCTCAGCATTATTTAGTTTACATTATTTGGAAATTAGAATAATGACATACAGGGAATACAACCATGATTTTAAATTACACATGTCTTGAGATGCAGTTCACAGTGTTGGGCATCAATTTGAAAAAGCCATCAGTGGGACAAACCTGGGTTATCTGCAGATCTTTCCCACCCTACGTAAATGGCTAAAATTTTCTTTCATCAGTAAGAGCCTTTCAGTTTGCTTTTGTTTCCACACAGGAAGGTTACACTCAGTCTGTTTGAGAGTATTTAAAAACTACCCATAATAAGCTCAATTTACTCCTGCCTCTGCAGTTCTTATATGAATTGTGCTGCTCTTGACTGGCTCAACAAATACCACTTTTTACTTGTTCAAGCCAATACACTGAGTCTGGATCTTCAGTCTGGTAGCACATCCCACCTGTAGACTGAAGGGATTAAAGGGTAAAGACGTGTTCACAAACGTCTCAGGATCTTGGAACACTTCCTAGACTCATATCAGGAAAAGTCTGACCACTGTGTCATGCTGGCGGCTTAGCTTTTTTGTTGTGATTCACCTTGATTCACCTGTGATTCACCACCTCAAGGATTTCATCTTGGTCAGGGTTGGGATGGGGAAGCCCTCTCACTGTCATGCAGAGTTCAGTATCGGCAAGCTGCAATTTCTCTACTTATGTATTGGCATGTCAGGGGACTATTGTCAAGTCTTCTACTAGAACAGCATTGAGAACAAGGTTGGACCTGCCATCTCTACTGTGCCTCTGGGTTCTCTGTATCAAGAAGGACCAGATTTCATCCGGGACTATTAGAAAAGTTTATACTGTTTCTCAGCTTTGAGTCTGTGCCTGCTAACTGTTCTTCTGTATAGTTAACAATTTGAGGTATCTTCTTGAGGCACATTTTGATTAGCAGAGCTAATGAGGCAGTGGCTGCCTGGCAGACTGGAGTAATAACTTATGCTAGCAGTTTATAAAAAAAAAAAAAGTTAGATGAAGAAAAAGATTTAAACCTAGGAAAGTTAGCTGTGTTAGTCACCGATGTCTATACTGTAGCAACTGCCAGTCAGTGCAGATCAGATCAAAGGAGGAGTCAGTCTAAGAGTTTCTCTGGCATGGACCATTTCTCTTTTTCTTTATTCCTATCCTCATCACGAAGCTTCTGCATTAGTGTGATTCTGAAGGCAATTGTTCTTCTAGGAATCGATGTCTGTCTCACAGCTGTAACTCAGTTAGAAGGTTTGATTCCCATGATGTTTTTTACCATCAAGGCAAGCATTCTGGTGTATGTACTTTTTTCTATCTTTCCATTCCCTAATAATCCTGGTAAGAAAGTTTTATTTTTGACATTGCATACTGGTTTTGGAGATAGGCAATGTCAGGAGAAGGTGAAGTTTGGAGGAGATTCACCGTGACCAGGCAATGGTGAGTCTGGATACTAAAAGGAAAGGCTGGTGGATATATAGTAGCTAAGTGGACGCTGAGGTGGCCAGATTCATTCAGAGGTTGGATAGCAAATGTGTGTGCATTGCATACTGGTCCTTTTTTTGTACTGTTTTTTTTCTTTTTCCTCATTAATTCTGAGGGCTGTATAAACTGTAGAAGTATCTTTACCTTCTGCCCTTAACGTAATGCATTAGGTTTTCTGTGAGGCTCACCTGAGGTCAGCTAGTTTTTGAGCGATGAAAAATGGCGTAATGAAGAAATAAAGTGTGATTCGTGGCCTCTTTGTGATAGGTTCTGGAGTCTTTATGGGTATATGCTGTAGAAAACCTGTAAAAATTAATACTTCTTTCACAAACAGAGTTGTAAGACTTAATGCTTCTGGCAAATAATATGTAGCTCTAAAGGGTTTGAAATAAAATGTGGTCCTTTAGGTACTGAAGTGTTGCTATTATGTGTCTTAAAAATGGCTATAACTTTTCACAACAAAAAATTAAATTGCATGAAGCAATGTAGCCACATCAAGAAGGCAAAGGAAGGTAGTGCTTCAGGTACAATTCTCTGCCAGAGGAGCCACATAGTCTGGCATTGCTGCATGCTTTAAGATGGCACTGAGACTTTTGAAAAGCTGCTGGTGGAGAAACAGTGTAGGTCTTGCTGAAATCCACGGTCAGGGCTGCTGTGTCAGCAGTCACTTGGAAAGCTGTTACACATACTGTCTTAAAACCTGGCTGAGTATGCTGACACTGAGGCATGGCTTGATATAGGGTCTACTGCACTGAGAATTGACTTTAATGACAGTAAAAGTTTTGGACTTCCAACAACCCACCAGATGTCATCTACTATAGCGGTGAGCTTCATAGGACTGCACGTGGGGAAGGAGGCCTTAAAGGCTGTGATGAAAGAAGTGGGCCTGTCTGGAAGGCTCTTAAGTATGCTGATGTCTGTGAGGAAACAGGAATAGGTGCTGTCAGTCGAGCAGTGGGGAGTCTGGGTGGTGGTAGGTGCTAATGGACCTCAGATTGTAAGTAATGAGAGGTGTCTGAGTGTGCCCTTCTGATGCTGTTGTCTTTCCTCTTTCCCTTTAAGCAACACTGAAGGCAGAGGAAGCTGACTGAGGGGAAGGACAGGTCTCTTTGTACTGCCATACAAGGCTTTATTGAGCCTTGAATCACCTCTGAATGAATGGTGTGCTGTGAGGAATAAAAGATAGGGATTTTTATTGCAGAAAGATGGTGGTAGATTAAAACTGATGTAGATAACCCAGCTTTTAAATTATATCAGGTATGACTTAGCCATATCCTCTGTCTAGATCTTCCTTAGAACCTAGCAACAACTTTTCGTGATCAAGATAAAGAGGTAGGGCTCTAGCTGAGGGGTGTGGGGAGGTTGCTTAGGATTTTTTCAGACCTGTAGAATATTTTGGCAAGTGGCTTATGCTTCAGGAAAGTAGAACAGGAATATCTCTAAAAAAGTAGTCCTTGCAGCTGCCAATGCATTGTACAGATGGGATTGATGTTGCTTTGTATCTAGGGATTCAAGCCACAGCTGAACATAAGCCAAAAGCTTCCTTTGGGAATGATGAGAAAAGCAGAAGGAGCTGAAGATGGGCCATCTGCTCAGTTTGTTAAGGAAAAATGGCTTTCAAAGTCTGTTGAGTCTCTTGATTTCTTTGCTATTGGAACCTTATATATCCTGTGGGATTACTTTGGTCTAGAAGCATCCCCAAGTTCAGAAGAGAAGTAGTTTCAAAGTGGTATGTGAAAATCTTTGGGGTCATAGGGCAGCTTATTATTCACTGCAGTCCTTCAACCTCTGCATTTGATTGTTTGAGGAGTTAATGGTTTTTGTAGTACCACATGCCCTCTGGTTTGTGTCCTGCTACACTGGAACTTAAGTGTTTTCTAGGAGGTATTTGTAAGAAGTTATAGCATCTGATCATTAGTCTTACTCAGGTCATGCTCAGGTTTGGTGAGATCAGAGAGTTGTCTTTTTAACTTTGTAATTGCAGTGAAAATAGGAAAAAATGCCACATTTTTGCGAAGCATTTGACTTGTCTCCTTTTTTCCCCCCAATATTTATGTATGCAAGGCCGAACCATGTGTTGGTAGGATTAATGAAGAGTTGTTGGAGCATTAGACGCACGTGTATTTATATGTCCATTACTAGATTTCCTGAAGAACCCGTTGTATGTCAGCTCCTATTTCATTACTTAGTTTCTAGAAGAAATAAACATGCAGTTTCTCCAGTCACTAATGAGAGCTGTCAGTTGTTGGAATACTTTTGGAAATACAGGTGTTTTTCACGGGGAGATGTGGATGGTAGAAAAATGTTTCAGCTAAAAAAGGCCGACCTCTAGAAGTCCCTTCCAACCTCTACAGTTCTGTGATTCTGTAAGCAGTTCTGCAAGTTGAGTCATAGGAATCCATCTTTTCTCCATCTAGAGGAGAGAAAGATTGAACAATGTTAGTAAGAGTAGACTGACCCTCTCTGTCAATGAAGGACCAGATCATTTGCGTGCAGTTAATTTTTAAATAAATAAGACTGCACATCAGTTCACTGATGTTTTGGGAACATCTGTGAAATAGGGCACTAGTCACTCTAAGATTACTTACCAGCCTTTGAAGCAGTTCATTGTTTATTCACATTCATTTACCACATGCTTCTCTTTACTATTTGTGAAATACCTAAAATGCTGTGGATACTTGTCTGCTGAGAACAAGTTGAGGATGCCGTGTAGCAACTTGCTAGGAACAATCGGAAGAAAAGCCAGCAGAACTGTCAGTAAGCTGTCTCTGACAGTTATTTTTCTGTCTGAGTATGGCATTTTGTCTCTCGCCATCTATTCTGTGTTATGTCACAAATTGTTGTTTACTTTTATATTTTGTTTTTAGAATTTCTGCAACCAGTAAGTGACTTATTAAGAAAGTATGTTTATGTAGAAAATGAAGTGTCAAATTATCCACTATTTCGATTACTTGGGTGGTTGTTATCTTTTTTTCCATAATTGACTCCTATGAAAAGTCTTTTTTCCTCAGAGAGGACGCTGTGTTGTCAGTTGTGCTAAATTGTATGAGATTATGCGCTACAGTTTTGTGACAGAAACTGATATTCATTAGGAAGTTGTGATCACTGTAATAAAAAGTAATGAAAAGGAGATGCATGGTTGTCATTTCAGAACATGACAAGCATTCTTCTCTTTCCTCTTACTTCACTGTCTGTCAGTCTGGAGCTCCTTTAAATTACCACTTGTGCATACAGTGATTTCACTCATTCATTGGCAAACCTTGTGGGAGTGTACATTCAATAGGAGGCGTTTCTAATTGGTTTCACTGCTTATGGAAGGCTCTTGAGATTGGACTTGTCAGAGGGAGAGGCAGAGAGGAAGAACTGAGGAGAAGGGAGAGAAAATGGAGAAAACAAAGATTCATGGGGATTGCTTGGAGCTCTTTTCCTCTATTGGTCAGCCGCAGCTCTGAGCATATTTGCCCAGGTTTGCTGAGAAGAGTTGTGGCTGCTTTTCCAAGCTAGCATGTTACAGTGTTTCCGTGTATTCTCTCCTTTCCTCCCATCTCATTCTCTGTTAGAATGTCAGTAACTTGAGCTCACAGAAGCCAACAAATGCAAGAGTTGAGCAGGATAAAGGTGGAGGTATGATATGAAGGCGCAGATCAGACTTTTATTCACTTCATCTTTAGCAAAGTACATGTGAAAGCGATCAGGGTTCACTTCTATTCTTTCTCTTTCTCCAGTTTTGGCATAGTTAACTAACTGAGGCAGTAAGTTAATTTTTCTTTGGGTGTTGGTATTCAGGAGCTGAGATCAGAGCTCTGTTGGTTTGGTCACATATACTAAAACCTTGAGTATCTTTTACCGAGCCAGTGTATTTTGTCTTGCATTGTTTCAAGCTAGCTGATATGCAGTCAGTCCCTTGTTACACCACAGTAACTTTTCTGTATGTCTCACCTCAAAGACTCATACCCTTTTCTGCTGAGACAGCTGCTAAAGCAAAAGAGAACACAACAGTATGGCAGAAAGAAACAAAAAAGAAACAAAAGTGCTGCTGGCCCTGTATGTTTAAGAATGATAGATTTAAATTCATACCTAATATGATCTAGAATTCCAAAGGAGGAGAGAGACGCTTAGCGATATGAATGTTGATCTACTGGGGGATCTTTTGTAAGAGAAGCTGCTGCTTACTCTTTCTGTACATGAATGATCTTTGTATCTTCTTTCAAAGAATAGAGCAATTCCTCTCATTGTTGAGACCTAGCCAACTGCTTCATATCTATGTGTAAATTTGCTGTCTGATTGCTGTAAGAGGTGGCTGCATTTCATCAGAACATTACAGAACATAGACATTGAAATATCTTGTCTGAAAAGTATGCTGAATTGCTCTGGTTACTTTATTATTTTCACTCTGAGAATGTTCTCCCCAGGTCTACTCTCAGTTAATTAAAAATAGTATTTGTCAATATCATGCGGTTACTGGAAAGTTTTCCGAGATGGATTTAGCCAGGACACCTTTTTTGCTAATTGTATAATGAGTGGAATTTAGTCTTCAAGGATGGGCAGGAACTCCTTAAGATAAAGCAAAACTCTTCTACCTTATTTAGGACTAACTACAGTTTTGTCTAGTTTTCTAGAATAATATCCTTTAGACTGTTTTTAGAATTAAGTGGTTTAATTTTCAATTGGTTAACCCCACTGGCATAAGTTATTTTTTGTAATTCCCAGACTGTCCAGATAGCAGTGCCTCTATTTATATTCAACTCTGTACAACTGCTGTTGAAGAGATTTTTAGATCTCAGTTGTGAAAGAGAGGATGATGTCTTCCCAAGTGAGATGTAGAGCCAAGAATATCACAGGCCATGAAGGGACTGCACAACCTATAAATCTGTTGTGCTCATTTGAACTTATCAGTCAGCATTAAGGACATGATGATTTGAATGTGATCATTTGTATCACAGTTTGGAGATGAAGAAGGTACAAGAAGCCAATTTAACTAAAGCTATTTTAAGGATTAAAGGTTCTTTATTTAGTAATCTAGCTTTACATGCATGTAACGAATGCGATGAAAATTAGTGTTTAGAATACTGGTAGAAAGGGGATGGAGAGAGAGAGATGCATACAATTTATTCCACATTTGTTAAAATTTGATTTGAAAGGTAAATGGGCAGTTTTCATTTTGTGGCAGTGATGCTGTTGGGAATCCTTTTGTTTGCTTTGTACAATTTTAAGCTGTTAGAGGAATTTTGTGCTTGCCTAATGTGAGAATTTTGCCATTTCTTTGACGTTTAGGTTTTTTTTCTTAACATCTTGGAACGTCAGAAATACATTTTTCTCCTTCTGTAGAGACTTGTGTCATTTTCAAAAGACCAGTTCACATTGATTGCATGCCAGACTGGATGCCAAATGAGACCTCAAACATGACACTGATCTACCTCATTCATTTTGAATTTGCAAATTCTTTGAGTGTTTTAAAGTCAGGGTTAAAGGCATCTCCTATTTCTACATGCAGTACTTAAGCTCTATTAACTGAAGAAAGTACCAAAAAGGAGGATATTGCAAACAAAATAAAATATAGCTTTGATTTTTTACAGCAGATTATAACAAAAAAGGGTCTCATCAATGTGAGTAAAACTTGGCAATTCATGATAATTAAAGTGTACAGAATACATACAAAAGCTATTCAGGTTTACCTCAGCAGAGCTGCATCTCTTTTATTTGCTTCTGGTGAAGTCTAGGTCTTGTTCCTGTTTCTGCAAAGAGGTGCTATTATTTACTTCCTTTCTTCCACTTGTCCAGATCTATGTTTTGCAAGAATGAAAACTAGTTCAGGCAGGTAGGTAACATATTCTCATCCTTACTTCTCTCTGCCTTTGCAAGAAGGTAGTCATTGATTCCCTAAGATGCTTTTCCAATTGGAATTCACTTTAGGAAAAGACAAGTATAATTTATGGGAACAAACAATATCTCTCGATAGAATTTGTTGAACTGGCATCAGTGATAGGTACTGTTGTAACCAGTTTGGACTCATCTGTTTTTTGCCAAATTAGTGTGAAGTTCATTTTCTTTCCAGGTATAGCTTAAAAAGGTTGCTGTGATTACAGATACTAGTTCTACTTTCTGGACAACCTTTGGGCCTGACTTTCTCTCTTAGGACTTCTTTGATGGGGGACATTTATATAAGTGAGAGTGAATTGGGAGGGTCCACTATCTCTCAGCTTTTCCCAGATGAGTTCCTGTAAACTGGGGGAATGACTGTTCTGGGACAGAACAATTATTTCCTTTTCTTTTACACAGTTAGTAAAAAATAAAAATAAACAAACAAACAAAAAAATACAAACCACAAACAAAACCAAAACCAAGAATCAAAAAAAACCCCCACACAACGAACAGTCAGAATCTAACCCTGTGCACGTAAATATGTAGAGACTTGAAATCACATATTCAAAGGTAAATGTATACAGGTTTTCAAGCTGTCCAGGTGGTCATCATTTGTAATGGAACTGATCATATTTGTCATGAACTTTAACAAGATGAATCATCCATAAGCATGTCTAACTGTCTAGAGGCAGTACATGCATACCCGTTAGCAGTTGCAGACTTCTCTGAGGTGCTTCTACCCTGTTCATTGCATTAGTCTTTCTCCTGCTAGTTAATGTGAGTTATCTGGTTTGTGTCCTGTTATCTGGACCACAGAGAGATCTGGACCAAGAGATCTGAAGAGATCTGGTTAATCAGACATGCACAGCTGCAATTAATGTGGCATACAAGAGATTCAAGCTTCTCTAGTTCCAGAAGCATCTTTACCATCAAGCCTTTGTGTTGTGAGCAGTCTTCAAGCTGAAGACATCAGTGGGAGTAGGCATGGCAAATAACTCCTTCACTGTGACTGCAGAGCGAGGTCATAAATGGAAGCAATGGAAGATATAAATGAACTGTCAATAAATGTTTCCTAACAGTAAACATTGTCAAATACAGGAATTGCTTGCTTAGGGATGCTTTAAAATGTGAGATATGTATCACCTTAGTATTCTTACAGATAGGTTAAGTAAACCTTCAGAAATGTTTTTAGATATGGATAGCGTGCCTACTCTACTTTTTATGATTTCTTGAACATGCTAACAGGGCTGTAGAAAGCTTTTACATCTTTTCTATCTGTTTATCTGCAAGCAGTAATCCCTTGGAAAATCAATGAAGAAAATTGTCCCCAAACCATTGGCTAATTTTAATGAATTTGACGCTCCTGATTTTTTATAAGGATTTGTTTTTCATTAGGCAATTAAGACTGTAAAGGAGTTTGACAACATAGGTCTATGTGTCATATATCTCTGCAAGCAAGCTTCACTGATGGCAAATGTATATTTATATGTGTTTAATGCCTAGGAAACAATGTTATGAGAACCATCCATGGTGTAGGAGAGATGATGACCCAAATGGTACTAAGCAGAGGATCTATATTTCCCATCAGTGTCCCTGATGTACAGCCAAGCATTCATCCAAGCAAGCAAGCCACCACCTCAGAGAATGAAGATGTGATTGTAATGGACACCAAATTGAAAATAATTGAGATTTTACAGGTAATAATGATTGATAAAATGTTAAATGACAATCATTTTACATTTATTCACTTACTTACATAATGGCAGGTTCTATTACCTGAATTCTTACTGAGCTGTAATTCCCTGAGCTGTTCATTATGTAAATAACACTTTGATATGAGGAAGAATACTACTTTGCATGAATAGTAGTACAATTGTGGTCCTCACTGTGTTATACTTCCAAAGGAACTGAGTGCTATAGAAACTCTATCACTGTAACTGATAAAACAGAACTTGTATGTTAAGCTACCTAACTAACGTTTTCTGAAGACAATGTATCTGTTTCTGGTTTCATAAGCACTCATTTTACACTGATATAGCTTATTTGACTTCAGTATTTGAGTGGACATAGACCCACTGAGGTCAAGCAAGGTCGTACAATTTTGAAGTTGTTTTCAGATTTCCACTGTTAGCAGCCCACAGACTATTCCCAATCTATTGCCCAGCTGAACTGGCAAGTTATATGACACTAGCTTGCTTCCTGATAATACAATTTTCATTTTGTGTTAATAATGAGTAAAGTGGCGCACATTTGTTCTGTGTATCAAATCCTAGTTCTAGCAATAGTTAGCACTGAAGGAGTTTTTCAGTATTTTCTGTAAATCCTGCTGATCTTTTGGAACCATTGTCACTTTTGAAGAATTGTTTTTTTGTTCTGAAGGCTTATAAATTACTTAGATTACCTTAATTACTCGCCATCTGAAAGGTTACCAGTTATTAGGTCCTCAATATGCTAATTTCAAATCCTCTTTAACTTAAGGCTTATGGAGTGCTACAAAAGTGGGATGTTAAGGCTTACAAGAGTGTTACGAAGTGACACCACCTAAAGAATACCATTCATGTGTACTATTTGTCATTTCCCTTTGATTTGCTGACTGTATAAGTTTCCTTCCATGTGTCTTGCTCTGCTGGTTGATTCATGGAAGAATGATTCCAGGACACCAGCCTCTAACTGTAGGTTCCCTGCCTACTCAGAGGAAAAAGAATCACAGTTGTGTCTCAGCCTTTCCTCTTCCACAACACATCTAGCACAAGATCACCTTGGATTGGAGAGTATTTAATCCTATGCTGTTACTGTGGCTTTGTTATGCTTTAGCTATGCGGTCAAATTACTGCAAATTAGCAAGGTGTTGTATTGAGTGAACTGTGGCAAATATGCATATATATGACTTTAGTTCATAAGAAATACAAAGTAGTTCAGATTCATTTAAAACATGATGAAAAAGGATTAAGTTAAATCACGGTACCTTTTGTTATTGGGCTATTAATGTAAAATGCAAGGAAATTTTAGATTTAATTGTATTGTCATGCACAGCTAATACAATGAGATTAAGACTGTTCTAAGAAATATGAGGCTTATAGTAATTGTTCCTCTTATTTTAAGTAAGAGCATATTTTTAATTAACAGTTTCTGTAGTACCATCAGCTAGAAGTTAACAGGCAGCCTGATAGATTTAGTTGACGAGTGGACTGTGAAGATATGCAGTTGTAAAACTCTTGCTTGTATAATAGGGTAACTTCAACATGAAGCCACAGTAAACCTACCTTTTTTGTATTTCTTATTAGAAGGTTTTATTTGAAAAGATACTGTTTCTTAAACTAAGATTTGATTTGGTTTTAGATGGCATAGATGGCGCTGGTTACGTTAGTGAAATTCTGTTACAATACTCTGGGTCTGGGAAGTTTGTATGACTTTAGTTACAGATCAAAGAAGCAAGTTGGCACCATTTGCGAGTCTTGGTAGCTTAATATATGTACTTTTATCCCCACTGAAACGTTAAATAATTGTAAACCTTTTCTATTGTGTGTTTATGTTTACTGTGGCTAGGAGCTTATGTGTGGGAAGTACTGCAACTCAGTTGATGAGCAGTTAGTTGTTGAAATGTAGGAATCTGTCAGTCCTTCAATTGGTGCTTACATCTTCAGCCAAGTTATTTTCTTCACTTTTCCATTTTAAAAGCATCACTTACAGGTTTCATTTCATCCTGTATGAGTTTCAGTTTTCACTGCACCAACAATTAAAAGAAAACATCTGTCAGGCATCTGAGTGGCTAAGTCTTGAGCCTGTCATCTTTACATTCAGCCCCACTCTGCTTCTTATCTCCATGAGGCCTTAGATGTCTGAAATATGAAATAATCGATTTCAGCCTGGGTTTTATTGATCTGGCCCATAGGCAGTGAGGACAAGGCAGCGTCCTGGTGCCCCTAGACAAGTCAGTCTGTTTCTTAGTATTCATCCGTGGACAGGGCAGTGTTTCATACATCTCAGGATGCTGGAGGCACGGGGGAAGAAGTCACAGCAAAGTGAAACAACATAACTAATTCATTATGCATAGTGGATGTATTTATAATAATAATAATCATCATCATCATGTATCCTTGTACATTCCATCATGCACACTCTAAAACAACAACAGAAAGAAAAAAAACAACAGCTAAACAATAAAAAACAACCCTAACCCATGTTATTAAATAAAAGCCTTGTTTTAAACTTCTTTTTGTAGTTTATTCTCAGTGTTAGACTGGACTATAGGATATCCTATATGCTGTCTATCTATAAGAGAGAGTTTGGGGAAAACAATGAGAACGTTGATAGCTCTACAACATCCCCACCTGACACATCAGGGATTCCCTCAGGTAAATATTGCTATTGTATTGCAAAGTAAAATAATTCTATGTAAACATCTGCATTGTTCTAAATCTTTTAGTAAGCAATAAACTCAACTTTTGAAAAGCTTGTGATAAAATGGAAATCTTAACAAGTCGCACTAAAGAGATATTTGCTGGTCTGTCCTCCACTAACTAAAATGTGATTCCTTTTTTCCTGTTATTATGATTTATTCTCTTATTTGTACTCTCCCCAAAACACTGGAAGATGAGAAGTGTAGCAGAGCACAGATTTTGAAAACATGTTTGAGGGTGGATTAGGACAGCTTTAAGTTTGGCGAATGTAACATGGGAATTGAGTGGCTTTCCAGAGCATTTTCTGGTGCACACAGAGATACGTAAAAGGCTGCCAGCTATGTGTGTTGAGCTTCAGGTAAAGGAGAATTTAATTGGAGGTGCTGTGCAACAAAGGTGTGGCTGACAAATACTAAAGTCTTAAAAAGTAAGGTATATCAAAGTAATTCTAAAGATTAGTAATAGTGTGGTAAATAATTTGGTTTATGATAAATACTATAAAGATCACGTCTCATTTTATTGCTTTATTGAGGTTGACTGATCTAACAAAAAATGGAATTTTCACGTTCTGTATCATTTGTGACACAGCACCATGTCGGTCCAATCTATCACTAGAATTTGTCTCTTTCAAAGTAGTAGTAAAACATAATTTAACTCTGCCCTATATTCTTGTTCTTTCCTACTATCCTTCCCCTTTCATTTTTCTGTTAAGTAGAAGGAATTTTGCCTAGCTGAGGAATGCAGTTAGACCTTAAGTTGATAACATCCAATTTTATAGATGGAATTACCTTTCACTTGCAGGTTAAACAAAGATCAATGTTATTTTCAAATTTTTATTTTGATTGTTTTCCAGCAATTGTTCCGGACATAGATGAAATTGCAGCTCAGGCTGAAACCATGTTTGCTGGCAGGTATATTCTCTAAAGTTTTACATATCTATATTAATCTTCTTATTCACATTGATACTTATTATGGGTGTCTCTAGATTCTGTATATGTTTTCATACCCCATTCTCTTCACTTGGGTACTTCTTTTTACATAACCTACACATGGAGAGAAAAGTGCCAGAAAAAAACTGGATTTTGAACAAAGATGCAGCCCAGTGGGTGGGGCTTGTTGAGGGACTGGGATGGCAACCCTCTTGATCATCTATAGTTGTAAGAGAGTTGGTAGGGAATTTGTTCCCAAAGGCAGATGGAGAATGGTGTACAGGTGTGTTTGGCTTAACCCCACACTATTTCTCTTTACAATGCGCTTTCAGAGATACACCCTTTTCTGGTACATTTTATGGCTGTAGACCCAAATTTCTTGGATCAGCAGGTTACTGTTGATCCTTGCTATTTCTTATAGACCATGTGTCCTATTGTCATTGCGTCTTGTCTTTGAAATTACGAAGAAACTTCTATAAGACATAACCTATTTCATGTGACTCTGCAAATTAACTGTGGACCACTTGCCATGATCTCTGGTCCACCAGAGGCCTGTAGATGACAGATGATGCTTGCAGAGTTTTGGAAGTATTTTCATCTATGCTGTGAACAACAGTAACAAAAAATGAGCACAGAAGATATCCACATTGTAGAATTATTACCCTTATTACTATACTGGTTTAACTTTACTGGAACAATTATAATTATACCAGTGAAAATATTTCCCATTTAGACAAGGCCTTAGAGTTGAAAGATTTTCATGAGCTAGGAACAGAGATCCTCCAGATAGGATTTCTCATCTTTCCTCTCTGTCCCTAATGTGTTTTCAGTCTTTACCAGTGAGAGCAATGGTTCCATTCCTCTCCCTGAACTCCCGTAATGTAAAATAACACGTAGCCCTTGGCATCAGCATCTTCAAAATGAACAGAGAGACTGAATGGTTTCTTGGAAACATTGTTTCTGCTTTGATATGTTAAATCTGATTTCTGTTGCACTAGATTGTAAATATGATTCCAGAAATATGATGCTTTTTTCAATTCCCACAGTCTTCGAGCTTATTTTTTCTTGAATGAAGTTTTAATATCAACTAAAAAGAGAAGGATTAAAAAGGATAGGGCCCAATTAATCTCTGATAAAATACCATTGACTTCAATTAGTTTGGACTACGAAGGAGCTTGGTGCAATTTATCTTCAACATAAACGAATGTTTTTGCAATATAGATTTTAATCACAGTAATTGACACATTTCATACATATTTGCTTTCATTCCGTAGTATCTCTTCTGCTACAAGATTGCCAAAACAGCATATTACTGTAGGATTTAAGTACTTACAAAATATGTTAAAAGGGCATTTATAATTTATATCCCACAGCATACTGGATTTGCATGTAAGAGCTGTATTGAATTAACATTGTATGTTTATAACATATTTCTGTCAAAATATTTTATTTATTTTCTTATTTTACTTTATTTGGTCTTCTTTTTTCCCACATATCTGTTGAAGAAAAGAAAAGAATGCGGTTCAGCTTGATGATGAAGGGGGCAGAACTTTTTTACGAGTCCTCATTCACCTCATCATGCATGACTACCCTCCTTTGCTGTCAGGTGCTCTGCATCTACTATTTAAGCACTTCAGCCAGAGAGCAGAAGTTCTACAAGCATTTAAACAGGTATCAATGGGGATATAATTATTGTAGGGAACTGTGGGGAAAGTCTTTCCAAAGACTGACTTTTTTTACCTGATTTGTTGTTTTTATGTAGGTTGCTTTGAACATAATACCTCCTATTTGTTTCTGTGGAAAGTACAACACTTTGAAAGAGCAGATTCTCAGCTAAAAAACGCTGTTTTTCAACACAGTCACCACCAGTAGCTATGCATTTTTGCCAGTGAGGAACAGTAGCTGGTATGCCATTCATAAAAATCTGCACTACCTGTGCATGACTATGTTTCAGACATGGCTTGTCTTTCAAGTTGTTCTCGCCATTGCTGAAGTGCACCATGCACCACTTCACTGTGCTCACATACACTGTTTGGTCTTCATGAACATTCAGCAAGTGTCGATGAGTGCCAGTGGGTATCATTTTTTCTGCACGAACAAATTCAGTGATACGCCTTTGCTTCATGCACATTTCCATGTCAGACATCATGTTGTCAGATTGCCCCTCTGCTGCCATCTGTCACATGGCAACAAAATGTAATGGAGTATTGGTGGGAAGGTTCAACCTTTACTACCATTGCACCAAGATCTGTCTCTGATGTCGTGATCCAGCATATTAAAATAGGAGACATTACTTTTGGAGCATCCCTCATGGTTTGGCAGTGCTTAAGGGACTTTAAGAAAAGGTCCCAAATCAGCAGAGAGATTTTTTTTTTTTTGTAAGAGCTGAATGTATGTGCTAGTGCATATTCTAGTTGTTCATCTGTAACTGAAAAACCTATGTCCATGGTGACAGCTGGGGCACAGATATCTCACAATGAGACTTGATGTAGATCCCTCAGAGACAGAGCTAGTAGCTTATATTCTGCAAGCAGTGTACTTGTGGCAGCAGTAAGACTTTCCTATCTCCAGGATTACCTAAACTGGACGTAAAGCAGTCCTGCTATAAACGTAGGATTTTCTGTTGTAGCTGTTATTCAAGTGTCCTTGCATCCACTGTGTGATACAGATATGCCCAAACAACAGAAAGCCAGTAATATAGCCAAAGCTGTCCTCAGCTTTTACTCTTTCTGCTTGATAATGTTGCATGTGCATGCCCCATGTGTCGGGGGATTAGTGTTGGGAAATCTGATGTCATGAGGCTAGATAACAGAGACATCTCTGTTGCGTAACCCTATAACATATGTTGTTAAGACCATCTGATGCTTATTTCAGGAGTTTGCTAACATGTTGTTTCATTATTATGTAAGATGTGGAGGCTTCTCTTGTTTAAAAACAGATGAATGATAAAGACCTGGAAAGCTTTTTTTTAATGTTTTTTGCATTGGAACATAACTGCCTCCCACCAGGATGTTAATGTTAGTCCTTGCTGATTAGGTGCATGAATAGCTATTATTACCAGGTTAGCAAGGATTTGAGTAGCTTAACATGTTTTCATAAAGGAAGGAAAAGGCTAATTGTCAAATACACAAAAAAGACTGTAGAGAACGTGGAATATGAATCTCTGGGTGAGCAACATTCATAAATCCTGCTGAATAACAAGGTTTTACTAAGGTACAAGAAGATGAAAATTTTGTATTACAAGGTAGCGAATATTTACCTGCAAGAAGTGATTTTTTTTCTTTAGTGTTCCTGTAAGATTTCCTATCTGCCTTGTGACTGTATTCTTTTAAATAAATAGGTTTTCTTAATGGTGCCTATTGGTTTACCGTGAAGATTATTGTTGTATTTTTTGGTGTATCATCTTCATTAATAATCTTGGGAGTGCAAAGAGCGTTAGAGAGAAAGGAAATGTTTAGATCATGGTAAATAGAGAACCAGAAGTAACAGTGAGAAGGAACAGACAGTTTGAGCAGTACAGGAAGACTAAATTGAGATTAATCTTAGTAAGATGCAACTGCTCAGAAGGTGGGGAAGTACACAGTCCTGAATGAGGTATTCAGACAAGTTTGTTTTTTTAACTGAACTAATGGTGCTAAAGATCCAGATTTTTTCACTATTTGATAATGATGACGGTCACTGAGTTGCTGACCATTCTGACATTTCTTCGGATCTCCTGCTTCCTTGCCGTATCATTATTTTTTCTTTTTTTTCTTACTTGTTTTCTTTTTCTTAGCACTTGTGTTGGTAGATTAAGCTATTTCAAATTATATTGTTTTAATGCCATGAGGATCATCATCATGGCATCCGGGCTTACTCTGTTGAGAGCTCAAGGCCCTGTGAATATGTACTTGTGCTGAAAATGTTTTTGCAGTGTATTAAAGAAGGAGGGAGAATGATGTGAATATTACAGCTCTCTTGCTTTGGGCAACCACAGCTCTGCTATGGGTTTTTACTGAATGGATACTAAAAGCACCGCATGTGCCATATTTTAATTTCATAGGGAAGGTTAAAAAAAGCTTCTGAAATGAGGGTCCTGGAACAGAAACTGTCAAGTGAGTTTCCCAGATTAAGTGCCAGTGCTATAATAGCCTTACTATTCACTGTGTTTATAGGTTCAGTTGCTGGTGTCTAATCAAGATGTTGATAACTACAAGCAAATCAAGGCTGATCTTGATCAACTGCGTCTGACAGTAGAAAAATCAGAACTGTGGGTTGAAAAAAGCAGTAATTATGAGAGTGGAGAAGGAGGCGATAATCAAACCAAAGGGGGAGAAGAACCGATAGAGGTGAGTAAATCAAAATAGCAGAGCGAGAGTGACCAATATTCTGGCTGGGTTTTAGGATTAGACAGAATAGAAGATAAAACCTTTTTTTTTAATCAGTGTGTTGAATCACATTATCAGTGAGTTCACTTCTGCTCTTTTTAGTAACTGCGTTCTTACTTCATGGAGCTGTCTTCCTTTCTGTCCAGCAAGCAAACCAAAATGTATGGCATAATAGAAGTAATGTGGGAATCACATGTTGGGAGTTGTGTTGTCTTGATAGAAGGAGGAGTAGGTAATATATGTTCATGAAGCTAGGAGAGAGGAGTACAATTGAGGGCACATTTTCACATATCTGTAGCAAGCCTAAATTCAACCAAGCAAAAGATTGACCTAAGAAAATCAGGATTTTTGAAGTGAACAATTTAAAAACAAAAAAAACCCCACCAAACAAAGAAACTAAAACAAAACAAACAAAAAAAACTTTGATTTTCCAGACTCCTGGGGAATTTTGTGATTTGAGACTCTTAGGCCTGAATCTGGAACCATGAATACCTGATTTTATTTGTTTTGTTGTTTATTTAATTATTGTTTTTCTATGAAAGCTGGAGTTCTTATGTAATTGTCCAACTGTGCTGCAAGTTGATAAGATAATTTGAAGTTTTTCAAGAATTGCTCTGGTTGAGGTTTGTGGCATAATAGTAGACAGAACAGTCTTTCCCCCCAACATTTATTTCTGCTCTGTCACTTTCACCAGTGTAAGTGATTTTCTAACACATCACTTTCCTTATTTTCTTCCCTAGTAGATCTCCTCCACTGGAAAAAACTGTAGGAAGCCAAGTGTAGATTATACAAGATTGTGAAGCCACTGTATTTTGGAAGAGTAGGAACCATTGAGAAGACAGTGAATAGTTGTAGATACCTAGAAGGCACTCTAGTCTTTTCAGATGGGAAAGTAGATTTTATGTAGCTTAAGAAGGGGGGAAAATCCAATCTTTCAAGGGATAATCCTGATGTCTTGCAACAGTGTAGGTACCACTCTTTCTCTAATAATTGTGTCGGAACTGGGGAGGAATAAAGATTTTACGAACTTAAGTACGTGTGATTTCCTACTTTTTCTTCAAGGTTAGCTCTAGTAGGAAAGGAAATGGTCCTTTATATATTCAGTGAATGGAAAATGGAATGGGAAGACAGGATACAGAATTGCAACAGGATATTACAAGGGTTTTTTTTGTTCTTTGTTTGTTTGTTTTAAGCAGTAACATATTTTGAAGTGTTATAAGATCCTTTTATTCCTACAGATAGCTGTAAAGTTAAAGAAACTCCAGGAAGGAGGATTCATAGCAATGTGGTTTAGACAGAAGCATCTCTAAGTGAAATGTTTTCAGTATTTTTCCCATGAGGCATCAGTGGGTCTGTATGGGTTAGCAGTACTTCAGTAGGCACACAATATTATCTCTGACAGGTCTGTGAGCATATTGTATCAGAACAGTAATACATAGTCTGCACAACTGGTTAGCTAATCTGATAATAATTCCATGAGAGCTGCACCAATATATAGCAGTTCAGAGTTTTGTCCCTTCTTTCCTTGATAAATTATTCTTTAATAGACATAACATGTTTTTACTTGGCAAAACTACTGTGTATAGTTAGTTCTCTCTGATATCTTAAGTCAGACTTCAGAGATAAAGTTCCGGTCATAATCTTTGATGTACGAAGCAGATGACTAGCTTCAAGCAGATAAATATCCTTTTGAAATCCCATGTTTTTTGTGAAACAAGTCCTGAATATTCAGTACTGAGGTGGATGAACTTGTAGGTCCTCAGGGAATAAGCTCCATTAGCTTGTGCTTAATTTCTCCCAAACAACATTGAAGTGTGCACAAAGGCTTAAATTACATTTCAGAATGGTATGTTAGACCCACATTTCTGTCTTCACATTTCAAGACTGCTGTGTTTTAAAAAAAAATCATATGTATTTCTTTACCCTTGTGCTTCCAAGTCTTTTTGAGTCATCTTTTCAGCCTTTTTTTTTTTTTAATAGCATTTAGCTAGAAGTGTTTGTTTTGTTTGTTTGTTTTACACACAATCACGTGACTCCAGAAGCAGAAGTTTTGAAAAAGTGGCCTTATTCTTCTAAACAAAGTATCCAGAGTTCTCTGCAACAGATCAATAAACCTTACAGTTATACAGGATCATCTTGATAGGAAGTGGAGTTCAGAAATGTAGGAGAGTGTTTTGAGTTAATTCAGACATGAATTAGATATTGCATGATATTAGGAATGCTGAAACTGATCTCACATAACTGAGCCTTACTTAGGAAAAGCGGATAAAGACTCTTTACTCTGTTGTCTCTAGTAAGGGTGTTATGAGTCTATACACATACCCTGGACTATGAAAAGTGTGTCTTTATTGTCCTTTCACTTGAGTATGCTTTGATGATGTAGCACCAGAAATACATACCTGAAAAGGAGAAGTATACAGTCTCAGTAAAAGGACTTACAGGTGAAAGTGGAATATAGTTCAGTGGAACTTAGAGAATTTCTCATCTTTTCAGCTTCAGAGAGGTTTCAAGTGGTATAAACTTTCAGCACTCTAAAGTGCTTAGTATTTCCTTGCTTTCCTGTTCTGATCTTTAATAGTTCGCTTTGATTGTGGAAATGTTTAAATCGCACATCCTGAAAGTGGGGAGAAATACTCAGGGAGAACCTTTCTCACTGCAAGCTCTATGACTTCCCATCCCTTATGGAAAAGCGTGACAGAGAATGTCTATCATGGGGCATAACAAGGCAAGATATGCAGCTGAGTGTCTGTGGGATCCCAGTGGTGTGATTATCTCTTGATAACTACATCCTTGGAATACTCTTATGGGTTCAGTAAACAGATTTTTATTTTGTTAGGAGGTAGGGATAGATTCTGCAGTTAATGCTGATCAGCATTTCCAGATAAGATGTATAGTTCTCATGGATTATAAAACTACTTTGATTGAGGAAGAAGTCTTATAAAAGGAGCAGGTAGATTAATCTTGGTTAACCCGCAGTCCCAGAACAGGCAAGAGTGGTTAATTATAGCAAAGAGCCTGAAATATCTTCTAAAGTATTGATTCAAACAGGCAGAGAGAAGGCAGCATGCATACCAACAAACCTAAACAAATAAAAATCCACTGTTGTTGCATAGATCAACAAGACCATGCTTGAACAGCAGTGCTGACATTGTTATAAACAGCTTCCATGGCCAAGTGGTTCAGCTAGCTGTTCTTGCCCTGCTCAAATTAAGACCACATGGAATTTATAGAACTTACAATCTTCACAATCAGCTAAGAAAGTTCAGAGAGAGTTTTCAGGTACCGTAAACATTCAGATTGTTGTGCACATCTGATGTAGCCCAGTTTTTCTTTCTTAAGACACTGAGAAGGTTGAGGACGAAATGAAACTTGGAAACGTGCCTGTTTGGGTGGAATAAATAGTGGTAAAATCCCTGTTCTGATAGTACCTGAGTTCCAAATTGATTTTTCCATATTTCTGGTCAATGTTTTAAGGGTATACTCTCTTTTAGGAGGATCAGAAGCATGAAGACCTAGAATAATTGTCTCAAATAGTGTTGAAAACATGAAGTGAGGGAAGGATGTGAATGTGAATCTTTTAAACTGCTGGACAGTAACTTATGGATGGTTATTGAAGGGTCTTTATTACCTATATTATGTCTGTTCCCTGTGAGGGGCTGTAGTGCTATTTCTCCCCTTGTTGTTGCCTTGCATAATTAGTTAATGTTGAGGAAGATGTAGTAGATCTGTTCTTGTTGTATGTTCTTTCTTACAGGAGCCAAATATTTTGAGTCCAATACAGGATGGAACCAAAAAACCCCAGATTGACAGCAATAAAAGCAATAACTACATCATTGTTAAAGAGGTTGGTGTATCTGTGTGATAAATTGATTTAGTAGTTATTTTAAAATATTCTATTTATGTTTTTATTTAATCTTTTATTTCCTTTTTTTGCCTACATATTTGTTTATTTGTTTACAGATTTTGATTCGACTCAGCAAACTTTGTGTTCAAAATAAGAAGTGTTGAAATCAGCAGCAGCGGTTGCTGAAGAATATGGGTGCCCACTTGGTAGTCTTGGACCTTCTGCAGATACCCTATGAAAAGGTTGGTCTGATAATTTTGATGGTAAAAGACATGAAGTCAATACAAGGAAGATCTCAAAAGATCCAAGAATCAATTTGAAAAATTCTCCATGCTAAATTCTCTGAGCTATTGTACAAATTTAAAATAATGATTGATTTCCCTCCCTTAATACTAATGAGATTGGGATCAAGCTTAAGTATGACTGTCTACACAAAATGTGTTTTACTAAGAGTTCGTATTTGACTGCCTTAGGTTCCTTTATATCACTGTGCTGTCATCCCATTCCTGAAGTGAGCAAACCTTAGAAGTGCAGACACACCATACATTCATAAGTGTCTTGGCAGAGTTTATAAATTCCTCTGTTTGGTCCTGATGTGAGTGCTATTGTAGATATGTAAGATGGACAAACAAGCTTTCAGGGACCAATTCTGAAATCATTTCAATGTTTCTATGCTGACAAGCCTCTAACCTAGGTCCACTTGTAGATTTTCCATAAAATAATGTGATTTGTATTGATTTAGTGGCTGTGACCATAGAAGTGAATGATTTAGATGAGCTTTTAAATGGCATATCCTTTTAGATCTTGCATGAAGCATTGGAAGGAGATAAAAGTTTTGGGCTGCATTTTCCTGAGTGTAGTACTTAAATGTTATGATAGAGACACTGGATTCATCTCTCTTCAATATAATAATTAGTGTTTGTTCATATAGGTGGTTCATTACATTATAGTTTGAGTATTATATGAGAGAAATATAAAATCTGGATGACTCTAGACATGTATATTTTTGTAGGTTATTTGCTTGAACATTAATGTGATTGACACAGATATGCACACATATATTTTCTATGTAAGTGTATAAAAACCAAAGCTTTCTAGAAGTTGGAATCATTACAGACTGATGAGCACTTTTGAACTTCAAGTCACTTACTGCTTTTTTTTTAAACTAGGAAATGGTAAATCTACACTAGGAAACTGTGCTTTGAGTTCAGTACCTTTAGTGTCTTGCAGTTATTACTTTATTTTTGGTAGTAAAACAAACGAAAAAAAAAACAAAACAAAACCACAGTTCCTCCAGGAATTCATAAAAGAGTGGTGACTGCAGACTAAGCCATGAGACCTGAGACTAAGGAAACTAGATGGAATGAATTGGAAATTTTAATGTTTGTGCTGTTACCTGTGTTTCCCTATGACCAGGTAGCTTCACAGTAAGGTACAGTGTTAATGGACTCTAAAGGAAATTGGCTAAGTTGCTTCTGCCAGAGGAAGAATTCCTACCTTATGAAGGCTCAGGTTTTTTCCTTCTTGAATTCATATAGTGCAGATATAACAAGCATGTTTAGGTATGTCCAGCTGAAGCATTCATCAATTCTTTCTGCAGAGCGATGAAAAGATGAATGAAGTTATGAATCTAGCCCACACTTTTCTTCAGAATTTCTGCCGAGGAAATCCTCAAAATCAAGTTCTCCTCCATAAAAATCTCAATTTATTCCTAACTCCGGGGGTAAGTATGTCATTTTAAATAAAATATAGAATCACTGAAAAATGACAGTGCTAAGTAAATTATTTCATTAAATTATGCCTTCTCTGCTTTCTCTTTTCTCCTTTATTGTTGCCTTTTATGTCATTGCTTTTAATGTCGCTGTTTTAAAAGTATAAAACAGTATTACCTAGGTTGGTTACAGTAGTATGTGTTAACATGGGTCACATAATCACATCTTGTGTAGCTTTGCTATGATAATTCATTAGGATGAGTTAAACTCAATCATCCTAACTCACATCTGGAGTGTAAGTCAGGAAAGAAAATGTTGTGATTGTGGTTTCATGAGGCTTGTGTGATAACAAAATCTGACCCATGTTTTTGTTGATGGTGCTTCCATTTGGTTTGACTAATATGTATATTTTTTCCTTTATTAATCACTGTCTTTGCATTAGATCTCTTTGTCACAGTCCAACTCTTTATGTATGTCTGTGTGTGTTTACAAGTATGTATAAAATGACACCTCCCTCAATGGCAAAACAGCCAAGCGTAATATGCTTTCATTAGAAAGAGTGTGAATATTACTACTGTAGACGCCTGACCTCTGTACATTACTGACGGAAGTGTTTCTTTATTTATTTATGAAGTTAGCAAAGGTTGCAGATTTTTCCATGGAGGGCACTGGATCTCAGATTTTATCCTATCCAGTGTTCACAGTTAGCTCAAGTGCCAAGTATGGAGTCTATTTGCTCTTACACATTTTTTCTTTTGAAGCTAATCCTCCAGTCAGCTCAGTTACTGTGCTTTTGTTCATGTTGTGGCACAAACTTCCTTTCAGATGATGTTAAACATAAAAGTGTGCTCTAGGGGCACACTTGATTTTGAAGGAAAAGTCTGAAGGAGAAGCTCCCAGAATGCACAGTCTGGCTACTGGGTTCTTAGCAGCATCTCTTTCATAATAGTGATCTGCTCCTATTGAACAATTCTATTCACTGATGCAAAAGTAACCTTAGGGTCCCTCTTTAATCAATGTGGAAAGAAGTGTGCTGTCAGAGAGGGATCCAGCTATACGTGCATTGATTCACCTGCTAGAAATACCTTCCTCTTATCAACCATAGAGGGAGTCAGAAGTAGGTAAGTGTCTTTCTGGAGGGTCTGTATGCCAAGTTAATGGTGAATAGGATCAATGTGGTCTCAGCTGTCTTGAATACCAACGTCCTTACAGAGTGCTCTGTTAGTATACAGTACATTATGAGTGTGTCTTCACCTTCCATGTGAGCATATGTTTTGTTTATGTCTGCTTCAGGATCATTTTGTAGTCTTAGGAAAAAGTAGAGAAATGCCCATAAAATCCAGAAATTGAAGTAACCTTACTTTTCAGTCTCTGGGCTGGTGGATGCTGGAGTCTTCCAGTTGTCTTTTACTGATGCACCTTTCTCTAGTCTACAGTCTTGTGAATCTTTCAATCTCAAAATAAATCTGCCGTTTTTATTTTTATATGCTATTTAGCTTCTGGAAGCTGAAACCATGCGGCACATCTTCATGAATAATTACCTTCTTTGTAATGAAATTAGTGAGAGAGTGGTACAGCACTTTGTACACTGCATTGAGACCCATGGCCGTCATGTGGAATACCTGCGTTTCCTGCAGACCATTGTAAAAGCAGATGGCAAATATGTGAAAAAATGCCAGGACATGGTAATGACAGAGGTAAGTTAATGGTTTGTACTTTAGTTGTTCACAACTTTTTAACACACTAGTGTTCTGAGATTGCTTTCTCCACTTTTATTACTGATGGGATACAATGGCATTGTAGCTTTAGAATTTTAAATAGTATCATAAATAATATTTTAGCAGACTTTTTAGGGATTTTAGTCTAATTTTATAGAACCATCTATGTCACTACTAGAAAGAAAACATGGGTGTTGTCATGTTGATAATAAGATGTCTGTATGTAAAAGATGTAGCATCTGAGTAACATAAACCTTCATTTTACTGTGGTGTATCTTAGGATCTGATGTACAAATCCATCTTGCATGTTCTGGTATGGTTTTGCCACAAAGTATGCTCTTATCCCAATGGATTTATCTAAGTAGTGTTTTAGACCACTTTTTTAAACTGTGTAATCCTGTAAAGATACTTCCTTCTACTTTCTGCTTTTGTTTACAGTGCTGTAATTCAGGAGCATTTCTGCTAGAGCTTGTAGAGCTACTCTAGGTAAATGTGGAGTTTGACCTGGTAAATTCCACAGAGTGCTTTGTGGGCATATCTTTATGCCAATAATGTTACTACGAAAATACTTAATCGACTTCTCTGCAAGTAGGATTACATGTATAGTGTGCATGATAAGTGGAGTCTTTGACTTGCACTCATACATTTAACTGTAATTATTTTAAAAGCTCAAAGAGATTATTAAGTGGGTAAAACAGAATATTGTCAAAAGTCTAGGTAAGATCATAGTAACAAATGTTTTTCTGTACTTTAGAAGTGCATTTTCAGAAAGAAAACAGAAATAATCTATAGTTGTGGTATGAACAGAACTAAAAACTGATGAAATGTCATTCCACAGCAACAAAGAGGTAAAACTTCTAATTGAGAAAATAAAGCTTTGGACTACATGGATGACCTTTAATGGAACCTACCTCAACCTTTTCAATTTGTCTGAAGTGTTTTAAAATGTAATATCAATTACAAGCCTTTTGATTTACATAATTCAAACAGTTCTTGTGCTGTAGTGCTTTTAGATATTTCCCCATCCACCTCAGCTTTTTATGGATTTTTACTTTCTGATCAAACACAGTTTTGAGGCTTTTCTCAATTTAAATACATTTTGTTACCGATATATAATAGCAGAAAGATAAATTATTATATTGCATTTTCAAATTGACTGCCTGATGAAAAATGAAATGAACTTGTGTATGACATTTAAATCATGTTTTCTGCAAGAAAACACTCTTATTTTTACTGAAGAGGGTAAAGTCGCAGAATCACAGAATGGTAGGGGTTGGAAGGGACCTCTGGAGGTCAAGTCTGAGCCCCTGCTAAAGCAGGTTCCCTACAGTATTTACACAGGAAAACATCCAGGCAGGTTCTAGATATACCCAGAGGAGGAGACATTTCAACCTCTCTGGGCAGCCTGTTCCAGTGCTCTGTCACCCTCACAGTAAACAAGTTCTTCCTCATGTTTCTTTCTATGGAACTTTCTGTGTTGCATTTTTTGTCCATTACGCCTTGTTCTGTTGCTGCACACCACAGAAAAGAACCTGGCTCCATCCATTTGACTTCTTCAATTTAAATGTTTATGAACAGTGATGAGACCAGACCCCCTTTAAGTCTTTTCTTCTTCATCCTTAACTGTCCTAGATCTCTCAGCCTTCCATCAGAAGGGAGGTGCTCCATGCTCCTAGTGATCTTTATGGCCCTCCGCTGGACTCTCGCCAGGAGGTCCCTGACTTTTTTGAACTGAGGAGCCCAGATTTTTACATAGTACTTCAGATGCGGCCCCACCAGGGCAAAGTAGAGGGAGAGGATCACCTCCCTTGAGCTGCTGACCACGCTCTTTTTAAGCACCCCAGGGTATCATTGGCCTTTTTGGCCACCAGGGCACACTGCTGGCTCATGATGAGCCTGTTTCTCCAGCAGGACACCCAGGTCCTTCTCTGCAGAGCTCTGTTTCAGATGATCATCCCCCAGCCCGTACTGGTGCATGCAATGATGACTTGGTTAAAAAAAAAATGCAGGGAATTACAGGTTAACAATTATGATTTGTTAAAAAAGAATACCGATAGTGAAATTGGAATGGTGTTTGAATGGCACCGCAATGTGATGAACAGTGTAGCCTGATGGGTGTAACTGAGATGAAGCCAGGACTGTTTGTAAGCCAACAGCTGAAACGTACTTGGTGACCTTAAACAAGCAGTGTAACTTTCCTGTGCTTCCTGATGGGGTGTGTAAACAGTTTACCATAAGACAAGATAGAGTGAGTATGCAGCGTACCTGCAACTACTCCTGTGTTTTCTTTTACCCCTGGGAATTAAATTAAATCTTATTCCTGTTTAATAGGAGTAAGGGATAAACTAATCACATTCACGTGTTTTAAAACATACACGCAGATCATTAGAAAGAGTACTTCTCAATCTATGATACATTGAACATTCCCAATCTGGTTTATTCACGTGTTTTCATATCTTGGTCCCTATGTCTGCAGAATGCTGTTGAACTTTACCTACCTGAAAGGTCCCTTAGGGCACTTTTTCTTGTTACAAGCATGCTTTGAGGTTCCTGGACAAACAAGTGTCTGCCAGTGCAAAGATTATTGCAAAAGGGAAAGCAGAGTTTACTTTTGAACCAAATCAGTATGGTAGCAGAATTTTCTATTATCTGTAGTATTTCAGAATGATACGTTGCAGAGCATCAGCAGCTCCTCTGATAATGCCCACCTCCTCTGATAATGTTATGCTTTAGTAAAATTCTTAACTCCTTTAAAATATACTTTAGTGGAAGAAAATGTGTTTTTATTTCTTTGATTTGGTTTGTTTGTTTGTTTGTGCCCACCATCATTGAGTTCACAGAACTCAGTGAGAACTTCATCTGGTTAGCTCCAGATATGTATCTTCCTTTTCTCTTTTTAGTGAAATCATATTCCCTGTATGGGTAAATGGATTTCCTTTGCAAGTCACAGTTAAAAATGGCTAAGTTGGGGAAAGACACTAGTATCTTCTTACCTTGTACTTACTTCATCCTTTTAGCTCTTCCTATGCTTATGCAATGTTATCTGCTTTGATTTGTGGTTTGTCACAGTCAGTGTGTAGCAAGCATGACATACAGAATCACATTTCATAAATTCAGTATCTCCTGGTATTTCTTCCTCATTCATCAGTGATTGGTATGTAAAAGGAAAATGGATGCATTTGACTGGCTCTTTTATCAGAAATACTGGAACAGATGTGTCTGGATTTGACATAACATTGTAACTGAGGAAATCTGGAAAAAACATCTTCTCACTCATCTTTGCAAAACATTCATAAGTGGAATACAATTATGGGAATGCAGTGATCAACCTAATGGGAAATTACTGAGTGTATATCTCGTCAGAGGGCTAGGTGTGGATTTTCTTATTATTTTGAAGGGTCTTAAGAGTGTAGCATTCCAGATATCAGCATTAAAAATGTCTACTTTCCATAATTTTGAGTACTCATATTTTCCCTATTTTCCTTTCTGCCATTGAGTGAAATTTATGAGTTCTGAATTCCCATACTGCCTCCTTCCTCCCTTCCAAGCATTTGTCCTTTTCAACGCTTCCTCCGTTCTGTGTCCAGAAGATGTCTATTTTGAAAAGTCAGAGTGGAAACATTTTAAAAACCAAAGGATAAAAAGAGGAATAGGAAATGAAGGAGTGACTGAATTCACAATTCAATCTACACAATTGTCAAAGTAAAAATAATCAATCGATGAGGAAATCACAGTTTGAAACACTGGAGAAACGTAACGAAATGTTTCCTGAATTTTGTTACTTTTCTGCTGCTCTGGGAGACTAACTTTCAGTCCTTCTGCTGCAGCTTTCCTGTTCCTGTTCAGTTCCACCAGCCTTTACTTCTGCCCTTGAATTCAGTCAGCTAGGATTTCATGTCACATATAGACTTGGACATTTCAAATGCCTTATACACAAAATGCATATGGCTGTTGTGCTTTCAAGTTGTCTTCTGCACTAAAAAGGATTTATGGAATCTTATTTTCACTTCCATTAAGAGTGCACTGTGCTTTAAAAGAAAATGATGAAGAGAAGACAGGTCCACTGTCCTGTCTCAGCTCCACGCAAGCTCATAGAGCAGCACTGGCAGGAGGTATATTCTATATACGTGTTTGGGGGAGATGTTCAAAACAGTATCAGAGCAAAACTCTTCCATGCTGAGATGGGACAGCCAGCATCCATCTCTGCTCTGCATCCTCTTGAGATGAGCAGTGTAATTGTAGTAAAATCAAATGCTTTTCACATGCACCAGTTCTCTGTTAAATGGAAGTGCTGGCATGATAGTGACGGTGTCAGGACCCATCTGGCAGATTTCCACACATTAGGAAGACTTGTCCTTTGTTTCAGATGCTGAGCAGAGGTACGGAAAGGTTTAGGTAGATTCTGGATGAGCCACAGGCTTTTTATGTAGGAAAATACATATGGTTTAATATGTCTGTACCTCAAGATAGAATAGGGATAATAATGCATCTAGCCTTACGGTAGGAGGTAAGAATAATTAATTAACTTCTAAAAGACATTGAGATGGTGGGAATAACAAGCATAGCATAGTGTCTTAGGTAAACACAGAGCTACATAGAGATTAAACTTCAAGTTCACTTTGCATTAGCTCATTCCTTGGTGAGTTATTCCAGATTTATGCTTATGTAGATAAGAACAGTTTACCTTGGCTATTGTTTTGACATGTGCATTTGGTAAGCATCAGATGTATCTTTTTTTTTTTTTTTTTAATTTGAGCTCTCTAGCTAGAGAATCTTTGTATACTTAAAGGTAGAAAAATAATTAAGAAAATGACTGCAGTGCAGGGTGCTTAAGGCGTCATGGCATCTTTTTCAGCTGATAAATGGCGGTGAAGATGTGCTGATATTCTACAATGACAGAGCATCGTTTCCAGTCCTACTCCAAATGATGTGTTCAGAGCGAGATCGAGCAGATGAGAGTGGACCCTTAGTGTATCACATCACTCTAGTGGAATTGCTAGCAGCTTGTACAGAAGGAAAGAACGTATATACAGAGATCAAGTGCAATTCACTCCTGCCACTGGATGATATAGTCAGAGTGGTGACCCATGATGACTGCATACCTGAGGTAAGACTCACTGAATGATGAAGCAGACTTACAATTTTTAGAAGCTCAGAAAATATCTTGCTGTTTCTAATATCCCAGGAAGTTGAGTGTTTACACAGAAAAGAGGCTGGAAGCAGGTGTTGCTTATGAAGGTGAATAAATGAGAAAAGATTGTTAACATTTTCTTAAATAGAAAACTCTGTCCCTTTTGCTGCCTGTTAATAGTCAGGTTTTTGAACCAGGTGTGTTTTTTGTTGTTGTTTTTGTGGGTTTGTCCATCTACTGACAGTATTTAGTCCTTTGCTAAACTTCTGGCTGTTAGCTGCAAGGAGTAAACTAAGTGATTTGTCAGGCTAATATTTTTACACTGCTTTGATTTGTTGGGAATTCCACAGTAAGGTTCTGCCCATGCTGAAGTCAGTGGGAGTTTTGGGTGCAGTCTTGTTTTATTAAATTGGGTTCTAGTCTGGCAAATACTCTTTTTCTGTGCCTATAGAGGCCTAATTCTTCAGATACTACCAGTCACTGCTCAGTAGGACTGTGGTACCTCAGGCTGATGAGAATAGAATTGCTTGCACCAAATTTGGTGTGATCAAAATAAGTCTTTTTGAAGTCTCTGCACAAGCTTGTTCTGGCCCTGTTTTTTGGTCAGGATTTCTACAGGCTGTTTGTTGGACGCATGGGTTTCGTATCAACGCAGCTAGGCCTTGCTGAAGTACATAATTCCTCTGTCTCATGAGAAAGTCACCTTGTGATCAACTGATTCTTTTCTTATAAAATGTTTGCTTTGCTCAAATATTCCTCCTAACATTTGTGTTAGCAGCTACTCATTAAAAAAGCCCTAACAAGTGAAACCTAAAAGTATGTCACATCTAAGAAGTTTCTTCTGACTTCTTTAAACCGTGACCATTTCTTCTCCTTTGACCATGACAAAGTCTGTCAAAGGAGAAGTGTTTCAGTGCACTGGATATCCATTTTTGTGATGTGCTGTTGCAGGTTTTTAGAAACAAGAGATTAAAAAAATGCACTCTTCTGAAATCCTGCACTGCTGTGGCTGTAGTCCCAGTGCTGCAAAAGCTTTCTCCTCCATTTAGCTCTGAGTTATACCTACTCTGAATATTAGTGCTGCATAGGACTGTCAGAAAATAGGGATTACGGTCTCAGCTGTGTTAAAGACCTTTTTTGGTATGTGGCAAACCTATCACAAGGATTAATACATGGGTTTCCTCCATTTTGACAGTTCCTGATTTTAGAGCCAGACCCTTGTAGTCTGAATGTCATTTTAATATCAGTTATTAACTATTAAATTAATAATGTTATTATTGGTTTGTGAGGAATTGGTATTTGAGTGTTTGCAAAACACCTCTATTTTTCTTCACAGTCTTTCAATAAGTAAATTAATGTGTTTGTTGCCACACTTAAATCTTTAGAGCCAAACATGCAGTATTACTGCAATAGGCATTTCTTAGAATTGGAAAGATGATCTTATTCATTCAGTATTTTTGCATATAGAAAACAGCATGTCAATGGCTTCCATTGTTCTGTTTCATATTGTTTCTGTATTTGCTCTTCCTGCAGGTGAAAATTGCCTATGTTAATTTTGTTAACCACTGTTACGTGGACACTGAAGTGGAAATGAAAGAAATCTATGCCAGCAACCATATTTGGAAGTTATTTGAGAACTTCCTTGTTGATATGGCAAGGGTAAGTTTCATGAGGTATCAAATATTGCAGTATACTTGAGGGTGACAGCTGAACTTTGTGTGAATTTCATTTATTTTATCCACTGCTTTTTCAAAGTTGAATTTAAATATATCTTTAACAGGTCATCATTTCTATTGTATTTTATTTATCATCAATTAACTTGCTAATTGCTAAAAGTCTTCTCTGTCTGAAAGGGCACCTTGGAACCCACGTCCCTTTCTCTTTACTTCTAGAAAAATAAATTGGATGTGTGGGTTTGACACGCAAGAAATAGGCTTGAAAATGTTTTCTCCTTCTACTGGGAGTGGGAGATACAGTTATTATTACTTGTCATTATGTTGGTAATTAAAGCAAACAAACAAACAGCCACATCTATAATCTCTATGGTCTGCTCTGTTGGTACAGTGAGAATCAAGGATAAAAAAATACATCGTCTCCTGTTTCTTCTCTAAAATCACCTTGACTTTTTTTTTGGTCTTTTATTCTACTGTGCCTACATTCTCACTGCTGCAAAAGGCCAGGTGTAGATCTCTACTTTTTTAAGATTACTGATAAGTGTATAAACTAGCAGCTTCAAGGTGATGGGACACCTTGAAGACATCGTAGAATATCCAGTGTCCAACTCCAGACTACACATGGAACCACCCAAAAATCAGACCATATGTCTGAGAGCATTGTCCAGACACTTCTTGGACTCTGGCCAACTTGGTGCTGTGACTACTGCCCTGAAGAGCCTGTTCCAGTGCCCAGCCCCCTCTGGTGAGCCTTTTCCTGTTATCCAACCTGACTCTTCCCTGTTACAGCTCCATGCTGTTGCCTTGGGTTCCCTCAGTGCTCACCTGAGAGAGTTGCATCAAGTTTCAAGTCATAAGTGGTGTTAAGCTTCCCTCTCCTGATATTTTGGAAGAAATAAAACTGGGAAGCTTATGACTTCCGTAAAGATAGCATACCGTAGTGGAACCAGGAGGAGAATTTAGTGTGGCATAATGAGTACAGCTTGCAATATGTACCCTTTTCCATGCAGGTAACATTTCTTGTAAGAGCCTAATATTGATGCCTGCTATTGAAGCTGCTCTTTCTCAAGAAGAAGCACTGATTTTTTCTGTGTGCTGTTGGCCAGTATTTGACTGTTAGACAGTGTTTTGGAAGTGTTATAGAGCATGTTGGCATAGTGCATACCTATCATTTCCCGGTCCATGGTCCATTACATTTCATAATCTATCAGGTTCTCACTCCTTGCATCCTTCGTTTTGTCGAAATTAGAGAAGAAAAGGAAAAAAGAATCTCAATTTAGTCTTGCAGCAAACATTTACACCAAAGTAATAGTGTGCCAGAAAATCATTTCTCAGAAACCTATTGGGAGAAAATACCATACTCCCATTGTCACAATGATTTATGGCCAAAGGAAGAATGAGTGCAGAGACTTGTGCTGTATGATAGGCACAGGGGCCTGTTCATTTTTCTGTGAAACAGAAAACTTATAAATGTTTTTATTTTTGCTTTTTTCTGGGTACAGGTTTACATAGAAATATTTCTGTTCTTTTTTGATGGTAGCTGTTCTCAGAAGAGACCTCTTCAAATCCAGTTTTCTTGCCATTTGCCTTGTTGCTTGGCTGAAAAGCCCTTCTGGCCACACCAACTTCACTTGAAAATTAATATCGGTATATTAATTTTCCAATATAACCAATAACCTTCTTGCAGGGCAATTCTTCTTTTTAACCTTGCTGTTTTTCCCCCAAGAAGTATTTTCTCATGCTTAAATCCTTTTCTGGGTTGCCCTTTCCTGATGTATCGTGGTACTGACCTTCTGAGCAGACGTCCCTCCCCAGCTATTTGATTTGATCAGTTTTCCTTGCCTGTTGGCTTAAAGCAGATGTATGCAGGAAGGGAATTCTGTCCACTCTTCTCTTTGTGAGCCTGGAGACATGCTGCCAGGTGATTTGGAATTATCCTGATGCTAGTGAGCCTTGAGCTTATTTTCATGGATTCTGCTAATAGGACAAATTTGACTCCAGGTCTTCAGAAGTGAATAGTGAGTGTATTATTAATGCTGTGTTCTATGTGTGTGCTGTTTTCTCCAAATGGCAAAATGCAGTTTTATTTTGCTGTCCGGCAGTGTCCTTAGGCTAAGTGCCTTATTAGTCCTTTTTGTTAAGGTTATCAGCTAAAAGAAGCAAAATAACATATCCAAAGTGCTCTGGCATGTTCTGCTCTTCTACCAGGCCTCATGGGTAGCTGTGTCTTCTATGTTATTGAGTGTATTTGGTTTTCTGGGTCCCAGGCAGAGCCTGTGAGTTATAAATACATCAGCGTTATGTAGCTATCAGGACAGTTAGAATGCTGTCAGCTTCATGAAAGATGTTACAATACCTTTCAAAGCATTTAGAAAAAGAGCCCTTTGATCCTCTGTGTTGCAGTGAGCTAAAAGAGATGCTTTTGTGTGGGGGAAGGGGAAATGCTTTCCTTTTAGCTGCTACAAATGGCTGTCAGTAGGTGAGTTTGTGAGCTTTGAGTCTGTCTGTCATTAGAGAGCACTAGGTGAAAGATGGAGGGTGTTATCCTCAGGTTGAATTCCTTCAACCTGAAAAAAAAGGAAAAAGAAAAAAAGAAACCATTTTTTTTATCTGTTGCTAGACCAAAGAAGGAAATATTTAGTCCTCAACTGTCATTCTCTTTCAGCATTGTGATATGCTGCAAAACAGGCAGTCTGCAGATGTGTGTATTAAATTCCATTTGCCAAAAGCAATTGCACTTGCAGAGACACCTTTTTCTGCAGTTTATGCCAACCTACTTTCTCCTCTGTATGTCTGAGAGTGCATCATCGAGCAAGGTGGGTGCAGCTCCAGGAAAAGGCTTCCCTTTCCCACAGGTGGCTTGTTCTGTAAGTCACCAACTGTATTCTGAGCAGGATTAAAGACAGAGCTGAGATCTGACAGCTGTGATGTCATCATGACTTTCTCCTGCAGAATTTTTGAAATATTATTAATGCGAGTTTCAGTCCCAAAGTCTCTTAAGAGGTTTTTAAACACTGCATTCTCAGTCTCCATCTCCATTTCATGAAGGTTTTTTCTTCCAAAGGGAAACATCTTTCAGTCCCCAGAAGGGCAGAGGGATAAGAGCAGATGAGAGGATTTCCAAAGCCCTTCTGTGATGGGAATTTTTCAGACCTGTGTTGAAGCAGAGTGGTATCCCCCACATATGGCTCTGCCATGCTTATTCACTTTTAGATGAGTGAAGGGGAAAGCTTAACAGCATTTTGGAATTTAGGTTTGGTGATTTCTAAATTCCCTGTGCTAGTGCTGCACAGCTCACTGTCTTCCCATCGGGATAACAAATTCTCAGCCTCAGAGCTACCGGTTCCAGCCAGAATTGCCATGCAGATTAATTAAAAACAAAGGAACATCAAGGAGTTTTCAATTCTATGATAGTTATTTTTTTTCACCTCAAGTTTTCATTATTAACTCAATATCATACCTCCACGAGGTCCACGGAAGAGGAGGCGCTGTACTGTTCCCAGAATGGAGGGCTGAAATGTTTGCTATTTCATTTTTGCCACTGTTGGTTCTGTGACCAAAATCTTTCCTTTCCTGAAGTGATAAGAATGCACTACATTGAGGCATGTCTTGTTTTTCTGACACATTTTAGAAAAACAGACAAGTAAAGCTCCTCTAGTTGCCTAATTCTTGCAAAGTTGTCTTTGGTTATTTCTCTGCCTGCCATATGACACTGCTTTTGTGTTCCCATGAGCCGTATCTTCCACTGAACTCAGGTGCTTTTAGATGTCACATCAGTAACCTTCCTTAGAGTGCTGCTGGTGAAATTGCTGTCTTGTGGTGTCCAAGTGTCACTGTGGCATGGCGTAATTAGAGAGCATATTTGCCCTGCATGAGATTCAAATGCTGTGTATTATGTCTCTAGTTCTGTCACCCACTTTTCTCCATGACCTTAAGCAATTCAGTCAGCTCCTCTGGACTTCAGTTCCCCATCCATAAGGTGATGTAATGATAAGTATGTACCGTGCAGATTCATGATTATGTGTTGAAAGCTCAGATAGTAGTTTGGAGGTTACCCTAGAAGTCTGTAAACAAAATAAATTCTGTTCTTGCATAGATTCTTTGGAATGTTACAGAAGTCTGTGGCTTACATAGGTGAAAAAGGATAATTTTGCCTTTCTTTTATTTTTAAACCTGACCAGAACTGCTTATTTGAAAGCTAATGAGGAAGTAGGATGAGTATGGTCTGTACACCTTGTTTGTCCAGTCCTGCCTTTCTCACCCTTGCTTTGTGGAGACTTCTTTTAGTACAGTTTCCACTGACATCTACTAAGTAAAAATAACTCTGTATTGATGTTCATAAATGTTGAGGGGAAAAAATAAAAAGAGAGAAGAAATACTGAAGTATGTATGTACCATCCCAGTAATGTTTTCCTTTCTTTAAACTTGACATCTTTATGCAGCAACAAACTTTTAGTATTGTACCAAAGAGTATCTTTAGGAATCACTTCTACAAATCTGCCTATATCCTTCTACAATTTAATCATCTTTCTGTGCTCCGAAATTGTCCCAGTGCTAGCCATTCTCTTCTTTCATTGCTTTTAGCTTGTCTTTTCTATTTTCCTCATGTGACTTTCTTAATTAATGTTGTCTGCTTAGAATCTGGAGGGCGGTTGGTATTGTCTATGCTATTTTCTTCCCTTTCCCTCTTTTTAAAACATTTACTTTCTGCAGATGAGCTTCACCTTTGCCACTCATTTGTGTTGAATGTGGCAAGAAGATAAGCATTACCAGAAATCTTTTTAACCTGATGTGTTTGTTTCATCTGTCTCTAAAGCCTCTTCCAACTTACCTCCACAATAGGAGGAAATGTTCTTTTTTTCTTGAATCTGTCTAAATATGTAGGTGGCAGTGTGCTGATTTAGGGGGATCTTTTTTTCTGACAACCAACCAGAAAGAACTAGTTCAGAAGAGAACGAGATTTAAAATACAATGTGGATTTTTGAGAAGAGAGATGAGCTATAACACATACATTTCAAACTCATAAGATAGTTATCTCTGATAGATTTTCTATAAAATCTGTACTGAGAATAAATATTATTACATGGGTTGAAATAAATAATTGTAATAAATACTAAGCAATACAGTTTGCTTACTTAAAAGTTCTTAATCTCATTGTTTTCTCCTTCTTCCCTGTAGGTTTGTAACACAACCACAGACCGTAAACACGCAGACACATCTCTGGAGAAATACGTCACTGAGCCTGTAATGAACATTGTGAGTGGCTTCTTCAATTCTCCATTTTCAGATAACAGTACCAGCCTGCAGGTAAGAAAAGAGAGACAGACCAATATGTAATTCTGCCCATTAATGAGATGCCTTCTGCTAACCAGATAGGAATTCTGTACCTTTGTATCCTCTAATTTCTTTGTCCCTTCTCATGCCACTGGCTAGCAGCTTAATTTCTCTTTAAATCACTTACTCTTCATTTCCACTCTTTACAACTCTGACCAGCAGACAGCTCAATCCTGACTCTTGTGGATTCACTGAATGGGGGGGTATCTTTGCAGAATCAAGGTCTATTTAGTTGCTTATATGAAAAAAATGCTCTCATGTGACAAAAAGAACATTTACTTGAGAACGAGGAAGACTCCTCACTCCTTCTGCTCTGTAGTGTGCTTGATATCAGTGGAGATCTGATGACAAATTATGTGCTTTGGCCTCTGTAGGGGTACAAAATTGATTTGCATTCCCTCCTGTCCTGAGGAGCAAGGAGAGTTTAATTGATTTGTAGTTTATGTGTACAAGCTGAAAATCCCACATATGAGATTTATTGTTGTGTCAACAACAGCCGTGAGGATATTCTAAAGTATAAACTTTCATGTTTATCTGTTTTTAGACGCATCAACCTGTTTTTATTCAACTACTGCAGTCTGCTTTTAGAATTTACAACTGTACCTGGCCAAACCCAACTCAGAAAGCCTCAGTGGAGTCATGTATCAAAACTTTGGCTGAAGTGGGTAGGTGCCAAGTTCTACCTTCATTGTTGTCCTTTGTGTTTTAAGATCTGACTTACTTGAGGCTGAATGTTTATGTTTTTGTTTTAGTTCTTTGATTATAGCACCACATATTTGTGATGGTAGTAATGTAAGAAATCCCACTTTGAGGTTAAATTCTGCCATATTTTATAATGCTTTCAAATCTATCCCATCAAATAGGGCTGATAGGTGAACCTGTTGGCCAGAGAAGTGCCTTTGCTAAATGAATGATGTTTACTCAAGATAGTTATGATATTAAAACACAACCAAAGCTTCCTTGTGTGTATGAAAATATCTGGGCATTTCCGGTTGAGCTGGACTATTGTCAGCAGTGATACATAGGAATTATGCATCAGAGAACACCATATTTTTTTCTGGACTTGTTTACCTTTTGTTCCATCAGTGAGTTGGGGTATGGAAAACAAAAATTCTCCCACTCTATAGCTTCTTTGCTTACTCTTCACCATCAAGCCTATGCATTTACTGCTTTTACATGCATATTGGCTTGTACTGGCACAAAGACTTAAATCATATTTGGTCCCAAGGGCAGTTAGTAAATTATAAGCTTTGAAATGAATTCAAGTACTACATTAAAGTCCAAGACTTAAAACTATTTAAGGAGTTGTTCCATCCTAAAATTAAAAAAAATAAAAAAATAAAAATTAGTCACCTGTATGTAGATAAGACTGGAAGATGTTCATTCTTAAGTTAAATTTCTGCAAATATAATTTTAAAGTCTTCTGCCTCAACAGGAAAAAAAAATGTTGAAGCTAGTTTCTATAGAACTTAGAGAATAAGGTTCCACTCAGCATGAACTGAAACTGAGCAGAGAGAATGAGTTGTATAGAAACTGGCTAAATGTTACAGCTGATGTAATTTTTAGGAAGTTTCAATAAATAATGATAAAACAGTATGAGAGGTTCCCTTACCCATCGCCATCATATTTGACATTCCAATGATCAACTCTAAATTTAGATTTTGAGATAGCTTTACAGAGTATCATTCGACATTTCAGTTGAAATACCTCATTAACGGAGTGAGAATAGCAGTTACCTAAAAAATTATCTACCTTCAGTTGTATTGTTTACTGTGCAAATGATTTAATCATGGATCCGTCTGGCAGGAGAACTTGAAAACTGGAGACATTTTATTTCCTTTATGTCACAGCTACTACAGTTTTAGGCAAAACTCCAAGCCTTTTTGTGTTTAACACTTGCTTCCTTGCTCTCCTCCGGCAATTCTGAGGAGAGTCATCAGTAAATTACTTTCTTTGGGAGTCTGAGGAAAGAGGTAAGAAAGTAAGGCAGATCAGAGTTTCTGAGACTAACTATACCCTATGGATACTTCTAGGCAGCTCCATGTCTACATTTCTGTGGAACTAAACCTTAAAAGCAAATTTTAGCTCAGAGAGGTCACAAAGAAAAGGGCATGTAGAGTCACCTGAGCCTAGTACTGAAACAACCAACCTGAATTTGTATCCATACAAATATCTAAGGTGCAGGAGGCAAAGGGATGAGGTCAGACTTCTCTCAGCAGTGTGTGGTGATAGAATGAGGGGAAATGGACACAAACTGAAGCATAGGAAATTCTGCACAAATGTGCATGGGAACTTCTTCACAGTGCAGTGACGGAGCACTGGCACAGGCTGCACAGAGAGGTGGTGGAGTCTCCTTCTCTGGAGACGTCCAAGACCCACCTGGACGCCTACCTGTGCAACCTGGGCTAGGGAGCTGCTTTGGCAGGGGAGTCAGACTACGTGGTCTCTAGAGAGGTCCCTTCCAACCCCTACAATTCTGTGATAGCATCCAGATGGGAAAAAAGTGTGAATCACCTTGGTGGAGATGGTCTGCAGTGTGGATTGGTTGGTTGGTTTGCTGTTGTTTATTCGTTCGGTTTTTAAATTATGTCTTTGTGCTCTCCAGCCTTCTTGATTCTCTGACTTCACACTCATATGCCCACCTATGTCTTGGGCATTCTCAGATGTGAAAGTAAAGCTGGGCTACCACTGAAGGGCCTTACCCTGTGTCCTCCTCTATGACGTTCATGCTACCTGCAGCAGCAGTAGGACTGGGAGCCTGTGAGTGACATTGGTGTGCCATGGGCCTGGCAGCTATGGAGCTGGCCCATGAAAGCACTTTAGCATGCAGTTTGCTGATTTCCTTGTCCATATTATAACTGCTTAAGGATTCATTACTGGTACCAATAGTGAACATGGAATAATTGTATCACATTAGCAAATTACCACAATTTTTGTTTATTTGGCATTTTATTCTGTCAATACCAAAAGGGAGTAGAAAGCAGCTGTTGAGGGGATTTCCCAAAAGAGCAAGCTAGAGGTGAAGCGGAAAATGGAGTATTTTAACAAACACAATTCTATAGAAGTTTTGCTAGCTAGATGAGATTTCTTGTGTGGTACTCAGCATTTTCAGGCATGGTGCCAAACATGGCTTGCCTTTTCTAATTGAGTAGGCCTGTTCAGCTTTACTGAAAGCTTTGGAAAAACTCCCCCAGCTGGGGGTACTGAAGGCTTTTAAAATCAAGGCCCTTGTTATTACTGTGTGTACCAAGTTTCTTTGTCTTCTGAGTGCACAAGATGGTGCTTCTTCAGAAGGCAGAGGTTTCTTCCGTAAGACAGATAGACCAGCCTTTCCTTTCCTTTCTTTTCTTCTTTTTTTTTTCCCCTCTTTTTCTGGCTGTGTATTTGGACTAGGTTTGAATTTTGAAATTTTGGCTAGGCATCTGTGAGCACTCTTCTGCTTCTTTTTTTCCTTTTTTTTTTTTTTTTTAACTTGAGAGTCTGACAGCTTTAATGTTAGGGCCTTCATGTTTCACAGCAGGGTTTAAAAAAAAATACTCTAGAAAGATTTTGCCTATATCAGAGATAGAGTACTGGACAGATTTACAGCAGAGACCAAAGACTTTTGATGGAAAATAAATGTAGCATAGAGTTGAAAGAACAAACATGATTTAAAAAATTTTTTTTGGTAGTAGTCCTGGATTTAGAAATGAATCTCAGCAGGAGGAGAGATCATACACAGATTTCCCAAGATATCAAAGATCCATATAATAATGCACTTTTAAAAGACCCATTTCAGAGCAAGTTTAAGCAACATATATTCTGTTCAGTGCTTACTAGTTATGTTGCTGGCAGGTGGACGTAAGTGTTGCCTTAGGAGTTTATGATCATTACATCTGTTTTCTTATGAGCGCTATAAGAGAGTACATTATCTTGCAGATCAACAAGAGGATATGTTGTAGAAGCTAATTTCTTATAACCTTAATACTTCAACTCCACCTGACCGCTAGGGAAAAACTGATAGACTTTTCAAGCTTCACTTGCATATTTGTCTCCGGGCAGTTTTGTGCCTTCAGTTCAGCAGGAAGTATATGGGCTTGCTTGCCTTTTTCAGCAGACCCTTCTGTGACTCCAAGAGATTTGGAACATGAAGATACCAATGTACTTGAATTTTTATTACTTAGTAAATGGTTACTTACACTGGCATGAGTTAAAATAATGACAAAATAATGTATATGTAGTAATACTTCTTGTTCATGTGCATTTCTGAAGCAGATAATCACTTTAATAAATACATTAATACATCATACATTAATAATAATAAATTAATAAATAAATTAATACATCACACATAAATCACTTCTGCATTTGTATGTTATCACATAGCACCAATCTTTAGCTTGAGAATACAGTCCAAAAATGAATGATTGAAACGACTATTTTGACAGCAAGATGAAGCTACTACAAATGAAAATTGTTCAAAAGGTCCTCCTCTTGTGAAAACAGAGGAGCTAACAAGACTAACAGTTTATTTTGTTTTGAGTGAATTCATTACCAAAGGACTTTCAGTTCCTACATTTTATAATCTTTTCAAGATTTAGGCCACAAAGATTGCCTTTTAAATCATCTATGTTTCCATATGGTAATGCATCTTAATTAAGCAATGATTCTTAGACCTTCACCTCCGAGTATGAGTTTTCTCTTCTGTTACAAGGTTGAAGCACCTCCATGTACTGAGCTACATGTTGTGTTGTACACTTGTCATTAGCTTTATCCTTTATATTTTCTGCAAATTTCATCTTCCCTTTGCTGCTGCATGCAGTGAATATTTTAAGTAGCATTTGCGTGACTGTGCTGTTACCACCAATAATGAAATCATTAGAAGGCGAATAAACAGTGGCAGATAGTAACTCACATTTTGTTAGGCTGTTTCTCTTGGCAGGCCTTTTAAAAAATTTGTTATCAAACCAGATCACATTACTCATTATCAGGTCATACTCTAGGATTCTGCGCAGGAAAAGCAAAAGAGAATCCTACTAAACAGGAGGCAAATTTTGTAAGAATACTTTTTCAGAAGTTCAAAATTCTGGCAGGTACAGAGGAAGTACTATTGTGATAACGAGGGGAATGAGAACTGTGTGTCAAAAAGAGACTTTATGAGAGTTCCACATATTTTCTCTTGCAAAATAAAGGCCTGTATTGTTAGTATTTAGGAGAATCAATGGTGGCAAAGAAGAGACGTTTAAGCGAAAAGACAGCACTGATACAAAATGAATGGGATTTAAAATATGTGAGGTTGTAAGTAACCTAAATTAAGTTAGATGGTAAATGAGAGGTTTGGGACAAACTCTGGAAGGTTGTTCATGATTAACAAGAGAAAATGGGAGGAGTGATGGCAAGAAATGCAGTTTTGTTTTGTATGGAGATTGATATGTTTTGAAAAGAGACTAAAAAACCTGGGTTGTCTCTAACAAGAGAATAAATGGTCTGAAGGACTGGTCGAGTCCTTTCTAGTTATATGTATTCTCCATTTTCAGCTCTCTGCTACGCCATTAAGGATGCACAGAATCAAAAAAATAACTTCCTGTGATGCTTCTTGACCACGCTTGTATGTGCTCTAATGACCTTTCCAATTTCCCTGACAGTCCACAAATAGGAAACATGAAACTTAAAATCTAGGATACATTTTTTTACTTCTGTGGAATTACTACACTTGTTTTAATGTCCACCTTGATGAACTTCCCTTAAACAGTGTTTTTTTAACCTAGAAAATACTTTGTTTCTCTTCCTATTTGAGTTTTCCATTTTATAAAAGCTAGACCTTCACTTTCAGTTTTTAGTTCAAATAAGATAATTATCCCGTTGCTACTTTTTTGACAGCCAGAAGAGTACATTTCAGAAGAAACACATATTTTATTCTATTTTAACTGCTTGTGTTTCCTTAATTGCAAGAAAAATTCAATGATGATCTTTTTACAGACTGATAAATATTTAAATGTAAATTTTCTGTTAGAAAGAAACATCTGAGTGAAGGGTACAAGATCGGCAGGCTTGTGTCTATTCTACACAAAGCTTTTATTTTCTTTAAAAAGTCATGCTATTGCTAGCATTAGTGTCTCTCCATCCAAATGCATTTGTTAAGCAGTCAGTAAATGATTAAGGAGCTGCAGGGACTGATTTATGGAGCCAAATTAATTGAACTAAATATGCATCTCTCTGTTAAGTGACAACTGGGAAGGATGGCAGAACATGAGATAGCTGTCTGTAAGTATGAGAGGGGTGTAAAATGCAAGGAGAGTAAGGGACTCGCAGCTAGGAGCAGCCGTGGCAGTTTTGTGACCCAAATTCTATGTCCCACTCCTCCTTGAGGAGTTATAAGGGGGTGCAACCCCAGTGTGTGTGTCCCAAAACCTGCATGAGGGATTGCTTTACGTAGCACAAAATGTACTAAACACTGTGAAGCTACTGAATACTGTGTCACTTCCAAAGCTAATGGAAAAAATCTAAAATTGGAAAGCACAAGGTGAGAATATCGAGGAGAATTAAAAGCTTTTCCTTATGGCAAGATATATTACTCTGAAGAATAGTTTTCCAAGGAAAATTACAGGTAAGGACCACTTCCTGGAAATCCTTTGTATTAAATCAATCCTACTCTCAGGCAGACAGCATAGTGAAAGGACAGCACATCAGTGAGGATTTCCCTTTTACTTCCATGTTCCGTGATTCTGTAAAGAAATGTGCATGCAGGTAATTTAACAAAATACATAATGTTCAGCCCGTTTCAGCCCTTCTCTTAGCAGCTGGAGTGTGCTATTGGGATTTCATGGGAGTCCAGCTTGCTCATAGGGAGAAACCTGAATTAAGTTGCTTGGTTCTCATCATTGATGTTCCTGTTTTCTTTTGGGTCCCCATCTCACACTACTTTTTCATAGTTAAAACAGGAAAGGAGAGGCAAAGCTGATGGGACATTGAATATGCCCACAACCACCCAGCATGGAGCAGAACATTTTGCCATGGCCTAGCTGAATTTGGGACACTGCTACTTACCATTTCTGCTAGTACCATTTGTTCATTTGTCTCCGCTCAAGTGTGGTTATTGCCACTAGTCTTGTGAGTTGACCTTGAGCAAATCACAGTTATTCTGGTATTGGCAAAACAGCATAGTATATTTTGGGTGTGACTAGTCCTGAGCAGAGTGCCTTAGCTGGGATTTATACAGCGTGTAAGCAGGCACTGTGACCTCCATTGCAAACAGATTTTTGCCCACGCTGAAGACATGTGCTAGTCCATTATGTTAAGTATCCTGCTAGATACTTTTGTACCAGTTTACATATGTAGCATGCTTTTTTCCTAAGTTCACTAGTCAAATGAAGGATGGAATTTTATCCCCTCCTCATTCTTTTTTCTACCAGCTCTAACCCTATTTTGCAAGTTTGACTGCTGTCCGAAAGTATTTCTAAAGTGGAACAAAAATAAACATGCTTTTAAATATTTTATGCTCATACGTTAAGGAAGATTGACACATTTTGAAGAGGAAAGCAGCCTACAACATCTAAATTAAAAATAAATATTTATGCTCACATTTGTTCATCAGCTTTCCAAAATGTAAAAATATGTTTCATGTTGTTTTAAATAATGAAATGTGAAACAAATGAAAGATAAACTTTCTACAAGCTGCAAAAAATAAGAAGACAAAGGCTTTGTTTACAGCTTAGACTTCAACAGTGCCCTTTGACAACTAATACATATCTTAATTACAAATGGAATTATACATATAAGGACTGTTCAAAACAAAGGAATATTTTTTTTCTCTCTCTGGTTCTCTTTGTGATAGTTTTAATTAGCTGCAATGCTTTGAACAGTCATAGTTCTTGACTGCAGCTCAGACGTTGATGGAAGCTGTTAACTTCAAATGGCATCTGTAGGACTGCAGAAGTCTGGGTTTTCCTCTGAACAGTGTGCTCCCCATTGCTAAATTTATTCCTGAATGTATCAGGATTCTGCATACATATCACTTAATTGAGAAGTATGCATTGTCCGATAACATTCTAGTGACTGACATTAGGACACAATAAATTGGATTAATAGGCAACAGCACCCTAACCACACTGGCAGAACTTTAATAGACTTCTTTAATAATGTAAGCAGCGACAGGACAAATGTGTTTTGAAAAATAACCTGGGCAAGTAACATGGAAAAAGAGTCATTAGAAATAATGACCAGCCATACTCAGAATTTTCCTCATGGTAATCGAGAACCTTGCCTTCAAAAGAAATGGAGAGTGCGAAGGAAAAGTCAGTTGCCAGTGTTGATGCTGCTGTACTTCTGGTGAGGGTGATTTGCATATGGTTACTGGGAAATGTCTTCCTATCTTGACCTAAGCAAAAATTTTATTTCTTGCAGCAGACTATTTGAAAGAAAGTACCTGCTAGAAATAGAGTATGAGAGCTCTCTTGCATCCCAACTAAACAACCTGGGATGTTGCAGTTGAGCCTGATCTGCAGGTGGAGGTCCTGGCCCTGTCATGGGATACACCCTTGTGGGAGCCAAGGGGAAGAGAGTAGGGTGCACCAGTGGGAGGTACTGGGGGAATGACGATGCACTGCACTTGCTATAGTCTCTGAAGCTGAGGTTGAGGTGTCACAGCCACTTGTAGGTTTATTATAAATGCTGCCATTACAATATAGTGTTTAGAGGAAGAGAAAGTTTCTGTGTGGGATCCATGACTCACTGTGCTTGGCGAGACATGAGCCTTCATTCATCAGAGCTCTATGCATGACTTTGTGCTTGCAAGTACTCCTGTTGGGTTAGATGCACAGTCTGTTTAGGGAAGAAGGGCATCTGTTGACATCACAAGTTCAGGACATCAAGTCGTATATGTTTTAGGAAATGGGAGGGAGAGATGGGATATTTTTTATGTCTACCTCTTCAGTGCAGAGCTTGCGTGTTAGTGCACAAGTGGGGAAATGCCTCGGAGAAGTGACATGTTGTGCACAACTTAAATGTGGGCCAATGTTTTTTAAAGTAATCTGCCTCATTTCAATAAGGAAAAAAAATAAATTAGTTACTGCCAGATCACGGTAGAAAACCACAAATGGGCTAAGGTTATTTTTCAGTTTTTACTAAGCATTAACTGTGCCATGGAAATTAAATGAAATGACACAGAATATAAAACCTATTCATTTAAATGTGAGCTAGTCTTCCAAACAGAAGTATTGCTGCATCAGTCTCTTGTTTGTCGAATTTCAGATGACTCGTGCCGAGACTTAGAAGAATGTCACTCTGACCTCCAGTGAAATAGACAGATGCAGCTAATGCAAACATATTCAGAAAGGAAAGGGCAGCTACCTTCTAGCATTGTCTTTCAAACTTCCTTTTCAAATGACAGTTCGGCATGCAGTGGTAGTTCAATAGTGGATGCTCTGTAAAATTGGATCAAGTCTTCCCCCAGGTTTTGTTTTGTTTTTTTTTCTCTGATATTCGCTCTTTTATCACTTCCCATCTTACACCAAAGTCTACAAAAATATTTTAAAAGAAGTCAAATAATTGATCTATATTTGCCAATTGTATCTGCTTATCAGTTATATTGCAGTAGTGTCCAAGAATCTCATGGCTTAACAACGATGCCTGTGTAGGGAATTGAAGGAAAAGAGAAGGCTTTTCAATTTTAATTTGTGTGTACTTGGTTTCCCAAGGTCTTTGCAAGAAAAAATAGCCTGAAAAGCAACAAACAGCACTTGGGTTAAATTGGCTAAATTTGCATATATCTACCAGAAAGAACTTTTGAATTTACTCCTGAATAGAGAAAAAATAGCTTTGCTGCATGTTCTTTTTGTTAGTCTAATTAGTATTTCTGGGTCTGATTATTATATTTATTACTTTTAATGAGTAAAAAAAAAATAATCTGTCTTTAAAAAATAAATGTCTGTACCTTTGAAACTATATGCTGGAAACAATTCACAGCTCATTTTAAGTGGCATAGCTCTCTGTCTTTAACTAGATAACAGCTGATTTCTATCAGCTTAGGTTTTGATCCTTAGTTTTAAAACTTACTGAAGTGAAATCCCACTCTCAGTCCCTCCCAGTTTCTAGAGTGTCAGGATTTGCTTGCTGTGGTTTGCAGAAAACTGTGAAGTTTTTTTTCACTCTAAATTTCTTTTCTTTCTTTCAAAGCAAAGAACCGTGGGATTGCAATTCCAGTGGATTTGGACAGCCAGGTCAACACCTTGTTCATGAAGAGTCACTCTAACATGGTGCAGAGGGCAGCCATGGGGTGGAGAATGTCAGCCCGCAGTGGACCACGTTTTAAAGAAGCTCTTGGTGGGCCTGCCTGGGATTACAGGAACATAATAGAAAAACTACAGGTACAAAATAGCAAATGCCTTGGGCACTGGTAGTATCTGTGCATTCATCTGTGGTGTGTCAGGTGTGAGAAACACCAGATGGGAGACTCATTGCCATTTTAGAGCTGGAATACAGTGAACCTTGAACTTCTTGGTGGTGGAAGTGGAGGGCTCAGCTCCTGTTTTGTGCCTGTTCAAAGTAAAGCCAACACTGAAGGACTTTTGATTTGTGATCTGAATTCAGCTCCTACAGAATGCAGTAGAGAGGGATTGGAGGTTTGTTTTTGTTCCCTTAAATGATCCCCAGAGAAGGATCTCTTTTCTGCCCTGTCACAGTTGTGCATTCTTTTTAGGGTATGGAGGGAAGTCCCCTGCTTTATAGGAACCTTTATGTCAGGTTTCTTTCACTGGAGATTACTTAAGACATGGAAATCATCTTGTTCATGTAGTGGTTAAATTACATCAGGTATTTATGAAAAACAGCAGGAGAAGCCCTACATACTCAGGAATCAACATTTTAAGTGATACACTAGTATCATGTATTTAACAAGCACTGCATTTCCAGCACACCGTCGTAGAATCATTAAAAGGCTTGGGTTGAAAGAGATCTTTTACAATTATCTAGTTCCACCCTGCTGCTAAAGGCAGGGACACATCCCTCTAGACCAGGCTGCTCAAAGCCCCATCCAGCCTGTCCTCACAGGGGAGGTGCTCCCACCCTCTCATCATCTTTGTGGCCCTCCTCTCATTCTGAACATTGCTGAGTGTTTTTGGAGGCATTACTGCAGGGGAGAAATATGAAAGAAAACAGCAAGATGGATAGTAATGGGCACCTTTTCCTCCTCACCAAGCTTGAGGAGCAGCCGTGGAGAAACGCATGAGGTTGCTTTTCTGTAGCCTGGGTTAACAAGTGCTCTTGCTGCTGGGTCAGGTAGCCCACAGTATTGTGCAGCTCCACAGCAACATTCTTCTGGTTTTCTTGTCTGGCTTTAGTTACAAATTATACTCATCTTTATTTCCTAGGATGTAGTGTCCTCTTTGGAGCAGCAGTTCACTCCCATGATGCAGGCTGAATTCTCAGTGCTCGTTGATGTGCTGCACAGTCCAGAGCTTCTTTTTCCTGAGGGGAGCGATGCCAGAATAAGATGTGGTGCTTTCATGTCCAAGTAAGTGGTGTAAGGAGAAGGCCTATTTGCTTCTTAGGAAAAGGGGACAGTAAGTTAAACTTTTCAACAGCGCTCACCTCAAATTTTCAGTAGTGATTTAAGCATATAGGAGTCTGAGTTCATATTGAAAGCATAAATTGAGGTCTTTTGCTGAATGTTTTATGTTTTTCAGAGATTTAGAAGTCTGGAGAGGAGGGGAGAGAGCGCTGCTTGCCTTGTCAGCCTAGAAATTGAATGTTAGTAGCTTGTTAAAATTCTGACAGGAACTTCTGTTTTCTTAATGGGCTACTTTTGCGATTAACTTTCTCCAAACTGACAACAGAAACTACATTCCATGGTAGAGTTTCCAAGATTTCACAATGGAGAAGGGTGCTCAAGGCCTTTTTTTTTTTTTTTCCCCCCCAGTAAAGCAAATAGACCATTCCCTTTTTATTTTAAACTGCAGTGGCTCTTTTTAAGACACATTTCACTGGCACCCACCTGATCCTGAATTATTAGATGTTTTATTTGCAGTTTGTGCCTTGGAATAGAGTTGTTCAATATTTTTTATTAATCCTCTAGTGAGTTGCCCTCCCTGTCCTTGAGAAACTCTCATTTCAACTTCAAATTGACACACTTGGAAGCCCTCCTGGTTCCTTGGCTATCTGCATGTTCTGCAGAGGCAGCACTGTAACAATATACTTCATATGTTCAGAAAAATGAAGTTAAATTCAGAGCTTGTTCCATCTCATTCCCTCTGCTCAAACTCTTGTTCAAAGTCAGTATGAAATCAAGGTGAGATCTGCTGAGTGTGGCCCATACAATGCAATTAACAGGTTTCTGTTGTATTTAATTAACTTGCATAGCAAGGAGTGTTTGCAGAGCAATGTAAGAACACTGATGTAAGTGTGTAACTCTTCAAGAAATATTGTTAGTACTACAGACCTGAGATCTGTATATTTTTGGACTTGTAGTTCATGAATTTGGTTAATATGACAATGGGAAAGTCCTGCATGGTGTTTTTATTGAGTCCAAGAAAGCTTTAGCACACAGAGTTAGCAATGCTTTAAATATAATCAGTTACATTGTGTTACAGAACGGAGATTTAGATGGTGTCGTTTCAACCCTATTTTGGGTGACTGTGCTTTACGACCGGTGATACGTCTATGTAAATTGTTGGCCACAGTGCCTTTGCTTGGACACCTTAATTCAGACACTGTTGTATTAACCATAAGCCAACACTGGTATTGAAAAAAGGAAACCTGTCCAAGGCCTTCAGGTTTCCTCCTTCCTTCTGTTTTCACAGCAGCTGTGCAAGGACTTGCTCTGTGCAGACAGAAGAAGGCTTCTCCTGGCACTGGCTTAAGGATACTAAAACCCAAACTCTTGGCACAATTTTAGCTAGAGGCGAACATGCACCTTATTTACTGACTTGAGACAGTCTCATGAAGTTGTGTGAGTGTAAACAACGGCTGTGCTTCAGCCAAATAACTGCATTTCTGAATGTTTCCATGTGAAGTTTTTAGGAATGCTTTGGGGATCCTTTTGGATCCATTTGTCTCATTATAAAATAAACTTGCTCATTACATAATTTATTATAACCATCATTGAGTTTGGAAGGTATATTAAGGTTGTAGCTTTTAAAGTCTATTAGAAGCACGATGAACTCTAGTTAGCTTTAAATAAAGGCTAAAGTAAATGCATAGTTACCTTCAAATAAAGAAAGAGCAAGTTTGAATCTTCTTCCAAGTCTGGAAGCATTCAGAAAAAGTGGGTGTAGGATTCTGCCTTCTGCATGGGCAAGATGCACAAATTATAATAAAAAACTCACAGTACCTTGAAAGCCCTATTTCCTTCTTAATTATGATTTCTTTTGTCTACTATTATTTCCTTCCCTTAAGGAAAAATATAATGATGAGTAATTTTTGCATGAAGAAATTTTAGTGTGGCTTAGTAACAAAGTGCAATGCTCTTTAAGGTTTAATATTTTATTTTAAGGCTGATTAATCACACAAAGAAGCTGATGGAGAAAGAAGAAAAGCTCTGCATTAAAATTCTTCAGACATTACGAGAAATGCTTGACAAGAAAACTAACTTTGCGGAAGAGGTACTGCTACCATTTTATTATTAAATATAGAGCTAATAGAATGGTATTAAAATGTGGGTTCTAGGACAGTAGCAGAATATGTCATGATTTCGATTTCTCACACATTCTAAAGATGATGTGGTTTTTCAGAGACAGTGTGGCATGACAGAAAGTAAGATTTAAACAAGGGAAACTGTTTGCCTTACATAGATAGTTCCGTATAAGGGACTTTACAAGAGTCAAAGCAAGAAAGACTAAATAAATTCACAGTAACTAGAATTGCTAAATGTAATTACTATGTATTGGAGGTATGTGTTTCTAGAAACTAGTCCTTAGGTCTGACATCTGACTTTATCTGGCAGATAATCAATGAGCAACATCGGGTTTTTTAATTGCAATTGTGCAGTTTTCTCTGCTGCCTGTGGTGCCAGACTTTTGTACTCCATAAACATTTTAAAGCTTATAAATGTGTGACAGGAATATGTGATGTTTAAGTAGAGTTGCCTGTTTTGTGGAGAAGTGACACAGTCTGTAGAATGTCTTAATTTTTCTTGGACCTGTTAACGTTTGTCCTCTCTCTCCTTTCCCTTATTGCCCAGTTTAATCTCATGACAACAAAAACAACTTTTTTGAATATCCATTTTGTTTTGCTTGCAGCTTTGGGTGCTGGTAGCTAGATTCTAACTTGCATCTCAGCTTTCCCTTCACAGAGGTTATAAGCCTTTTGAGTACCTTTTCTGTGTTTCCTTTTCCAAATTTCTGAGTATTCCCCAAATTCTTTTAGTATTATTCACTCTTAACGTGAATCATGCAACTATTATCTAATCTTTCACTGCCATTATTTTCATTTGATCACAGCTGACATGTTTAGTCAAGTGTGTTCATGGGTTTCACTTTACTCTGAGAAAAGTCACACCATTTCACTGTCTTAGGCTTTTACACCCAAATATTCTCACATATCTAAGTAACAGTGCTCATTCATGTTACTGTACCTGGCAAACTTATCCACCATTCAGATACGATAGCTATGAGATTCAGTCTTACTCCTAATCTAACCTTAAGAAGGGTGCTTTGGTGACTAAGATATGCATGCCTATTTCTGAATGTATGAGACTTTATTTTTACAGTTAAGTGCTTTTGTACTGTCAAACAATGTAATAAGGCAGAAACTCTTTCTCTTTTATGATAAATGAGCCATATATTACAAATGGGGAATATTCACAGTGTCTTTGTTTTGACTGTATACTCTTTATTTTGATTTCAACATATGGATATGGGAGCATGTTGCACAAACTTCTAAGCAACCTGCCAACAGGATTAAAAAACTCTCAGTGCAAAGCAGTGAAATGAAGACAAAAGAAGCAGTAGCAAAACATCAGCCTTTCTGTATACAGCAACAACTGAACCAGTGCAAACAGAGCAAATCAATCTCCTCTTCACCTCCTGTTAAGACTCGAGCTAAAAGAAGAATGTGGTTAGGCCTGAGCGGACAGTTATGAGTTTTTTTTGTGTCCTAACAAGTTTCACATGTGAAGCAGATATTACTTTTAAGTATTATTCTTACTCTAATAACTTTCTGGGTCCATAATCCCACTGCATCACATGGAGAAACCTCCTTTCTTTTTAACTGCATGTTATAAAGAAAAGTGCCAAACTTCTCCAAAATAATTACGTTAACCCACCAAAAGTTAACATAATCTTAGAGGGGAAAACAAGCAGTGCCTCACTGCGCAATATTCAAAACAAGCCAAAAAACCTTGCCTGATTTAATTGCTCTTTGTGTGGATGCTGATAAATCAAGGCTGAGTGAAGCCACCAGAGGGAGTGTACTCCATTGGTTTGTAGGGGCTCTGGGCCCTGCAATCCCAGCCTCTGGTCCTCAGCAGTGGACATCGAGGGGTGTCAGCCAGACCCCTCTTGTGACCTCCACTATCCCAGGAGTGGCGAAGGCGTGGAGGGTGGAAGAGCTTTTTTCTCCTTCATGCTTTTTCTTAAATCCAATAGATTTCACATGTGGGAAATGTAGTTAATTAGTGCAAGCAAATAAATGAGTAAACACACTTGTACGATTTGCAAGTACATATCTGGCTTCATACTCTTAGGAGTTATTGTTCATGGTAAAGACTTCAGAACAGTAAAAATAGAGCTATGAACAGCCTGTTGTGCATGTTTTCAACTTCTAGTAAACAGTTTTGTCACTGCCTGAAATGTTATCTGGAGTTCAAGAAGCATCTGGACAATGCTCTCAGACACATATTTGGGTGGTCCAGTGTGGAGACAGGAGTTGGACTCGATGATCCTAATGGGTCCCTTCCAACTTGAGATATTCTATACCTAATACCCCCTAATTCTGTCTTTTGCTAACATTACGGGGTATTGGTATTCTGTGATTTAGCAGTAACACCAGTGCAAAGCTACAAAGCTACAGAGGGACATATGACATTCTGACAGAAAACTTCATTCATCATAGCATATTTTTTGTGATATATTTGACGGATGTGGTAAACTTCCACTTTCTGCAGACTGTATTACAGTGAGAAACCAGAAAGAAATAATGAAGTCAAATATCATCATCTCTCTTTCTTCCCATAGTTAAGATCCAGGTGTGGGAACTGGGCCTTCTAATGTCTTTTCTTTCATTTGACAGCTTTAATGTAGTCTGTATTGACGATGCAGTAGGAGGAAAAGATAGCTTTAGGAGCATATTTCACTGTTTTCATGCATACTTCCAACCTGTCCCTTATCTGTTTCCTAGAATCAACTCTGTTGTTGAGCCTCCTCTTGTTGCATGTTTCTGGTCTGTGCTGCTCATGCTCTCGTGGCTTCATCCTCAGTTCCGCTTTCTGCTTGCAGTCTGCCTTTGAGGCAGTGTTTGCTTGTGCATTGTTTTGCTAGTGCTGCAACATCTAATTGTGTTAGGAATCAAAGTTTAATTTCAGAAGTTTGATTTAAGGTATATAAATGACACATAAAACCTCCTGGTCATTGATTGGCTTTCATAAGTAATTGCAGGTGATTATCACAACCTCCCTGGAGTTCTGTGTTAAGTCCTAGTCCTATTTGTATTGATTAGGTAACTAACTGGAATGAAACTTGATCTACAGCCCCTCTCTTACAGAAAGATCTTACAGAACAGCATGAAGGCACTTGGGTGAAGCAGTGCCCAGACAATTACTGCGGTATAGATAAAAGCACTTTATATTGACTGTTTCAGGAGAGGAACAGAGAAGTGTAAAAGGACTACTCTTGGACTAGATCTGCCCCATCTATGTTTGTTTGTTACTGCTGGTGGTTTTCATACCATCATTTGGTCTAGTATTTCTAGTTTTTATTCAGGTCTTTTCCGTGTTCTTTGCCATGATGGTTGATTTCAGTTAAACTTCTTTGTGAATGCTGACTGCAGATGTACTTTCATGTCACAGAATATGGAGGACATTTTCAAAAGCACCTGAGAGATGTAGGCCATTGCCAGTTATGCGCTTTGCAAGTGAATGGAGCTAATTAAAATCTTAAAATTACCTAGCTGCCTTGCTGAAAGTAACTGTTCATGCAATGGAGCAGGTGGGCCCGGAGGGGTGAGTGCTCCCAGCTGCTTCAAAGGGAGATCAGAAGCTAAACTTAAACCCACCCTCAGCAAATTGGATGAAGTTGTAGGATTCTGTTGGATTGTGCTCATATGGCAACATTTCAACCTGCTTTGGCTGCTGCTATGTCAGTGCCTTGAGCTTGTACAGCCTTCAGATTTACCAGTTGTTCTTAATGAGGTCAAAATCTCTTGGAAAAACACACTGTTTTATACATGAAAACATGTATATTTGACAAGTTTACTATGACATTATTGGCTGGTTGGAGTGCTGATGAATCATAGTGTATTACAGAATACGGTAGAGTCTAAGACTGTAAATCCTGACAAATGGTAGCTTCTAGAAAAAGTACAGTCGTCTGAACACTTCAGCGTGGTTTATTTGTGCCACAGAACAGACTTTATACTTGCTTTCTGCTTTAGGTGTTGAATTGCAGTATAAATAATTAAAAACATTGAGTATTTTTTAAGTGTCAGCAGAACAAAGACTATGTAAGCTGCTTAATTGTCAGAAGTATGTATTTGTGCTTTTTACCTTTTTTGTTTTGAAAAAACTTCTGAAAGATGTTGTCTTTCTCTTCATACTTTTGCACTAGCTTCACAGTTCAAAATGGTAGAGGTAGCTTTGTTCTTTGTAGCCTTCCATTTTGGAAGGTTAATATTTTTGTATTCCACTTTAGTTATGAAATGTAAGCTGTCCTCTCCTTGTTTTTTTTAGCAACAACATCAAAATACATGTGAGATTTGATACAGCTTCTTTTTCACTGCAAACATCCATGGTATAGCCACCATTGGATGTTGGGCATTTTATCCCAGAAAACCTGAGTCATTTCACATGTAGCTGCTGAGAAAACTTGAATGACTTTGTGGAAAGGAATAGTCCCAGTTTGTAAATATATTGATCTATCAGTCAAGCTGAAACCAGTGGGAGCTGCAGGTCTTTTTGTGCAGGGAAAAATGATCTCAGTGTGCCTTAGAACCTAGCTGATGTTGCTGGGAGCCACTGCAGTGTCCTGGTGTTGCAGTTTTTTTAATTGAAGTCGTTGCTCTTGCCTTCTATTTTATTTTTCAAGATGTATCTGTGAATTAGGCAGCATGCAGATAAATAACATATCTAGGTAATAATAAGTGTGGGGGAAAAGAGAATAATTCTGAACACATGGGGTTTTTCTGAGTGTATTATACTTTGAAAATACATTTATTTTGTGTCAAAGAAAGGATGTGAAATTCCTTAATTTCTGTTACATTGTGGATTAGTGACAGTACATTCTGAAGAATCATATTTACTTTTTCAACAACTTTGCTGTCTGCTTTATTTCTGTTCATAGAGAAAAATGACTATGCACTAGGCCATTTTTTTTTTCCGGTTGTCAATAAGTTGTTCTCCTCACTAAGCTCAGTGAGTTTGTACAGTAATGTGGGGCTTGAAATACTATAGGAAAATGTCTAGCTCAATGCTGTTGATGTTGATTTTTATTTTTTTAATCACCTGTCAGTTTCAGGTGGTAAAGGATATTTTCACTATATCCTGCATTAAACCTCTTACCTTAGGAAAATAAGTGCAGTGTGGGAGGAACTGGAGATTCACGAAAGAAGAGTGATCAGCTTTTAGCAGTGCCAGACTGGTTGCTGCAACCAGCACGCTTTGATATGGGCAGGAAAGCAGTGTTGTGAATTTGTCACAACATTCAAGTGACCAAGCATGGCAGAAAGTTCAGACACTGCTGAGACAAAGTCTCCACCTGCGTGACGGTTTACGTGAAGGTGCCAGTGTGTTGCACTGATTCATTGTAGTGGAGTATTCAAGCTTTGCTGTTGCTGTGAATCCTCTGAGCCAGTAATTGCAGTAGAAGGAGAGTCAGAGCACTCAGATATGCAAGACTAAATACTAAATGTGGTCAGACCCTTAAAATGTGGTAATTTCTCATTATACACATATGCTGACATTTTACAAGCCAAAGCAATAAAACCTACAATGAGACAAACCAATTCAGTTTCACTTTCCCTTCCTTCTCAGCATCAAGCTGGAATAATTAAGCATGAGGATATCACAGAGCACATGATAGCGTTGTTTGTAGCAGCCAGGGGTTATTAGCCATGGTGTTTAGTGCCTCAGGCCATCAGCCACTAAGGCATGTTATTACTGCTGCATGTTTCTGGTGCTTTGACACACAACATGAAATAGACTGTTCTGAAGTAACTTCCCTGATCTTTGAAGTACCCTTTTTGCAATGTGCATTGCTTCAGACCATCCCCAGATATTCTGCTGGGTTTCCAATCACTGACACTTTATAGAGATTTTCACGCTGCTTCTATTGCAAAAATCTGCAACTGCAGCTACTTTGTCTGAAAAGCATATCTTCATTTTAAGAGGAGACACTTTTTCTGTAAGCCACAGTCCCCAAACATTTCATTCAGACTTTATCTGCTTGTGTTTGGAGGGATGTTCAAAGCCCCTTGTCCTGGGCCAGTTGTGAGGTGCTTGTTGTGATCCCTGTCAGGCATAGTCTGAGGCAGAGCTTGTGGCTCTTGGTCATCTGGACAGGATCATCTGTCAAAGACAGGTAGGAGACAGCATTTCTGACTTCTGCTGAGGTGTAAAGGCCTGATCTAGTGAAAGATGAGCACCTGAATCTGCTGCAATGGGAGTGAAGCACATGGCTAACTATTTTATGGGACTGGGTGCTTTCATGATGCTACCCTCTCTTTAATTGTTAACTGTCACTGTCATCCAAATATGTTATCTCTGGAGACTTCAGGGTGCTTTTAGCTCAGTTCACTGGCACTTATTTTTCTTTGTTTCATATTTTTTATTTATTCTTCTCCAAGTCATAAACAAATCCAGTGGCAGATACCAAGAAAACAGTTGTAAATACTTTCCTTCCTAAAGACCTCAGCCTCTCAGTAGCACATATTTATTTTTCATTTTCTCAGAATATGAAATGTTGTTCTCCAGATTTCTTTCAGAAATATTAAACCCCACATCCTGATTGATAAATTGTTTTGGAACTTTTATCATCTGCCCTTCTTGCATATGATACATTTCCTCTAAAGGAGCATCTGATACCATACAATATTTTCTTCTCTGTAGATATGGCAACAAGCAAAACAATAACAAACCTTGCTCTGAACTTCGAATGTCCAACTTCTGCTCTGTAATTTCCTGTCTATATAGTGTTTGTGACAAAAGAATACTTCTTGTTTTCTTCTTTTTTCATATGAATTCATTTCTATGGATCTGATGTGAAGGATAGCAAAACCAGCAAGGAGATCCTAACCAACTGCAAACCGTTAGGCATCCTATTCTGTTGATACTTCTTTCAGTTAAAAACAAACAGAAAAGAGTGCAAGGGAGGAGAGTTTTTAACAAATGAAACATTCACAGACATCTGAATATAATTCATGTCACCTTACTCAGGCACAAAATTGTTGAAACTTACCAGGATCCTTTATGTAAAGAGCCACGATAGAATTTTTTGCTTTTATTTTGGAATGGGTTTTAATAAAGATTTCACTGTAGCTATTTGAATCAAGTTCTATACCATGAAGGCATCAGAATCAAGATTTTATTTCAGTTTGGTTTTATTTATGTATTTTAAATCGTGACCAAAGCGGTAAAAGATTTGTAGGAATTTAATACAAGTTTCTAGCAGGTACTAGATTGGCAAGGGGGTAGATAAATGACCAAAGGTATGTCGTAGATTAGTAAACAAGCTGAGTCAGCAGTTTTATCGCATGGTTCTCATCTTCAGGTTTGTGTAGTTTTGTTTGGGAATATATTTGTATGCATAAATATAAATATTTATTCTAGGTGATTTATTCCTGCGGCATCTTATTTTGCAATGAGCAGTATATTACTTCTGTGGTGGAGTCACGTTAGCAGATAAATATATGAACATGCATTCCATATCCTACTGCATTGCTTTGTTTTTAAAAGAATATGTGTTCTCCCTTAAAAATGTAGTGTCTGATATGCCCTCGCAGCCCAGAAAGCCAACCGTATCCTGGACTGCACCAAAAGAAGCGTGGCCAGTGGGGTGAGGGAGGTGATCCTGCCCCTCTACTCTGTACTGGTGAGACTTCACCAGGAGAACTGTGTGCAGATGTGGAGTCCTCAGTACAGAGAGACACAGACCTGCTGGAACATGTCCAGAGAAGGACCACAAAACAATCCATGGAATGGAACACCCCTCCTATGAGGACAGGCTGAGAGAGCTGGGGCTGTTCAGCCTGGAGAAGAGAAGGTTGCATGGTGACCTGACAGTGGCCTTTCAATATCTAAAGGGGAGCTACAGGGAAAAAAGGGACAGACTCTTAAGCAGGGCCTGTGGTGATAGAACAAGGGGAAATGGCTTCATGCTCAAAGAGGGTAAATTTAGGTTAGATATAAGGAAAACTTCTTTTACAGTGAAGATGTTGAGGCACTGAAACAGGTTGCACAGTGATGTGGTTGATGTGTTGTCCCTGGAGATTTTCAAGGTGAGGCTGGATCAGGCCCTGGGCGACCTGATCTAGCTGTGGTGTCCCTTTTCATTGCAGGGGAGTTGGACTAGATGGCCTTCAGATGTCCCTTTCAACTCTAAGGGTTGTATGATTCTATGTATTAAAGGATCTAATAGTTGTTTAATGTGAGGAGAAATGTAATTCCCATGGCCAACCAAATTTTAGCAATTGGTGATTGTTTAAATTGCCCAGGTGACATCCCAAGAAGCTTGTGTCTGTTCACAGAGCAGGAGCAAAGCACACGGGCGCTATTTGTGCTTCCCTTGCCTCCCTGCCTCATGCTGGGAGAGCTGCACTGCAGTGAGGAGTTCCATGGAATGTGGAAGTGACAAGTATGAATGGACAAACAGATTGCAGCATCTTGAAGTTTTGGATATCTGCAGTTGTTCTTGGGTATTTTGAAAAAAAAAAAAACGAATAAAACTTTTTACTGACTGTGAGCTGGGGGATGTTTCTATCTCCACCCCCATTAACTAATATTTAAAAGTATTAGCTGCTATGCATCAAGTCCACATTTCTGAGCAGATTTACGTATCTCGGCTGAAAGGCATTTTTTGTTTATCCTGATGAACACAGTGTAATGCTGCATTATCACAGAGACCACAGTGTGGCAACTGAGGACTTCTCAAAAATGTCTCCTGTCTGTGGGAGCAGGTCAGCTGCTGCTGCACAGACAACCTCCCACAGCAGTCAAATGTCTGCAGTCATGGAGGGGGCGAGAGAAAATGTCTCCTTCAGCCTTGAATTTCCTTGGCAGGGGGAAGGGTTGTTTTGTTTTGTGGTGTTTTGTTTTGTTTTTTGTTTTGTTGTTATTGACTGTCACAAATTTGCTGTTGCTTTATTTAATATGTTTGAGCAACAGCCCTGTTTGTAGTTTGCAATTGCACCAGTGATAGCAGTGAGCAGAATTCAATATGTTGTATTAAGGATGGCCAATGAATATTTATGAGAGACCTAGGGAGCCAGTAATAAAAATGAAATCGGCATGATGCCACTAGATCCAAATCTTTGATCTCTGTTTTAAGAAAAAATACAATAAAGCAGGGGATAATGGACTCATTATAATGGAATGGTTAGTTAAGGTTAGTCAGGGCAGTGTGAATAGATGTGTTACATAAATGCTTTAGTCAAAGATTTACGGCTCAGTAAAGTGTTTCAGGAGCTGAGTTTCTATAGAAAAACTCCGTTTATGGTATTATTTGGTTTTGTCAGTCAAAACACGAAGAACTGAAAACACATTTTTTTCAGATGTGCTCTTACCTTTCTAGGGGAAGCAAAAGCAGTGAGAACCAGCAAGGCCCTTCGTCTCAGACTCTCACTACACTCTTTTTGTTTCACCCATGGGCAGGTGGGGAGGGCTGAGTGCTACTAGAAGGTGGAAATTTGAGTCCATTTACAGTCTAGACAGACTGTCTTGCCAGATACCAGCTTAGTGGGGGTGCTTGGGGTTATTGGGTTATTAGGGTTAGGCATCACTCAGGAAGGTGCAAGGGCCATGGCTTGAGACATACCCCATCTGCAGGCTCCTACCTCCGTCTGGAGCAGGGAGAAGATGAGTGCAGTGTACTGAAATGGCTTTGGGGAAGCCTATTGAAGGAGTCAGTATTTGACAGGGTTTGGGAGCAGGAGCGATCGAGGCATTTTTCTTTTTAATGATAGCAATTACTTGCTTAACACCCCTGCCACACTGAGCAAGAAGCAGAGGAAGGTTGATTCCAAACTATAGATGAAAGCTAGTCTCTGTCTAGCCAGATGTGAGGAGGAAATGGAAACTCACTGTTTTCTGATTTGCTTCATACTGATATAATTTGTAAGGGACTTCATTGCTAATGACATCTGGCAAGGGATTTGTCGATACTGTAGCCCAACTCTTCCTTTCCACCCCCCATCATCCTTTCAAGGAAAAGAAAATATATGCTATATTGAACTTAAGAAAACAGCTATTAAGCAACAACAGTAACTGCTTCTGATACGTTTTTTTTTTGTCTGATGAGGATTTTATCCAGCATGTTTGGCCTTGGAGGAGTGCCTGGATGGTATTGCCAGCTGGAATTGTCAGAGCTGCTTTGTCTTCTGTCCCAGGAAAACAGAAGCCTGGCGGGTAGTCACTCTCGCTCTTATTTCATATCCCTGCTTAGTCAGAGTTGCCAACTCTAAGCATTGAAAACCCTGAGTCAGGCTGCAAACAAATCACGAGATCTGGCTTGAAAATCATGAGATTTTTTAATTACAAGTAGTTATTTGGAATTTCTTTGAGCCTCTAGGGTATCTGTTCTTCAAGTTTTGATTCTACAAATCCCAGAGCTCAAAATATGCTTTACTGAATTATGCATGTGTTTGTTTACTTAAATGAAAGCTGTGTTCATTTTTGGTTACCTGACCTTTGGAGTTCCCAGGAAAAAGACAAGAATATCTACACGGTCTGTGTTGACCAGGCTGTTCAATGAGGGGCCTGTTTTGGAGTTGGTGATTACCTTGAGGATTATGAGCTTAATTATCTTGGTGTCACTTTGACCCCTAGGCTTTCTGCAGAGATCTTCTGGTTGTGCAGAGCCTGAAAGTGTTCTCTCAGTCTGCAGCAGTGAATACTCTCTGTAGGTTGTGCCTTGTTTTCCTTGTTTACCGTGCAACAGCTTTCCATGGGCAGCACATGACACCTTGACAGTGAAGTCTGATTAATCCATTTTCCTCCCACTGCAGTCTTACCATCACTCAGGTCTCATTGGGAGAGCACACGTGCAAATGTTTTCTGCTGTAAGTAGTCACAAGCATAATGTGCTGATGCTGTGTGTTTGCCAGGGAGAGGCTGTACTGGCTCTCTGGCTGTGCCGTGAGACAGGGAGGCTGTCTCTTAACGTTTGGACTAGTGTTAATAACTCCAGATGCAGAGCTGTCGCTTGAGGTGGGGGTGAGGACCTTACCACACTAGAAATTCCTTTTGAAAGAGTTGCCCAAGTCATTTTATATCTAAGTATTGAGGAGTTACTCGAGTGGTGCTTCTTTATATTCCTTTTTCTTGCAAGACTTTTATCCCTCACCCCCCCTTTTGTTTGTTTTTGTTACCTTTCTCTTCTTTCTTGCAGAAAACTTAAAGCTGATTTTTGGACTGTTTATAGTAGCAGTTTATGTCCCATTAGCCCCACATCTGGTAGGACTGAGTGCTGGTCAGTCTCAGGTGCCAAAGAAATGTCTTTAACCTTGAGTTCTAAGATTGTTTTGTATGAAGATACTTTACTGACACCAATGAAACAGCTTGTAGTTGGAGGCAAGAGGAGAATTACTTGTTGCCAATTTCAGCCATGCAGGAAAGTGTGTCATGAGGGACTTTGATTACATAGTAGTCTTAGCTGAACCCTAAGAAAGCAAAAGGACTAAACCTGGCTTGAATTAGGAATTTTCTCAGCTAGAACAAACGAGAAGTTCTCAGCTCTAGTGTTTCTCCAGTTTCAGTTTAAGCTTTTTGAAAATCAAATTCTTTTAAATATACTGACTGTGGCTCTCTAAAAATAAAATTCTTTGCATTTAAACAAATGCTAGACATAGTTGTGAAATTCTTCTTCTTTTATCAGTCAGGGGTGGCTTTTCAAAGTGGCTGGAAATGTTGCTGAGGAACAGAGAATACTCAGCCAGAGTTTCCTTGATTTTTGTGAAGAAACTCTTATTCATTAAGGTTGCTTTTGTGAGGCAGAAGAAGTAACAGTGATAATTCCCCACTGGCAGTGAAGTGGACGATGGTCAGGAAATTTTACTCGGTGTAGCACAGAGGATTGTTGTGGTTATGTTGCAGTCTTTGTAAAAGAAGTCCTGGTTGTTGCATTTTGGTCAAATAGTAATTTTAACTCTGAAAATAAGATTGACCCTAAGAACTCAGATGGCCCTTTTAAAAAAACCTAGTTCAAACAGTTTAAGCAATGTATTTGCCTTCTCTTTCTTCACATTGCAATATTCTTACAGTGAAAAACATTATGCAGGGGAAAAAACTCAGGTTTTGTTTTTTGAGTTTGATTTCTGTTCTGCTGCTGTGTGTGGAAATGTCTGTTTGGAAGGAAAAGAAAAAAACAAACCAAAAACACGACAACAGCCAGAGTAACAAGTTTAAGAGATTACTTTGGTCTGTGATGTGATTAGTCAGAAACAAGTAATTTGTATTGCAGAAGGCCGGGCAGAATGCTACCTATTTCTGCTTGTGTGTGCAAATAACCTGCTATGCCACCCAGACAAGGGAAAGGGATTCAAATGAGAGCAGTGCTGGCTGCATTTTAGCGTGCATAGCACACGTTGAACCAGGATTAGGAGGGTGCGGATAAACTGCCCCTTTCTGGGGTCTTACCTCATGCGCTGGGAGGTTTTTGGTTAGAAGGGCTGGCTCTCCAGAGTGTGGTCTACAGATAGGCAATTGACTTAAATGAAGCCGTTTACTTATATATAAGATGATTTTTTTCTATACTTGTGATACTGAAAGAGCTTGTTTGATCTCAGAAACAAAATTCTAGAGCACCAGGTAGTCTAAATACAGGGAGTTCTACTTCCTGTTGAAAAAATGAAAAGGAAACTTATCAAAGTAGTAAAGTCATTGACATATACTTTGAATTTAATATACGTTGAATTAAATACAACATATATTTAAACCACTTTTTAAACTCTAAACTGCTTGAGACTGGAAAAAATAGTTCCCTTGATTTCTTAAACCATCTATATCTTTCCTATTTTTTGCATGCTTCTTCCTTTTCTCTGTTTCATTCTGATTTTTGGCTGAAGACAGACTTTATTTGAGAGCAGGAAAGGAAACGTTGATGGGATAATGTTTTCTTTTGAACTAGCCAACAGTTTATGGCTTCAGCGTCTTGAGTTCAGCACTTTGATCACTATCTGCCTGTGCTGCTGCTAAGCCCTATGCACTATGATTTTACTATTCAGCCAGCTGGGGCATTGCCCCACTTGAAAACTGTGAGGTAATAAAATCAGGGTAAATTGAACGTGTTTTCTCAGGCCCTCTGCACAATCCTGAACTATTAATTTCACGCCGCAGCTTTGCCAGACGAAAAGGAGCTGCTTTATTGCCCTGGACTGCACAGTGCACGTACATCTCCATCTTCCAGTAGGGGCCTCCAAAGCCACAGGAGGTGGCAAACCAGCCGCTGGGCAGCTGCAGCTGTGCACAAAGGGGCTCTTTCAGACACAATCTTGCTAGGAAAGCACATGTGCAGCTAAAACAAGTTACAGTGCCCATCTGACTTGAGCATGAGCCACCCTGGGGAAACTGTCTTATTTTTTTCTGAAATTGGTGATCATATATGTTGCACTAATGTCTGTTTCTGACTTGGTAGACGCTGTGTGTTTGGGTCTAGGACTGACTTCAGTCTAGATTTTTATGCTCTGAGGTGGGATTCTGAAGGACAATGTGAGGGAACTGATCTCCCCTCTGATGGGCTACTTGAATATAGCATTGCTTTTTGTGCTGAGCCACTGCCTGGCCCATGCACTCCTCACATTGTCTCAATGCAGTGAAATGTGTCAAGGCAGCAGAGGGTACATTCAAGTTACCACAGGCTATCTCCTGTTTTGGGCTCCTCTCCAGAGGACCAAATGACTCACCTTCAAAGGACTCTCTGAAAGTATAACCAGGACTCTCTGTATGACAGTGCAGAATATAGCTATTGGCTCGGTGCCCGTTTTCTCTCCTCCTTAAATCAAGCAGGCAACGTGCTCCTGGGCTTTGTGAATGAAAGATTTGTTGAACAAATGTCTTAACAAACACTGATTTAGTAAGCTTGGCTCTGGATTATCTGCATAAATTCTTGTTGTGAAGTTGGCTTCTACTGGGAAAAGGCATGCCTTTTTTATTTGCTGAAATGTTGGCATACATGAAAAGAGTCACTGCTTGTGTTGTACAGATTTCAAAGCCCTGTCCTGCTGTGCTGGCTAGCTGCAGTTGTAGTGGCTGTTCTCCTGAAGAAAGAATTCTGGGTCAAGGTGGCTCTAAAAACTTGCAGTCCAAGGGTAGACAAAGCACAGGACCTGTTCGTGACACTATCCCTTGCAGACCACCCTCTGGTTCCAGGGCACTGAAGATGCAGGTGGCTGGGATGGTGAGCAGCTTCCAACTCGGTAAGCTGGATGTCAACATGGGGCCGGCGCGAGTCGGGATGTGTGCTAACCCCGTGCTCCTCCAGCCCTCAGCTGTGATCTGCGGCTTTTATATTTGGCAGTGCGGATCTGCAGATGGTGAAACTGGTCGGGATCCCATTGCCTGAAGTGCATCTAGCCCATGTCTCTGATGTGGGGAAGAGCACACATTTTTATCCCCTGCAGTTAATACATATCCCTTATTACACAGCGCCTGCCTTGTCTGTGGAAAATCCCTTCAGGTGAGTCATACCCGGTGTGATCAGTATGTGCCATGCAGAGCAGGGCAGTTGAGCTGACCTCCCTGCACGTGCTCAGGGGCTGGATGGAGCAGGGTCCTGGCTGCCAGGGGCAAGACTCAGCCAGCCAGCTGTTCGCCTTCACAGAGGCTTGCCCTGTCCCAGACCACCTCAGAGGCCACGTCCCGTGCTCCACAGGAGCACCCCTGGTTGCGTGGGGAGCCCATCTCCTGCATGTCCCCTGTCACGAGGCGGCAGGCAGCCAGGTGTTACCTTGGATGCCGTGCGTCTCTTCGCCCGCTCTAATCTCCTTTGGTGATTTAATGCACAGTTTGGACTGGCGCGGGGGGGGTGGGTGAGCGTTCCCCTTCCAGTCCCCGAAACATGTGACTGTCCATGTGAGCTGCGTGTGCGGGCTGGGGCTGCGGGGCATGATCGAGGAGAGGCCGCCCGCCAAGGCGATGAGGCGAGGGAGCGCGGCTGCCGCGCGTGATTATGTAACGCCTGCAGTGTCTGGCACCGCTCGGTGGGCCGTCACGTGGCCTGCAACGCTCCTGGCCCTGAAATTCAATTAGACTGCGCCGAACGATCGTGAGTCTGCATGAGATAAGCTGTCGCTGTTACACACTAGAAAGCAAATGGGTTGATTAGCCGCACATGAATTGATAAATTGCTCCTGTAATTCCAGCAAGGATATTTGCATTACGTATACATCATCATCGTGCCACCAAAAAGAGCCTGAAATTAAGCGTTATGTAACCTGGCTCGGGCAGCAACAACAACAGCAGCAACAAAAGGAAACAAACAGCGAGCTCCCCTCGCTCTCCCCTGCCCTCCCATTGCCAAAAGATCACAGGAAAAGGTTTTGTTGCTGTTTTGCAGAGGGCTTTGCCCCTGTCTCTGAAAGCAGCCTCACAGCGGCAGAGCTGACTCGTCAGGTTTCGGTGTGACGGACAGGTCGGTCGTGGGGTGGCTGACAGCTCTGGCAGAGGCTGCGGCTTTGCAGATGCTGAAGTTTGTGCATGCAGGTGGCCTCTTCCTGCTTTTCATAAATTATTTTCTAGGCGAGACTCCCTAGAGGCATTACACAGGGGTGTCTGTATGAAGTTGCAAACGTTCCTGCCGTAAAGCTCTTGCCTTTTATTCAGTCCTCTGCAAAATAAAAGGTCCTGTGACTGCAGAGGGGAAAAAAAGAAAGGGGGGAAAAAAAAAAGAAGCCTGGGAAGAACTGGATCGGCTTAAAATTTAAGCAACAATCGTTATTAATAAGCCATTGAAGAATAAATCAACATAGCAGAACTGAAGGGCAAAGAACTGATCCCCCATCCCCATCCTGCAGTCTTCACCCCAGCTTTTCTCCAAAATACCTTCAGATATTTCATTGTTCCCTCTGCTAGCACCTACTGCTTGTTGTCTTACCTCTGAGAAGAATAACATTGTTGCCCAGGAACTGGTAAGAAAACAAACCCTCTGAAATTTTAAGCGGTGTTAAATCTTCCCTGCTTTCTTAGGGCCATGATATACTGTTTACAAGCAGTCTGATTGCATGACAGTCAAAACATTTTCTTCTTAAACATTTCCCCTGCCACCAGTATAGTGAGAAAATAGTCATTGTATAAAGCTGTGCTTGCAACAAAATTCAGTGTTGCTTGATAAGATCAGGTACGTTGGTTGTACATTTGGGGAATATTCAACGAATAACACCACTTTATATGACACATGCTCTATTATCCTGTATTTATTATATTTCCAAGAGGAAGTTACTGTTGAAGTCACTTCTTTAGTAATAAGCATCACAATTTTTTTTGCTGCTGGCATTTAGTGCAGATTTTTCTCCTCCTTTCCGTTTGTCTTTCTCTGTTCTTTCCCCTCATCTCTGTATACACAGTTAACATACTGATGTTTAAATATACATTGTGATGTGTAGTTACATAACCCTGCCCTGCAACGAGGTGAACTTTATCTTTCAACTCTTTTTCTAAAACTAACAGTTTCTGTGAGTAATCTCCTGCTAACAGAAGACAAAGGGAGGCATGCTGCAGGTAGATAATGATCATTTTACACAAATAGGAAGAAAATAATACAAATTACACTGCAACAAATATCATATGCTACATTTTTGATAGCCAGCAAATCTTAAATCCAGACTGCATAAATGTGTTTGCTAACGAGTGGATACTGAATTGATTTAATGAGTTGGTGGTGCGGTTGGTGTCTGCTCATTATCATCAGAGAATTTAACTTGCTGCAGCTACTCAGAGAATGAATGAGTATAGCTCAAACTGCTGTGTGCTTTGAGTGAATTGAGAACTCTTCTCTGCAGCTCTAGCGTAATTTGGTACGTAGTGCTCCACAGCAGCCATTCCAAACTGCATTTAGGATCTTTTTACCTATACATCACTAATCCATCCAAGGAATGGTAAGGAAGTGGTCCTAGGCCCTGCATCATTGCCTGCTTGCAGGGCTAAGGAACTCAGGCAGTGCTCAAATGGCTGAGCAGAGACAGAAATCTTTGTCAAGTCTGACAACATGCTCCCTCTCAGAAATGATGGCAGCTGTTCTTGAAAGCTGTGCAAGAGTGTAGGGGCTCCAGTTATCATCTAAAAGGCACTATAGCAGGTACAGGATCTCTAAAGATGCGGAAAGCTCTAAATGCAACATGAACAGGTTAGAGTGCTTACAAACAAAAGCAAGTCAGAAGTCCTGGTTAGCTGTGCCTGTGGCTTTGTATGGCATTAGGCTGACCAAGTGAAAACATCCTTCAGATACCACTTACAGAAAGAACATAAAGAGGATCTTCACATCTTGATGGTTTGTAGGACTTCATTCCTTGGCTATCAATGTGCACTCAAAGCCATGGGCTAGTAGATACTGCTTAAGCAGGGTGTATCTGTAACAGCAGTGGAATTTGTTTTACTTTTGAGCTGATGGAAAAGATCAGTGTCACTCTGGCTTAGCCTGTAAGTACAGTATGAGAGGTTTATGTGTATGCACTGTAAAACAAAAGTTCTTTACCTTTACAGTATATAATTAAAGGCAGAACTGATTCATTTTCTCCCTCCCCGGTGCAGAGTTTTAGCGTCAGGCTCTTGACAACTTGTGCACTGCTGCACTCGCAGGATTTTACGTGGTGCTGGAACTCAGAGAAGTATGTAATGAAACTTTAAAATTGTGTCGAGTTTTGGAAATGTTCACCTGTGGGGGGGAAAAAAAAGTGAAAAAGCTAACCTACAGAGAATTTTAAAAATAGACCAAGTCCTCCAGGAATTCAATTACAGATGCCTGCCAGCTGCTTCCTCTGCCTGGGACCTGCATTTCTAGCTTCTCTGTTCCTCTGGATGTTCCTTGTAGGGGAACAGCTCTTGTGACATGACTGATGAACAGATGGATTGGCTAGAGAGGTGCTCAGGTACGGGCACCCCTGCCATCACCCCCATCCCACCTGCTGCTTAGGCTGTGCTTTCATAGTCACGATTTGAGCTGTGCAATTGTTGTAAAATGTGAATACCGGCTGTGCGGTTACTGCTGGGACTAGCACTTTATTCTTGTGCTATGTGCAATGACTTTTTGAAAAGCTTTTTATTTAGGCCCTGTAGCACTGCATCTTACCAAAAAAAAAAAAAAAAAAAAACCNCCTGGTAAAAGTAAATATAAAAAAAAAAAAAAAAAAAAAAAAAGCCAAAAAGGGGAAAAAAAAACCAGAAAGGAAAAAAAAAAAAAACAACGAAAAAAAACCAACCCACCAGTATAAGAATCCTGTCTTGGGTCTGTATTCTGGCTGAGTTTGCAGGCATACATGACCCCCCAGATTTGCTGAAACACTGAAGTGCAGACATTGAGCAAAACTGCAGGCTTCATTTCTCCAGAAAATATATGCAGATTGTAATGCATTTGCCTAGAAGTGTGTTTGCTGAATTCTCCCATAATACAGACCCTGCCCTAAAGGGATGGCTTCCAAACTCCTAGTGCAGGGTCAGAAAAAAATTCTGAGCTTACTTATTAAATTACATGTACTGTCTTTTGTTGTGTTTCGTCCTTTTTCGTCTGGTTGCAAATGATTCAGCTGTCCAGTTCCAGGAGAACATTTTCCAGCAGTCATTTGGATGCAATACCCTTTTCTGGTATTGTCCTGTTTTACCCCCATAGGCTTTCTGTGTGCCCATCTGTGTGTGGCAGTGGCAGGAGCTTTCCATCCAGTCTAGCTGTCTGCAGGATCTCACTGGTTCTGTGCTGCCTTGCTCTCTTGGGTATCGTTTTACTCTTTGATTGGGAAGAATATGGTTTGAGGGCTTGTGGCAGAAATTCATTTACTAATTCATAGAGGAGGGAAGTGGGGGATGGGAGGGGAGGGAAGGAGAATAATTCTTTGGTACAGAACAACAATCCTCCAAGGACGTAGTTACAGCATTTTTTGTTAAAAGTACAACATGTTTGTTTTCAAATGGTGTAGAAAATGCAGTGATTCTGCGGCTTGGGTTATTGCTTTCTTAAGACACTGCTATGATGCTGGAGCAGATGCAGCTGCTCTGGGCAGAGCAGTAGGGACTGGATGTCTGGTCCCACTGATTTCAGGGGAAACTACTTATGCGTGAGTCTTCATGGAACATGAGATTACTACCTGACAACTGGAGACATGAAGCTGAATGCTGGCCTTGATTTGAGATTTCTCAGTGATATTTTAATTTTGGTGCAGGGATTCCAAGAGAACTGCATTTAATTAAGAATCCGATCCATAGATTTAACTGTTGAGATGTGCCTGTTTACAGTGCACAGTGCTGCCCTGTGTTAGGGATCCCTAGGCTAGCTTCCAATTAATTCACTAGCTAATTTCCCTGGTAGCGTTGTATAGTTTCCTTTTCTGGCACTGTTTTTTGTTTCATGTTTTCTGACATTCCTGTCCATAGCATTTCATGGCTACGCCACAGACTGCCATGAATTGGGTTCAGATTTGGTGTTAAAACCGTGTAGTTGCTTGCTGTTTGATATATATCTGTATGGGGTTTATTTCTGCATAATATATTAAATTGTGTAAAGGGTTGAAGCTTCCAAATTTTTTTAAAGGAATCCAGTACCTCTGTAAATGTGATAAAGCTGATGTCTGAGAAGCGTGAGAGCCATAGCAAGTCACTGGAGCTGACAGATTTCAAAGAGCTGTAGCTGGTTGTGTAAGACGCTAGTGATGGTTTGATGTAATGCTGTTTCCAGACAGTGTGGGGATTGCGTGTGCCAGTGCTGCATGTTGCCAGACAGAAACCACAGCAATTCACCCTCAACATAATTACCACCTACAGCAAAGCTAGCAGCTTTTAAATGAGGAAGAAGGGGATTCTTTCTCTAAGAAAACACCAACGAGTTTAAGTCTTTCTGTAAACCATCCTAATCTCTTCATTAGAAGGGCAAGGAATAGCAACACTGCACATAATGATATATTTTTAAGTGCTCTCTTTGATGCTGAACGGTAGCACAGGCAGAATCCAGAAAATCAGGTGGCACTTCTTAGAACTGTACAGTGTTACATGATGGACTTAGGAGTGCAGCGTATTCTGTGTTACAAGCAAAGCTTTAATTTTCATTTTGCATTTTCGTTACCTTGCTTTCCCTCACTTTGTATGCTAAGATTATTATTACTATAATTATAACTGTAGTTACTTACAGGCTTTTATTTGAATGTTTGTTTACTTCAAATATCAAGGAACATTGTTAGAGGGGAAAATACCAAGTTTAAGATGTTATATTTAAATTCCTCATTTACTTCTTCTGCCTACCTCACTAATTCTTCTCATTACTATATTAATTGTTGTTGCTTTTATGCGGATTTGAGGTTTTCTTGTCTTTCAGGGAGCGCAAATATGCAGAAACAGACAGTCAGGGTTAGATAGGAACATTTATGGCAACAAGGTGGCAACCTTTGCTCCTGGTCCAGGTCCCCTTGAAGCCAGTGAAAAGATCTCGAATGAAATTAGAGCAGTAATGGGATCACTCTGGCCACACTTTCCTCTCACCCTAGCTGCTGGCACTGCCTGCTCAGTGTTAGCTGTGGGCCAAAGACTGGATTCTCCTCCTTTGTGCTAACGGAGCAGTGTAAGAAGGATTACTTGTAGCCAACTAGGAAGTTTTCTACCCCTGTCCACCAAAAAACTGGTTTTCTTTATTGGTTTGGGAGTTTCTGAGGCATTGCAAATGCTTCTCTCTGTTACAAAGCAAAGGGATTTGTAGTAGAACTGTGGATGAGGAGAGCTCAGATCAAAACCAAGGGTTCTTTTTGCCAGTAACTCTGACAGTGGGGACCTAAGCACCCACACTCCCCTCACATAAGCTAAGCGGACCTATGGTGCTGTGCTGCTTTCACATCTCCCTACTTTGCTTGCAGATGGAATCAGTTACTTTGGCATTTATGTGATCTGTATTATCCCTTCTTGTAATTATGGACATACAGAGGGGTGGATATTAAAAAAATGAATTCTTGTGAGGCAGATACAGGGTATCAATCATTTGGATCATGAGAGTTAAGTTTTGCTCACGAACCTCTTGTTTGTTCAGTACATGCCACTGAGGCTGAAAGATCATTCTGCTGTGGCACAACCTTAGGATGCCATCAGTGAAAAGTGTATTACAGTATGGAAACTCACCGACTGCCAAATACACTGGACAAAATATGGAAGGAGTCCACTTTCCTCTGCTGGAGAGGAATACACAAAGTGGGAGGAATGTGTGTTATCTGATTTTGAAACATTCTAGCAGTGCACATCTGTATTTAATCAAATCTTCTGAGCAAAATGTACCTGTCAGGTGCATCTGTCTGAATGTGAAATCAGCTCAAACTTCTCTGTGTTCTTCTTAGCTCGTAACTACTAACTGCTCCAACACATTGTGTTTTAGCAGCCTAAAGGGTTCAGCTATTAGTTTTGCAATAAATTTATCTGTAATCTTGTTGGAGAAGCATCTTAATTAGTGATGTAAGTAACAACTATGGGAGCTGCGTTTAATCCATGTGAGCTCCTAGTTGTGGAACAGTTTTCATCAGGCACGTCCAACCGGCAGCCTTTCAGGGCTGACTCCACCTATTGTGCCTGCCACACACACTCAGTCGAATTGAAACCTGCATGTATTGCACGTGGCATGCACTTGTTGTGCTTAGTGAACAAAGCTGATGGTGAGTTTATTAAGTATATGTATGGAAAGCATGACAGGCATCATTTGTCCTTATAAAAAAAATGATTTTTCGAAAATCAGTTTATCTCACCAGATTATAGCCAGGTGAACTGAAGAAATAGGAAAATCTCTCAAAAGAAATTTGGAGAGTAATGCTGCTAATTTCAGATTTTGTGCTTTGTTGATAGATGAAGATATTGAAGCTATAGATACAGCTCATCTTGCCATTTCTATTAGAGGTATTGCTAATGAATATAATGTCACTGAAGAAATGGCTTCTTTGGTGCCATTAAATGACACGACTAAATCTGTCTGTTTGGATGAAGTATTAAAAATTGCATTAATGTGATTTTCTTTAACCTTTGTCAACATATCTGGTATAGCTACTGATTGCACCCTGGCAATGGTTGGTAAAAAAGAGGGACTTACAGAATTAATATATGATGATGCAGTTGTCAGTGGCAACTCACATTTGGTGAAGAAACACTGCATCCTACATCAAGAAAACTAGTGAATGAAATCTTCAAAAATGGCTATTGTGCAAATTGTCATCAAAGCTGTGAGTTTCATAAACTCCAAGGAATTGTATCATTGCCAATTCTAGGAATGAGTTCCTTAAAAGTAGGAAGAGAACAGATGCTTATTATGGGAGCATCATTTACTTTTTTGAAGTAATTGTGGCTAAGGTGGGGTAAAATGCTAAAAAGATTTTATAATTTGCAAAATGAAATCAAGTCATGTATGGAAACAGAAGGAAAATTTTGTGCCACAACATGAAGATTAAAAATGACTCACAGATTTAGGGTTTTTGGTCAATTTGACCACTCCTTTTAATGAATTAAACATGTTTCTTCAAGCTGAAAATCAACTTATCTGTGTTATGTTTCAAATAGTAACAGCATTCAAATTAAACTTAAATTATGGCAAGTGCAAGTTATGGCAAATTATTTTATGCATTCCGATGTGTTGGCTAAACACAGTCCTGTGAACAGAGAAAAATGCACAGCCTTACTTTGCATTCTGATGAAGGGTTTTGAGAAGAGGTTTCAAGATTGCAAAAAAAATCATTAATTTTTTGGTCTACTTGCAACTCTATTTTCAGTTGATATAAATACATTACCTGCGAATTTTCAACTGGAATGTATAGAGTTGCAATGAGACATTCATCTCGAGGCAGAATTTGATTGTATCTCTTTACTAGACTTATATAAGACCTCTCTTACCAGAGAAAACTCACAGTCATGCCTTGTTCATGTCAACACTTCTAGGCAGTGTGTACATTTTTGAGGATGAATCACAGGAAGAGTAAAATTTCATCAAAAATCTCCAGTGAACACCTTAAGAACTCACTAAGAATTGCAAGCACTGCCATTGAAACAGAATGTTCCGTTAGTTTCACAAAAATGAGGTCAAATATCCCACTAATGTTATGTTTTTGTTACTCTCATTTTTTAAGGTCTTAAAAAAAAATCAATTTTGTTACTTATGTTAATGAACTATATTACATATTTTGTATGTGACCCAAGACAATTCCTCTTCATGCAGTGTGGCCCAGGCAAGCAAAAAGGTTGGACACTCATGGTTTATATTATCATAAATCTCCTTGAGATTAATTTTTCATCACCTGAAATATTACGGTAGCCTCACTTGCACCTGAACTGCTTGTATCTACAATTTAATACCAAAAGTAGAAGAAAGTTTCATGAGTGATTTCTTGTGAATCTTTTTTCTAAGTGTGGGAGAAAACTGATGCATTCTCTGTCTGAAAATCAGTGGGCTGTTTGATCACCAGATCAGATAGTTGGGTGGACAGGGCTGGCCATACTTTGCAAGCATTAGGCACAGAAGTAAGATGCAAATTTTCTTTCCTATCAAGAGTGACTGCCTACAAGTTAGAGTGATATTTAGGCTGAGAGATGGGCATACAAGGGTGTAACCATAAATGTCCAGCTACAAAATCTCTCGCATTTCTCAATTCCCAAAGGCATTCAGTAGGCATGTGTTCGACCTGCTGCCCACCAGGCACATTTAGCATCTCCCAAAAAAGACCTAGTGATCTGTGTAAGGTGTGGGAACACTGTAACTATTGTGAAATATGCGTCCTTTAATTTACTCAGCAAGTGTGATCCCATAAACCTCATGGTAGTTATTTACAGAGTAATATGCTCCCAGGGAAAGCTTTTTCTAATCAATAACCGAGTTGTTCTAACTCCTTCTGCCTGCGTTGTGTAATTTGAGTAAAACTTGAGATATTTGGAGGCAAGTTGCCTACCTGCAGTCCTTTTATTGTCGCACCTACCTGCAGTCCCTTTATTGTCAGTGTGGCTCAGGTCCGTAGCACCTCTCAGGAGTAAGGCCACCAGGAGCTGGCAATTTCCTCCCAGTCCTGGTTCTGACTTTTACATTATAAAATTTTATTCACGTATCAAGAGACAGGTGGCAGTGATTATCTCAGAATTCACTCTTATTTTGCAGTGTTTTTATGAGGCCGGTAGCCTAATGGTGCTAAGTTGATTGCGATGTTTAGCTCCTACACCTAAAGCACGGAGGTAGCCATGGTAACTGACTGGCCTATACGCAGGGCCCCAGCCTGCCTTGTGGGTAGGTCAGAGCAAGCACCTTCCCAGATCCTGCCTCAGTTCAGTGCTCCTTAAACAGCTGGTGTTTTTAAAGAGACACTGACTCAGACTTCTTATTGATAGACTTTCATATTTAATTAGCAGTTTGAGCCTCTTCATTCCGCTGATGGAAACAATGTATAAAGCCTTTGTCACTGTAAATAAGTCTGTTGCCCTGACCTATTCAGAATAAACCTAGGTCTTGCACTAAAAATGTTAAGGACTTTGCTACAAGGAAATTCCAAATTAAATTTTCTGCTTTACCAATGAAGAATCATCCTAGTGTAAAGCTTAAAACAGCACAATTTCGTCTAGGTCTTATGTCAGATACTCAGGACACTCAGCTCCCTTTGACTTTATTTGCATTTGAAGATGCTCAAGGATTAGACTCCAGAAGCTTTTCCTTCCTCATCTACTTGTTGATCTGAAAAGTACACGTTCATTGAGAAATCTTTCCAAGATGCATCTTCACTGATGATTAGTTCCTCTTCTAATCTATAATGAATTTTTGCTGTTTGCAGAGGTACTTAACTGCTTATAAGAAAGCCTGAGCGAAATCCTGGGTAAAACTGAATGCCATGCATGGATCTCTTTTTTTCACCTGCCATCTTGAGCTTGTCCTGTCCTTTTTTTTGGCATCATTCAGCTTCATCTTGGTCTCTTCTGTCAGTTCCACTATCATTGCTATAATGAATCATCAAGAGTGTTTCTTCTTATTGTTCTGGTTAGTGATTTGAATGTGAAGGTGGAAGAACAGGTCCAACTAATATCCAGATGCCCTTTTCCAATCCCCCGTGGAGCTGTTTTATGAAACAAGGAGACATGAATACCAGTTACTGAGGGGAAGAAGCTACACATCAAGGGTCACATATGTGGCATTATGATGTTGTTGGTTTAGCCAGGGGGCAGGGAGGAAAAAAGCAAATGCAGAAGGAAGAAAAAAGATGAAACACAGCAAAGCAGGAGAGACAAAATCCAGACCCTCTCTCAGTCTTGTACATCATGCCTTTTGCACCACATAAATCTGTCAAGTTTTGGCTGTGTCTTGGCAACTCTGGGTGCCACAGTTTGAATACTAATATTTCTTCCTACGTATAGTGAATTTTACATCAGAGAAGAGCATTAGGTATGTAGGCAGAGGCATCTGCATAAGTGACGCTTGACCCTTAGCAGCCAAAAAGTTATTTCATCATCAAGTGGAGTCACAGAGAAACAGGAAGGAGCTTAATATGTATAGGAAACCAGTGTATACAAATAAAGTTGTAATTAATCAAAGGAACTAAATAATGGTGACATTCTGGGCAGTGTTATTTAGGGCTAAATGAGGGATCTGGTGTTCATAGGCTGTCATCAGAACTGAGAAGTCTGATGCTGTGCCTGTCTCTGCCATGCAAAGACATTCTTGAGCATTTAAGAGGATGAAGTATTTTGGTCTTTTGTTAGTACAGGAACAGAAAAATGAACAGTGAGAGGTAGGAGGACAACTTTGGAGAGTTACCTGGCTGAGCAAATGAACTCAGGTACCCAGGAAAACACTATCAGAATGTGTCCCAGAATTGTTAAGCGTGGAGCTTCTCTCTAAGAGTCTGCCTTTTGTTCAAGCGCAGAAGTGGTTTCTACCTGCCATCATTTTCAGATACAGCAATATCATCTTCCTAAGCAAAGATGAAGACAGATAGATGAAATGGAGACCTTTTACATGTAAGGACTTTGTTAATGTACTCAATTGCGTGGCAGTTCTGTGTTGATTTTTTTTCCTGTACAACGTAGAGTTCCAGCTGATATTTAGAGTGTCCGTAATGCTCAGTTTTGTGTGTCTCCTCATTGGAGATTTAATAAAAACAATTTTTCTCTTGAATCTAGGTTACACTGCACTGGTTTTTGGATCTAATACAAATAGACTTGTTATACTTCATGTTCTCTTTTAAACACATGAGGATTGCCAAAGAGGATCAGACCAGAGGATTAGAGTGCTGTCTCTCTGTGTGGCCATCACCAGATGCTTCAGAAGAAAGTCTAAGAATCCCCACTGTAGGCAGAATTGAAGTTTTCTATTCTTCATGATGTCTTGGGATAATCCTTAACAGTAAGATCATAAATCTGTGGCCCCTGAAGCATGAGATTTTGTCTTCTTTCCCAATGCTGTTTTTTTAACATTTGCTATTGTTTTTTCTTGTTGTCTGTAGAAATGGACAAATCTTCTTTGAGTCTTGCTGAATTCTTGGACTTGGTGTCTTTCCATGGTAATGAGTTCTGCCATCTAATTATGTGTGGGTTAAAAAGTGTTTCTGTATCACTTTTTCATTGGCCATCTCATTAAAGACCTCTTCTTACATAGGAGAGGAAATAGGAATGTTTACCTCCTGTCTCCTTACTGTTCATACTGTTCTGTACTGCTATCACATCTTTTTGCCAAGGTGAGCAATCTCAGTCTTTCATACGACATATTTTCCACAACTCTTGTGTACTCCTAGAACTCCTCTGATCATGCTGGGAAGTGACAACTTGCAGATACTGAACTTCAGATAAAACTGTACCATTGACCTAATTTAGAGCAATGACTTTGTCAATGCTGCTTCCCATCCCATTCGAGCTTTATCAGGGTTTTCATGGAGTTAACGCTGATTAAGTGGAGCAGCAATGCTGTGTTCAGAATAGAGGTTTCTACTAATAGAACAGACTGAGCAAACTGTGTAGCTCCTAGGATTGTTGTTGGGTTTGGGTTTGTAATTCTTTCAAAGAACTGACTGGTTGACGTGCATGTGTAGTCAAATTTCCAGTTATTGCAACTGTAAAGTTCATAATGCACTTCATCCCTAGTGGTGGGATGCTGGCACGCTATTTACCTAAGAGATGTCATTAGTGAGGATATTGTCACTCTGGAAACATAGTAGAAAAAATTGCAATCAATTGTAGGATTTCCAGAGCAGGTTTTCTTCGGGTTCACCGTTAATATACGTGATCCTTAACAGCTCTAAAGAAGCACATGACTTTGTATTACCATAGCTACATGCTATGCATGTAGGAACATTCCAGTGATAATATATTTCTCCGTAGAAACAGTAGAAATGCAGGCATTGTAATGACAACAGCTTCGTAATAAATGCATACTAAAATGTATTATGATAAAACAACCACTACACATGTGCACCAATCTAATCTCTGTCATAAATAACTCAGCAATTTTAGCAAATATTAAATATAAAGGGGCAATTTAATATTATGAGTGAACAGCTTGCATATTAAATTTTATATAAATATGAATCTGTCTTTTACTAGTGGGAATATAGAAAGCTGAGACAGTCTCATGAAAATGTGTCTGTCTCTCCTTTGTCTCTAAGTTTGAACAGCTGATTTAATTTCAGGAAAGGTTTGGTCATTTTTTCAGCCAATTCTAGAGCTGCTGGACTATGTGATGGTGGTGTATTTTTTCTGTTTAAAGCAGAAGAGAACTTTTTCCCTAGTCTTGTGAAACGTAGTATTTAGAAATTACTGTTGCTCCTAAAATACAAAGGCAGCTGAGAAACTAGTGAACTCTGATTTGACAGCTAATATACCTCTGAAAGTTATTAAAAACAAAATGCTACTCTGTTAACAATGTTTCAGTTTCATTCAGCAGCTTTGGCTAATAGAAAAGGTTTATGAAACTTCTGCTGCAAGGTTAATGCAAAATCAGAATCATTTCACAGCACTCTTCAAAGGACATTATTAGGTTTATCTGTTTGAACTAATGAAATCTTAGGTTTCTAGAGTAGAAAGCTAATATTGGCTTCTAATGTAGAAGGGAAGATTGAGAATTGCTCTGAAAATTGAGCGTTTTTGCTAGTAAGACATGCCTTCAAAAATCAGAGTATCTGTCATTTGGGAGGAGAGTTCTGTTACAAAAACTTCACACGTCAAGAAAGACCAACTTCAAAGTCCAGACTTATGAATCCATAGTTAAAGCCAGGATATATCCTGATTGCCTCTGGATAGGTGCTTGGCTTGTTAATGACATTTATGGAAGTTGAAGTAGGTTGGCCTAATGTAGTAACTGAACCAAGATGGGCAACTGATTCCTCTTTCTTGGATAGTAAACTTGCCAAATGTTTTTTTTCCAGCCTCCTGAGGATTTCAATGTTTGGGTCATCCTAGAACCCAATTCTTTCAGGTGACAGCATAGCCCTTGCTAGAACAGAAACAGAGCTCAGATCTTTGAAGTTTATTTTAGTCATGAAATTACCATTTCTCATACTTCTAGAAGGGATCCTTTTCTTCTGGGGTGGCCTTACCTTGTAATCCCGGATCATTATTAATTCCTAATTACTTGGGCTCCTTTGCGTCCGAAGAACATGCTGGTATGCTGAACTACTGTATGAGGAAGAAGATATCTATCTGGTGCTTTGTAATTATAGCCAAGTGTCCGCAACTGTCTTTGCTGAGTGTCAGTAGGAAGAATCTGAGCTCCTCTGAACACACAAAGTCAAAAAATCTGAAGGCTGAGGAAGGTTGCTTAAAATATTTACTTGATACTTGCAACCTCTGGCAATCAAAGTAATCACTCAGGCTCCTAAAGATGATGAAACTGCTTTGCTTTGGTTTCTTAATGATCAAAAACCCAGCAGCATATTTGGGGTTTTTTAGTTCTTGTTCTTTTGGGCCTTCTGTCTCTGACCACACAGATATAACATTTTCAAGTACTTTTTCTGGGACCTGTAGCACTAGAAATTTCATCGTGTATGTATGGTTTTGTTTTGTGTGTGGGTTTCTTTATTTTTTTTAAATGAGAATAGGAATTCTCATAGAAGAATAGAAGTCAAGGCACAGAATGTAAAGTAGCAAACATAATGAAAATGATAACACAGCTAAGAAAGTTAAAAGTGATGGATAATTGCGAATTATGTTTACTGGAAAATTGTTCAAACTGCTGTAGTTTTGTTTTGTTTTAATTCAGGGAATATTAATCGAATATTTCTAAATCATCCCTGTCAAGATGAATAGTTAGTAATGACCAAATGCTAGGTTTGTAGTATTCTCTAATGTAGCTCTTTTCCATTTGTCTGAAGTGCCTCCTGTTTTCAGACAGTACAATCAGTGCAGAAGCTAGCTTTGCTCCAGGTGGATATTTTTCTCCTCTGTACAGAAACAGAGGAAGATGTTCTGTTTTCTTTGCAAAGGTGAACAGCATAGCAAAGGAAGAGTTTGCCTATCACTTCAGATAACACTAGGCCATCCCATATTGCATCTTGACCCCATCCAGGCTATGCTTTTGAACTGGTGAGCTCATTTTCCAGCAAGATAGGTGCTGAGATTGTGTTTCTGTGTACCACTGATAATGCTGGCCATTTAAATGTTGCTGCTGTCTGGACTGCCCCAAGGTTGATTTCCTTTAGCTGCTCCAGTTTTGCTGATTGGTAGGAGGTGCAGAGATCTGCTTTGACCAGTTGTTTTCCTTTTCAGCGGCCACAGTCTGTGCCAGATTGTAAGACTGTGAACTCCCTTGGCCCAATTTGATATGTTGGCCTTTACAGTAGTTGATTGAGTTCTTTTCTTTTAAGCTATTTAAGGCCTGAATTTGTACAGTCTTTAGACACCTAAAAACGCAGGATACTTGGAGGTAGATGTGCTTGCTCTCACACTTCCATTCCCTCAGGCCCTGTTTCTGTCACACAGAGCAGAGCTCAATGCTGCCCCTCCACTCCCTCTGAGGAGCTGCAGCCAACATGAGTCCTCCCCTTCAGCTTCTCTGCTCTGTGTTGAGCAAACCCAGAGACCTCAGACACTCCTCATAGGTCTTGCCCTCCAGACCCTTCCCCATCTTTGTAGCCCTCCTTTGGATGCTCTCTAATAGTTTTACGTCTTTCTTACGGTTGCACCAAAACTGTTCACAGAAATTGTTATATGACTGCTCCATCAGTGCAGAGTAGAGGAGGAGATTTTGGAAAGTAGTAAATTAATGCTGAGAGCTAGTTCATTTTAGTATCACTGTCTTCAAAAAAGAACAGTAGACATAAAATCCAGCTCTCGCAAAGTGGCTAAGACTAACTGGGAACACATTTATCTGTTTGAGGTGGTACATATCATGGTTTAATGGCATATCCACAGTAAAACTAGAAGATACTTACTTGTTATTTATTCAACCCAGAACCCGTGGTGAATCCTCTGAAAGATTTCCTGAGGCTTGCTAATCTGAATTAGAAAATAATCCTGATAGCGTGTTTTAGGAAATGTACATGTTCCTCCACTATATGTAAGTGACAATGTGACTATCTGGAATTCCTTAGAACAAATTCGGTGTACTTTTCTGAAGTCTCTTCATCAATCTTAGCTAGTAGAAAAGGATGAAATTGAGAAATCAGTGGAGCTGGTGATGGGTAAAAATGAGCAGGTGAAAACTGAAATCCTGAAGTGCCTTCTGAGCCACTTTGAAAATCCTAAATCAACAGTGAAGAACCTAGCATGTCTAATTCAAAATAGCGTAAGCAATACCTCTGCAATGCATCTTTCATCAAGTAAATCTGTAGTACTTGGACTTTGAAGTTCAACACAACAGCAAGACAGTGAAAGTAGTGTAATGAAAATACTATTTGGCTACTCTTATTATTTTTACGTACCCACCTGTTTCACATTGCTCTTAAAATGTCAAAGTATGATGGTAGTCATAAGTATGCATCTAGAAATTGTCTATTTTTGTAAATGTTCACATTAGGACAGTTAGGGGTAAATTTTCCTTGGAGATCTTTTTAACAAATAGTAGCATTTTTGTGCATAACTCCTTGTACATCACTTTGAAGGTTTACTCCCTGCAATGTAAGATTTAGATAATTTTAATCATTGAAAATTATGCTTTTCTGATCTGGTCTTTTTCTGCAGTATGTTATTGATGCAACAGTCGTAAGTGCTTCTGAATAATCATGGTCAAGTCTTATACTCTTATTCTTTTGGTGGTGGAAGACTTGGGTTCTTGTGCATCTCAATGTTTTACCTTGTACAAGACAAGGAAAAATTACATAGGTGTTAAAAAAAAACAAAACAAAAAACAGTTCTGTGAGTGTGTTTTATGACCCAGAATGGAAACCATGTAGCCAACTGAGCAACAGGAAAAGTGACAGATATTAACAGTAATATTTGCCATAACAAAGACCTGTTCTGTGTATACAAATGTTATGACTATTGATATCCTATATTTGGACAAAGAAGAATGGACGTTTGACTGATAATAATATTTTACAGCCCAGTAGTAAAATCTTATACAAAATCAAACTGTATTCTGAATGTACCAGTGCTGAAGTTTTTTTCATAATCCAAACTGTTTTCTTCTGCTGTTATATTTGTAGTAATACTGGGAAAAAAACAACCCCCCAAATTCTTTATTTTAATGTGATGTTTTCCTGAGCTTCTTCAGGGTACAAAATTGGACAGTTACCAGGCAAAAACTGTTTTTCTTGCAATGTATCTGATATTCTTTTCATTATTGATACTGAAAATAAACTGGTAATAGCATTTGCTTTGCAGTATTTTGGCATTTTAGCTTGAAGCTTTATGTGAAACCTGGATGCGTAAAGGAAAGAACTATGAAACTGTTAAAAAGCTAACTGCTTTTTTTAATCGTTGTCATTTGGTTTTAAAGAAGGGTCATGCTTGCAGTTTTTATTTGTCTATACCTGTTAATGAGTTTCTGCAGAAGTCACAACCACAGGTTTATCAGTTAGCACTGGTGATTTAGGCAAGCTGTAAGACAAGTGGGATTAATACCAGATTTGTGTAGAATTAAACAATGGCACATTTAAAATGTGAGGCGTCTCTGCCTAATGAGAGACAGCTGAGAGGTGTGGGTGGCCAGTTCTGCTCTCCTAGGAGAACTGTGTCATGAAGTCTGGTACATATTTTGTTGTGGGCTTCTTTTTTATTTTTATTTTTTTCTTTTTAGAATTGTATAAAAACTTTTGCCAGGCAAAGTACATGTCTGCTTCTTTTCCTCAAGTTGCTGGCAAAGCTCCTATTGAATTTAGTGAAAGCAGAGCTGGACAACAGCTGGACCTAACTTCATTTTTAAAAGTACTTTTTCGTAGGAGTGAATAAATGCCCCAGTGTGCAAATAACTCTTCATTTTACTGGTCAAAAAATATCTTTTTGAACTATCAGTTGGCTATTGTAACATCTTGTTGTAAAAGATCAAAACCAGGAAAAAGCTCACTCTGTGTAAAAATAAACAAACATCACCCCAAAGCAGACAACCTCCCTCACTCTCTAAGCCCCCTGGAACTTGCTGGCAGCACGAGGACAGCATTTTTCCACTTTGAGACTATAGTAGGAATCGGGGCTCAGAAGTTCTGTTCCTAACTTGTGCTTGTGCAATTCTTTGTGCCTGGTAGCTGCGAGCCTCAGTTAATCCACTTTGGTGATGAAACAATACGTATGTCATCTTCCATTTCAAGATCAGGTTGAAGCATAAATTAGTGAAGAACTGTACTACTTTCATATTTGGTAACTTCATAAGGGACACTTCCACAAAACCCATCCTTCCCCTGCCCCGTTTCATCACCAAAGGAAATAAAGGAACAAAGTAGTGTAAAAATAGGTGGAAAACAACAAATAAATATCATCCTCAAGCAGACACTCAGATAAAGAGAACAGAAATTTTAATTAACAAGTGATGAGAAGAAGCCTGTAGGTGTTTTTTTCACAGCCTTTATAGAAAGCCAGGCTTCAAACTTCATCTGTATTTACTATTGGAAAAAGTGTCATTATATCTTCATAAATTGAGATGATGTTTTTTGTCGCCCAGCGTATTTTCCTAATATAGACCACAAGATCTTCAAATACTTTTTGTTTGGGAACCCATTCCTAGTGATCATTTAGTAACTGTGAGCCACTCTGTTGCACCTCTTCTTAAAATATTCCAATGGCTACGTGCTCCTACTTCTGTACGGAAGTTGTTCTGAAAATAATGCCTCCTATTTATTTCCATAGCAACTATAGCAGATAGAAAGTGCACAATTACACTGTTTGATAGAGCAAATTCTCAGCTACAAAATGCTATTTTTTCAACATAATCACCAGTACTAGCTGTACATTTTCACCAGTGGACAACAAGTACCTGCATGCTGCACTCACAAAAATGTGCACCGAAGGAGATGACGCACTGTCACTCTTGCCACTTCTGAAATGCACCACCCACCACTTTACTGTGCTAATCTCTGCTGTTTGGTCTCCATAAACACTCAACAAGTGTTGATGAATGTCAATGGGTGCAATTTTTTCTGCATGGAGGAATTCAGTGATGCACCATTGCATCGTACATTCTTCCATGCCAGAAGCCATTTTGTCAGACTGCCCCTCTGCTGCCATCTTTTACATGGCAGTATATTCCGCATATTGGCAGAAAGATTCAACCAGTACTGCTATACCACCAACATCCACTTCTACCATCATGGTCCAGTATAATAAAAGAGGAGGCATTACTTTTGGAGCAACACTCATGTGTTAGCAGGGGCAAAAGGCAGAATCACAAACCGCAAATGAAAAAACTCAGCCCCTTCTATCTCTTTCCTAGCTAAATTTGTCTTCAGCATCTAAGCATTGTGTCTTCCATCTTTATCTGGCAGGCTGAAGTCATCCATTATCAGATTTCTCATGCAGATAGAAACAGAGTTCATGTCTTTCATGTTTAGTCTGGTAAACTCAGTAGATTGAAAACCTTGAATTTCTGACGAGAAAGCATGTTTTATTTTCTGATCACTCTTGTAGAACTTCTCCAAATCTAATCTGATTTATCATAATTCTTAAAATGTGGACATCAACTTTTAATTCAGTATTCCTTCAGAATCATGCCTCTATACGTAGATAAGTAAGATAGTTTTATGAATCCTACTCTGTGGCTCTGGTTATAATTTCCATAACTCCATGATTTCTCAAGATGTCATTCTGATTTTTGTCCAATACCTTCAGATCTTCCCTAGAATGGAGGCCTTCATTTTATGGTCTTTATTGTTATTACATCTCTAACTCCATGTAGTAATATCTGGAAAAAGTGAGACACAAATTGTTTGTTTCTTCTCAATTGAATAAATGATTCCTAAACTGTTATCAGTGACCTGACCTCATCCTGTTTCCTTTTTATGTCCTTTATAAATTCTCTTATTCTGTGTTTTTCCATTTGACTGAAAAAAATAATAGGTATTTCCTGAGGTTCCGTATTAGAAGCCCATGCATTCATTTATAATTTCTTGGTCTAAGTTTCATGTTGAGTTCTGTCTTAGCCATTAAGCTATTTAGCAAGAATCATCGTGGGGTTTTAGCACTGTAGCTTTTCAATCACAATTTTTACCTTATGGGAATGTGTCATAACACCACTTTATCAGACCTTACTGGAATGATATTTTCATCAAGAGTGAGACCAGAGAAGGTAATAATCAGAAGCTAGAGAAGGTCTATTTTTTTTAACTCCATATTGAGACAATTATTATGACATGATGCTAATACTATAACTACTGCTGATTTATAGTTGCTTCCTTTAATTTTGCTTTAATGGAGCTCAAAATAATCCATTCCTTTATTTTGCCCAGAACTGATATAAAGCTCACAGCTTATATTTTATCAGTGTCATCATATTTACATTTTTTAACAGTGTCATTGCACATTAGTTTTCTCGTAGTTCTCTGGGATTTTGTTTCTGTTTTAACCTGCCAAAAAGCCTACACTGGTAGAGCAGATGTCTCAGTTAGCTCCTCTGTGATATTTAGCTGCAAGTTACTCAAATATAACATTCATGCATCCACCTGGATTTGTATGGGGGTATAGCCACATCATCTGCTGTATATGAGAAAATTCTGTTAGACACGACTGCCTTTTCTGTGTTATCACTGGTAATTTGAACATCCGTATCTCATTGTTTTAATGTAAATGAAAACCAGAGGAGACAACCAGATCCACCATTTCAATCTTTGGAACATCATTGACTCTAAAATGTTCAAATTCCTTATGCAGTTTGCAAAGTTATATGAGACAGTATAAATAATTTTGGTGCTGTTGCACGGGGAACTCATACTGAAGCAAGTATCCATGATAAACCTTCCAAACACTCTCAGGCATTGCTTCTCCATGTGGAACATCTTATCCCAATGTAGAACCAACATGTCGCAGTCTCAAAGAAGTAAAGTGAATATACCATTTTTTTAAGGCATTTAAATCAAATTTAAAGACCAACAAATATGATGAAATACTGAGAAAATTGTTTGTTTGTGTCTACATGTTCCTATTGGAATAATTCTTCCCTATTGGAAACTTCTGTCTGTCAGTCTCAAGCTATTTAAAACCAGAAGAACAATAACCAGTTGTTGCTTTCTTGTGTCCTCAGTCTTTATCCTAGCTTTTGTTAGACACAATGCAGTGGTATTCATGGGTAACAATAAGACTATTATGTTTTATTGTGGCTTTTTTTTTCAGGGCTATACAATGTTCTAACCATTATAGAAGGATTACAGTCAGCTGACTGATGTTTACATACCATTTCCATACCCTAATAAGAGGTATAAGGGAAAGTTTATTGTAGTCAGCGCAGGAGAGATTCAGCTTGGAAGGTTGGGATTTCTGCTGCACGAAGAAACACAGTCAAGGGATGACAACACTGTACTGCCTAGTGTGCTTTTATTTTTGGCCTCTGCTTCAGTAGTGTGAGTGTCAGTAATGGTTGCTGCAAACTGCTTATTCATACCACTGCTGTGCTTATTTGCTTTTGGGCAGTATTAATTTTGTGGCTGTGCTAAGTTAGGAAATCGTTCACAAGGACACCAGTGGCATGACTGTCTTACTTGCCCTGGCAGCAGTTTGTCTCATCCACATGATGGGACAATTCTTGACTTTGTTTTTTTGGCATTCCCATAAAAACATGCACAGCCATGCCAGCAGGATCAGCACTTTTTTTTTTTTTTTTTTTT
>VXAB01000015.1:119965-214580 GCA_013399175.1 Odontophorus gujanensis
TTTTTTTTTTTTTTTTTTTCTGGGAGCAGGGTCTTTTCAGTGTTCTTTAGTATTATGCCTCGTGCAATCAAGCACCAGAGGTGACAGGAATTTCTGATATATTGCATAAGCATCTGTGCATTCCTCAGCTCCAGTACGTGCTGCTGGGCTGCAGAGAACAGTTTCTGCTCTTTGTAGTGGCTGCTAATTTCACAAGAAACTAAATGACCTGGGGAAGTCACACAGCTACCCAAGGTCATCACAAAGGCACAGAAGATCCTCTGCATCCCCCTGCATCATGTGGGGCTGAGTCTGAGGGCACATCTTTGATACAGCTCTTGGGCAAAACAGAGGTTCCACTGCATTCATGCTTCTCAAACACAATGCTCTTGACTTTTGGCAGTTAAGCTTCTGAGAACCATTTGTGTCTGGATTCATGAGAGTTTAAGAGAGGGAGGAAAAGAGAGTGAAAATCCTAATAATGAAGACTTACTCCTTTGGGGCAAGAGGTAATGTCTGCATCTTAGTTTGCATACTGCCAGGGAAAGATTCCTCGTTCTGTAGCCAGTTGGAGAAGCATATTCATATCACTGCTCCTCCTGTTGTCTTTTGAAGGCAACAAGACAGGAAAAAAGACCTGAGATGTGCAAACAGTTAATTTTTTTACAGACAACAAGAGCAAGTGCTGAATTGTTCAGGTTATTAGTCAAATGCTATTTCATGGCACTAAGCGTTCTTCCTGATAAAATAAAGGCTGTTTTGACTGAACAATAAAACTTGTGACTGTGGGTATTATTTTTAACTACATATGGATGCCTTTTGGTGTTTCTTCCCGTGACTGCACTGTGACTGTTTATATAATTTGCCATGCCACTCTGTTCGTCATCAGCAGACTACATAGATAGCCAGTTTAAGATGTTCCCTCAAGCTTTGTGGTTAATCAGATGGTATGGCAAATGCCAGCCTTTCTTATTAAAGGCATGTGTTAATGCAGTGCTCGTGCTGGATTGGGTACTAGTCTGGTGATAGGAAGGATTTCTCCTCTGTGATCCTATTTGTGCGACAAGGCTTCATGATTCTGCGATATATATGCTTTTAAGAGACTATATTCTGTTCTTAGTCCATGTTTCTCAATTCTTTGGTAATACATTCGGCTTCTTCAGGTGATGTGGAAATGAGGCTTACTTTCTTCTAAGACACTGCAGTTGGCTCACAACTAGAGGCAGGATGCTGAGCAGGAGGAGCTGGTGCACTTAGCAGTCTTGAAATTTCTTGTGAGCTGCATCTTGTCCATGCGTGCAGGATTAAACCCCACTGCAAACTAGACTGGGAAAGAATCTGCCTCCATGTGTGGTCCAGAGGTTGATGGTTCTTGGTCTTCTTCTGTAGTGTAGACCACAGCTGGCTTAAATTCACCTGAAAAATTCACCTAATAAATTGCTTCGCACTATAGACGTGTAGGTGATGCTTTGCTTTTATTTTTCTTGCTGCCATTGTGTTTATGGGTTTTAATATTTTAGTATAGATCTTGCAATTTTTTTGGCTAAATGAGTGAACTCTGTAGATTATGTAGACTATGAAAACATCAGAATATGAAAACTAGGAAGAAATTTCTGTTTTGCATTGTCAGTGTACATATACAGAATAGTGCAGAATATTCTGACGCTTGTTTGAGGTGGACAAGCCCATTGCTTTTTGAGGTGCATGAGGCAATGAAGCCCCATGGTGGCCTTTGTTTGCTTTTGAAAATACTGCTAAGTTATCAGAGATGTATGAGTGTGGACAGTGCTTCCTGAGATATTTTTGGGTCTTGCTTCCCCTCTCCTTGCTGCCTCTGGTATTCACAGAGATGAATAGATTGAAAAGTTTATGGCTAGGCTAACATGCAGGTGCTGGTGACCTGTATATTCCCTGTAAGTACATAGAATGCTCCTGGTACACATATTTTTAAGACTTGTTTTTCATTGAAACCAGTAGGTGAGTAAATGCAAAGAAGAAACCATCTTATTTTGCTGCCTAACTATTGAAATGAATAATTTTTCTCCTTCTGAGGTAAACATCAGAAGCCTTGCCATACTTACTTCCACATACAATCTTGAGTATTTTATATATATGTATCTGCAGTCATTGTCACCTGCTGCCTCTGTAAAGCTGAGTGTTGACTACAGGTGTTCCCAAGAGACCAAAGGCAACAGAAAAATGCCAAGTGATTGGTACCCCTATACTCTTAATTCGGTGTGTCTTGTTTTGCAGAACATATGCAAAATGAAAGGGAAGATCTTCAGAGAGCTGCATGCAAATATTGACTGGTTTTGGTTTTGGAAGTACAGGAACAAGGAGATACAGAGAATGTTTTTTAAGCTCTTCTATCAAATGTCATCTCTCTGTTTTAATATTTCATGTGATGTGGCTTCTTTCAGATGATCAGTTGGATTATATGAGATCAGAGAAAAGGGAGTGATACTACTCAGATGCAGAAAATAGGAAGAAAGTACTGCCATGGCAGGGTAGGGCACAGACACACAGACTGCAGTGCATAGGTTCTTTGTAGAACTTGTTTCAAAATGCACATCTTCCAGATAGGCAGTGTAAATTATTTGGTTAGAATATTTGATTTATCATCAATAAGTTTAAAATAAACTTCAGAGAAAGCTTGTACAACAGTATTTTAGAATTCTTGCCATGATACGTATTAGATAAGACCATTAGATGATTGTTTTCTGGACAACTTTACCATTTGTATACTTACTAATCATAAAGGAAAGACCTAATAAATTATGCATCTATGATAAACAGCTTGCTTTTCAAACAGAGGAAGTTGGCCATTACTGAAGTTTCTTATGCTATTTTTATATTTCTCTTAAAGGGCAACAATTTAAGGAAAATACTCCTGTATCGCTACTTTAAAGGTGAATATGGAAGTGGTATGAATGGCCCTCTATCTACCAGCTACAGCAAAACTGCACAAGTGGGAGGTAAATCAACACACGTCATTTAAGAAAAACAAAACTAGCAGTACCATTTATTCTAAAAGTCGTGTTGAAAGTGCTCCAGGGATTTAATTGGTAAATAAATGAAACAAGTTCTGTAATCAGTTAGAAGAAAGGTTGCATGCACCTGTCTCGGATGGCTGGTGTGCATTTGCCAGCACTAAAAAAGGGCATCGCTCCAGGCCCCCAAGTCAATCCTTCAGTTCAGTTCTGATTGTTAGCAGCATTTGCTAATAAATACGCATCCAGGAATCCAGCAAAGCATGCAATGTTTAAACAAAGCTACTGCTGTTTCTGGAAACCAAACAACTTTTTAAAATTCCCGATCCTTCACTAGCACATTAAAAAAAAAATAAGGAAAAGCTTTTCACAAATATATCAGTTAAGCAATGAAATAAATTTCCCAGAGAAGCTGTAGAATGTCAGTTCTTTCAAAACAAGGCTGTGAGGACCCGCTGTAACTACTGTGAGCAGGACGTTTAAGTGGGTGTTCCTTATAACCTCATTTTTGTATGATTTTGCTACAGAAGCCAGGGTAGATTACTATGAAGTGCTTTCTAATAAAACAAAAAATAATGTATATCATGGGAGATATGGCAGAATAAAGTGTAGAGCCACATCATAATAAAGCTGCCCATTGCATTATCAGCATATATTAAAAGCACACCCAGATTTGTGGGCTTTTCCAAATGTCATTCAGCTGATCCTCTATGTCTGTTTCAATGTTGATACTGGAAAAATTCAGTCTGAATATCTTGTACACCAATTTTTTTTCCCTAGCAAACAGTAGAATGCAGAATTAGTGTTTTTGCTTTTCTCTGTGAAAAGTATATATAAATGCATGGCTTCATTAAAAATCAGAAACATTTTATCAGTACTGCTTTGATTATAACAGTGCCATTTTTTTTTCCTTATGTACTATATGCAGTTGCATGTGTTTAGGGATTTATTTATTTTTTTTCGAACTGAAACTTAAGTTAATCCAAATTAACTTAAGGTGTGATTCTAAGGGATTTTATGAAATTGCATTAACTCGTTAAATCAGCCATCTTTCATTATTACTCATTATCATATTTCCTGCTATATACAGGAAATGTGTGGAGTCACACCTTTAGTTAATTTGGATTAACATAAGTTTCAGTTCGTTAAGATCATCATGATGTTACTGATCTAGGAGTTAGACTGGCGTAAACATTTAGGTAGAAGGTCATACCCATAACCAGAGTGGATTTATAAGTACACAATCTTTGTTTAGATTAGACCTGAGAAAAGCAGGCTTAAAACTTTTTTCAGACCTCTGGACATGCCTGTATTTTAGTGTATGCAGCAATGGAATTAAAAATTGGGTTCTGTGGACAAATCAGTTTCATTTTGATCTTCTTTATTGTCTGAATATTGTTAACAGAACAGTGGCTTGAGTTTTTTTGTTTCTTATGCTTTGGGACCAACATTGCACTTTCACACAAACATCTTGTTTGTTTCAAGGGGAATTTTGCCTCTAACAGAATTTCAAGATTAAATGAACTACATTGCTACTGGATGCAAAAAAGAGAGTTTTAACTAATGGATTTGTTTCAGTATACATACACTAACCAAACATGAATGGTATGTATTTCTCTGATTTGCAGGTGGATTTGTAGGACAAGACTCAGATAAGTCTGGAGTATCCATGTTTGATATTCAGTGCCTTCTGGATAAAGAAGGTGCATCAGAACTGGTCATAGATGTTATAGTCAGCACCAAAAATGACAGGATTTTCTCAGAAGGCATTTTGCTTGGTATTGCATTACTTGAAGGTGGAAATACACAAACACAGGTACTTATTTCATTTACTTTATCACATAGTGCTTTTCAAATGCAAGTAGTCTGGAGACAAATGAACTTTTTTTGCAGCGAGTTCTGGAGAGAGGTTATCACTATGATATGTCTTCCTAAAAAACAAATGTAAATATTGCATGTTATTATGCAACTTCTAATACAGGAAATTTAATAATTATGATGCTATCAAGTTTATAATAGCAAAAAAAAAAATAAAAAAAGTTATTTTCTGGAAGCATGTAGACACTTTTCTTAATCTCCAGTGGTAAAAATCGGTCATTTGAGACTGCCAGTATCAGTTCCAAAGGAAATAACTGCTTAAAACTATGGTTTCTAGTCTTTTCACAAAGACTAGGGGTATCGCTCTTACCCAACTTTAGCCAAAGGATTTAGTTGTTTATTCTTACTCTATGATCTGCAGAGGGGAGAGATGGCATAAATCAGTCCCAGCTTTTCCCCCGTATCTCGTCATTGTCTCTGACAGGTACCTAAATAACCAATATATACTTCATTTCAAGACTGTAAAAGCTAAATGAGAGGAATCTTATCCTGTATCTTAATTCTGTAAAAAAGATAATACAATCTGTCACCCTTAGACAGCGACTAGAAAGTATTAAAGAAGTGAGAGATTGTTGCAGCATTCTAAAATGAATTGCTAAGGGCTGGTAAAAGGACTTCACTTCTGGAACAGTTTTTAAATTGTCGAAAATGGTACTCGGCCTACTTGGCAGTAATGGTAGGGGTCTGTACTTAGAATAGGGGTCTGTACCTAGAATATTAATGGCAGTTCTGGAATTATAAAGAACAAAGAATGTGTATAGGCTGAGCTGTAACATTAAATATAAATCAGGGTATTTCCTGTTTCCCGTTGTAGCTACATAATAACAATTACTTTCACTATTACTTGCAGATTTGAATATTGTATCTCTAGAATACCTGGAGAGAAATGGAGAGTATCACAAAATAATGAAACTAGTTGGGTAATTTTGTGACATCTGAAAGTAGCATTTTTTACCATTTTATCCAGATTTAAAAACAGCTACCAATATTTGTTACCAATCTTTTATATCACTTTGTAAAATAATTGGTTGTGCAGTGGTCATCTTTTTTTTTTTTTCCTTTGTAAGTGAGGTAACAATCTTTTGTTTGTTTCTGTATTTTTTATCGCTTGGAAGAATGATAGCTAATGAGTAGCCTCTTTTTTTTCCTTGCAGTATTCAACATACCAGCAACTGAAGGAGCAAAAAAAGTCAGAAAAATTCTTTAAAGTCCTGTATGATCGCATGAAAGCTGCTCAGCAAGAGATACGATCAACAGTGACAGTGAACACTATTGATTTGGGGAGTAAAAAGAAAGATGATGACAGTGACCTAACTGTATCTGTACCCAAAAAGAGAGGTAAGCAGGCACCCATATAAAAAAGGAAGTGGTAGTGTATTACTTTAAAGGTGTACCACTGACGCTATGCTGCATTGATTAATGTTTTAATATTAATCACTGCTAAATTGTCTTACTTATAAATGGTTTTTCTCTAAATTACAGACCATAACTTATGCTGGTTGAGTGGAATTAGCACTGCTGAATTCAGTGAAGCTATGCCAGTTCACACCAATAGAAGATATAGATTCGTGTTTTTAGAGAAGCTGAAATAGAGTTAGATACTAATGGGGTTATTTCACATGAGCAGGCACAGGGAAGAATGCCCACCCTGTGGTCCTTCCATTGTTCTCATCATTTATTGTATATTGAAGAGAAATAGTAGGGCTTTTTGTTGTGATGTTCTGCTTCGCTCTGGTTTGTGGTTAATTTGGAACATGCTATCCCTGCATGAATGTTACTTTGATATTCTTTGTAAGTTGCCTAGAGGTCTTTTAAAAGTTAGGCACCAAAAAAAGAAAAAGTTGCATTCATTGTTGTTGTTTTCTTATTGTTTAATTAAACAAGCAAAAACTGTTCCAAAAATTATCATATTTTCAGTGAAGGATTCAACACTGCATCTGAAAGAGGGTATGAAAGTTCAGTTAACAGAAGCGTCTTCTGCAACATCCAAGGCTTACTCTGTATATAGAAGAGAAATGGACCCAGAAATAGATCTTATGGGCTCAGGAACAGATGCTGCAAATGCAGAAGAAAAGTCTACAGAAGAAGCAATAATGAGTCCTGCTATTGCAATCATGCAGCCAATACTGAGATTTCTCCAGCTGCTGTGTGAGAACCACAACCGAGAGCTCCAGGTAAAGTGTTTTTGAGCCAGGCTTCAAAGGAAGTATTACAGGAGCTGGAACTTGATGAAGGAGGAAGAACACGCCTGTGCTTGGCTCCTATTACAGAATTAGGGTGTCTAAAATATTGTTTTTCTTTGGGTCCGTGTGATAAAATAATCCATTTCAAGAGCAGTCTGCATGCTCAGTTTAAGTTCATATTCATGCCCTCGGAGTGGCATGGGGACCAAAGCAGAGCCATGTGGAATTGTGAAGTTTCTAAATGTTTCTGTTAGTACAGTTTCTGTGCACAAATGATGGATCAATTACCATAAGTTTTAAAAACACGAGAAGCTTCTGGACAAAGTTTTGGAACTGCACTTTTCCCTAGGTGTTACAATTGAAGGCTGTAAGATACAGTGTGTCTGTGCTATCAGCAGCCTCCCTGAAAGCAGGGTTGGGTGTAGCTTGAACTAAGCTGCTGTTCTGCCTTTACACTTCCATGGAGCAGTCTAAATGTGCCTCTATACCTGTTCATCTGTGGGACAAGACCCTCCCAAGTGAAGAACCATAATAAACAGATGGGGTAGGTGTTCAGGGCATCTGTTCTAGGACAGATGTTTGCAAAGCTTGTGTTTCTAAGCACTCCTTCCCCTACTGGTTTAATCCAATAGTCATCCACTGCTTCATTAAGACAATTTATTTTTTCAGCGTAGTGTACTTCCGTAACTAAGATAGGGCAATCGTGGTAATAAATTGTACCTGTCAGTAGTTTTGTGAAAAAGATTGTGTGTTCAACACGATACTTACTCTTTCTCCTTATTTTTTTTGTTCCTTTTCTCCATCCACCAGAATTTTTTAAGACATCAGAACAATAAAACAAATTACAACCTTGTTTGTGAGACCCTTCAATTTTTGGACTGTATTTGTGGAAGCACAACAGGTGGACTAGGCTTACTGGGCCTTTACATCAATGAGAGGAACGTAGCTCTCGTGAACCAGACGTTGGAAAGCTTAACTGAGTATTGCCAAGGTCCATGCCATGAAAATCAGGTAGGGCTTGAACAGATGCCGAAATCTACCTGAATGTATGGTATCTTTGTGCTTATCATAAACTCTTAAGTGTTGTCAATAACATAATTATTAAGCTGAACATATACCACACCTGCATAAGGCCTGAAATATTCTTTCAAGCCAGAACACAAAACAGACTTTTCCTTTAGCATGTCAGCTTACATTCAGGATTTCCAGTCCTTTTGGAGAGAGTGTCATATCGTTGGGTCCGTAGTTTGAATCTCACTTCATGAGACTTCAGATTTCAAGTCACAGCTGTTGAATTAATATAATAATGTGGGTTTTTGGTTGCTGGTGGTTTGTTTTTTTTTCCATTTTCATGCATTTTTCCTTTTCAGGTTTTTGTATAGAATTCTAATTTTTACTTTCCTGATTTAACCTAACTGTCACAAAATCTAGCTTACTGTTCTGCTTTGCTATCTTTTGACATCTTTAATTATGACATCAGTAGGAAAATGGGTAAAGACCATGCTTCTAAACAAACACGTGGTTCTTTGTCTTGATTGATGCTGCCTTTTTTGTTCTGACTGTTGGCAGATGTCTCTTCAGTGCTATTCTGAGGCAGTACAGAAATGTAAAGAGTGTACTTACATGCTGCTCTATTTGATCTGAAGAGAACTGTAGTAAAGTTGTCACAGTGGATGAAGTTTCAGAATTTTCAGTATGGGTTAATGATGGGAAAATATCAGTGGGCAAAATTACTAAGATACAGTCTATTCTTGATAATAAAGACAGCTGAATAAATGCATGCAGTATTAATGTTCTTTCATTAACATGCATAAATGAGGTGCAGAGTGCTTCTGTTGCTGGTAATCAGTTGACTTTACTTAAAACTTTAAAATAAAGGAAACAAACAAAAATCCTTTAGTAGGCAAAATTTTAAACACTCATATTTGATCAATTAATGAATGGGAAAAATATTTGTAAAAAATTATAATTACAATGGAAATGAAAAAAACCCCAAACTTGTATTTTCAAGTTAACTTGTTAACTAACTTTACTGATAATGGAAGGGAGTGATTATTAAAACTTAATAACTTAGGCTTTCCAGCTGGGAGGTCACTCAGGATTAGAGTTATATTTATTTATACCATCTGCAAATCTAATTCAGTGTAGTTCACAGACAAATACTCCACACTGTCATTTTCATCTATTTGTTTTGTGATTGTTTTTTTTTTTCCTCTGTCTTTATGGAAAGCTATTCCTTTTATATTCCCCGATAAACCTATTCAAAAAAGTTACCATGAACTTATACAACTGACATTTGTTTTACATACATTCCTGTATGTCTTTTAAGACTGTGTGTGTGTGTGTATTCAGCCAAATCTGGCAGTGCTCCTGTGGGCTGTTGTCTCTAGTTTGTACCAGATCATGCCTAATCCTGCATGATTCACTGCAAGCAAATCTTAGCTTGCACCGCCTTTTCCTCAGTTGTATACTTCACTACTGACAGTGTTGGGATTAGCTCTGCACTACACGTTTCCCCAACACCATTTGTGGCATGTTTTCAGGCTGCTCTGCTTTGGCAGTCACAGGGTCAAGTTGTGGACCCTTGCTTTGGAAATCTACTGCGTATTCTCTCTCACTCCCTGACAAATCTCAGTCTCTCCGTTTCCCTCTCTTCCGTCTCTTCTGACTCTCTTCTCTTATTTTGTAGACCTGCATAGCTACCCATGAATCAAATGGGATTGATATTATAATTGCACTCATCTTGAATGACATTAACCCTCTTGGCAAATACTGCATGGACTTGGTGCTTCAGCTGAAGGTACGGTAAACGTAAAGTAGTTTATTTAAATTTGAGTAATAATTGAAGACATACCTATGCAAGAACTCTAGGCAGCCTGACATTTACTTATTCTTACCATGGTGTGATGGTAAGAAGCCCTGGGAGACAAATGGTGCACATGAATTCAGCTCAGCTTAATCTGCATTAGATCCTCTACCACAAGCCTTTTGACTCACTGTTGTCTTTGGGAGTATACCCACAGCTTTTTTTAATAGAATCCTGTCAAACAGATAACACTGTAGCTAGCATGAAGAGTCTTCATGGTGGACATAAAATCCCTAATAAATAGCTAACCTGTTAAGGGGAAGGAGCATTCATTCTCTGTCTACACTGAATTCTGTGATTCTGTGAACTTTAAAAAATATTTGTGAAGGATATGTTGTGAAAAAGTGTAATATATCAGGTGACCTATAATTAAAAGGTCAAATAAATCTGGCAATACAGTTAAAGTGTGTTTTATTACGCTTTGCAGTATCCTCTGAAGAGAAAGGTGAAGTGTACAGTGGGAGGGCTTGTATTTTGTTTGGTATTCTCTGGAGAGTTATCAGATAAGTATGTCTGGTCTGTGTGCCATTGCATGCAAAGAGAAGCTTTGCAGCTCTACTGTCTGGCAAGTAGGGTAGAATATGTCCAGGAAGAGCCATGGTTTAATGTTGTTTCTTGCCTTCTGAATGAAGAATTTCCATTGCAGATGGTTTGTTTCCTCCCTCAAACCAGCAAGTACTTTGTGGTAGCTGCATTGCATCATATTGGCAATATTATGAATGTCTAATAAAATAATAAATACAGCCATATATCATGTACAATGAAACATTGAATCAACAGTGTTTTACAGATGATTTTAATAACTGTAATTACATGATTGAATGGCAGTATAATTCAGGCCCCCCTCAAGCAAAACTCTTAAGCAGACATTTAACTTTGAACTCACAGATAGTTCTTTGAAGTCCAAATTTCAGTCCTTGTAAAGACTAGTGCAGTTTTGATTTGCCATTGTTGTGAAGCTAGAAAATGTTTGTAAAATGTCTTTTCTGTGCAGTTGCCATTAATGGAGTTTACTGGCGTTGCTGCAAGGACCAGTTTGGCCATATTCACAGGATACTGCATGCCACACTGTTACTTAAATAGCAAAATTTGCAGTGAATGATACCAACAGGTCAAACTGTGGAACTGATACTAACTTCACAGAAGCAGGGTCATTTAGGTTAGAAGGTACATCTGTAGGTCGTACAGTCCGGCACTAAGCAAGGTCAGCTAGAGCAGGTGACCAGCTGGAGATGTCACAAACTGTCTGAGCAAACTTCCTGTATTTGCCTGACTTCAGAGTAACAAAGTATTACTTTATTAATTACTTTTTTACAAAGTAAAAAGGTATTTTCTTTGTTATATAGAATTTCATATGCGTTTTAATTTGTACCCATTACCTTCTGTCAGTCACTGTGTATATCTCACTCTTTGTTACTCTCTCTCAAGTATTTAGCACATTGGTAAGATTCTGACGAGCCTTCTCTTCTCTAGGCCAAGCAATCCCAGCTCTTTCAGCTGCTTCTAATGAAAAATGCTCCATTCACTTACTGGTGCAGCCATTTGCTGGACAGTGAATCCATATTATTCTTGTACTGTGGAGCCCAGAACTGGACACATTACTGAGCTGGATGTGATATCAAGAATTAGATTATTAATGTTTAACATTGTCAGTCTGTCAGTGCTTATAAGCAACTCTGAAGTTTCCAATATGTACATTTTGAAGTGAAAATACATAATTTTAAGTACATAGGCTTGCATGCTTACACACACAAACAAACTCAGACAGTGTTTTCAGAGAACATTGTATGCTGAACTCATACCCACCAACCAAAGCAAAGCCCATGAAGAATTATATTTTCCCATACCATCTTAATTTGGCTTGTTTTGCACACACTTTGTGATGTGGTGTTTAATTACATCTTCATGGATTATATTTTCCATTGGATTCCTGAATCATTTGGTGAGCAGGATAGACAATGTTCATTGAGTGAACAGATGGCCAATGTTCTGTTCCGTTTTTTATTATTTTGAATGTGACACCCCAGCCTTCCTTAGTGTCTAGTTTTAAGCCCTGACACAGAGTGTGACCTCAGTATCTGCCCCTGTATGTGGTGGAAGGATGAAGAGATGTTACCATTCTAGTAACACGTTATTCACTAGAGAAGGGTGGAGAAACTAGTATGAATGTCTTTTTTTTTTTTTTTCCTCATAGTACTGTAATGAGATGAGAACCCAGAAAAAGATAAATGAAGGCCAAAAGCATTTGGGACATTCATTTTATAGCAACTAGGGACTGAGTTTTCACAAAACTAATGTGTTATAAGGACCTTTATACTGTATTTTCAAAGTATCTGACCTCTTTTTGTTATTGACATCTGGGAATTGGAAATAATGATGTCAGAGTCTCCAAGCATGCAGAAAATGAGGAACAAGGAGTTAAATTAGTATCTCAGACTCAGGTGTAAGTGATCAGATAGGGAAGGGGAAGGATAAAGTGACTTATGAATCAGCAATTTCCTTCTTTGGGCCAAAAAATGAGAGGGTGTGCCTGCTTGCTGAACTTCTAGGCGCACCACTTTTTCTGAGTCGACAGCAGGAAGCTGACTGTTAGCAACAAGTCCTATCCACCCTCTACCTTTCTTTACTTACTAGAAGCTGCAGTAGACTTCTCTCCACCCTTAGAATTGCCTGCGCTGGTGATGGCTCCAAAGCCCTTATCAGCCATGAGTGAGTAGACTGAGGCTTTCCTCTGTTTCCGCTACTCCTTTCTCAAGCTGTCTGGCAGCCTGTCTTGTCACCTTCACTACTCATTTTGAGATCTTTCCAATGGTACCACACTTGGTTTGGTTGCCATTGTAAAGGAACTCTCCAGCAGAAGTAGAAGCATCCAGTTCATCAGAATAGCACTCTGATCTCAGCTCCTGATCTCATTCACCATTTGCATTCAACTTTTGCAATTAAGTTGGCTAGAGTCTGGCTAGATTTTTCCAGTGGATAGTCCTAATTTTATTTCAGAAAGATAAGAGTGACTACAGAAAAATACATACGGAGTCTCATTCACCTTCAGTGATCCCAATCTGATCCTCTCATCCATTATTCTTGGTCCTTTTCTCCTCATTGTGTCAGCAAACCCAGTTTCCTTCCTTTTTTATGGTTTCTCACTCAATTCTTGGTCTCCTCTCCCAGAAGATCCTAGTTCTCCAGTCATGTATGAATCTTCATTCTGTTCATCTAACTTCTTTCCATCTTACCCTTCCTTCTCCTCCTGACTTTCAATCCTACAGTCCTCCATTTCATTTCCACACTTTTTCTGAATTTCAATAGTAGATGTTTCCATTACCATATCCTATGAAGTACTCCATACATCACTCAGTTGCACACAAAAGCACCATTTGAATTGCCTGTGTACATCTTGCCTAGCTTCCAGGTGCTGCTCCAGTAGAGTAGGTGAAACCCACCCTATTTCAGGAGCCCACCTAGGGCTTGGAGCTGTGACACACAATGACTTAGGAAATAGTTCCTAATTTTTTTTGGTTCCCTGGCTTTAGGTCTTTTCCTTGCCAGTCCTAACTTCATCCTCACTCTTGCTGCTTCTGTTTCGTGTTTTCCTGCAATAAGCTTGAGCCCCTTTTCAGTCTCCCTTTTGTCCACGCTCCTCTTTCAGTCCCTTTCAAAGTAGGCAGTCTTTCCCTCCAGCTTGTTAGACTGCATCTGAAGTACCTTGCCCATTTTGGAACTCTGTGGAGCAGGAAAGGCATTGACATACTAGAGTGATTCCAGTGGAGTACTGTTGAAATGATACATGGAATCAGGTTCAGCCTGCACAGGAGTTAGCTGCAAGGAGCCCTCTTGCTGTCTGCCATGACCCCAGGAGAAGATGGAGCCAGAATTCTCTTGAAGTTGCGCAGTGAAAAGATAAGGAACAATGAATGCCAGATAGGGTATGGGAAATTCTGGTTAGATATAACAAAAACTTATTTTCCTGTGGGGGTCAGTGAAGCTCAGAACTGGTGCCCAAGAGGGTTGCAGGGTTCCCGTCTTTGGATTTCAGCTTGAGACAGCCCTCAGCAGGGACTTTGAGCAGGGTCTGGGTCTGCTGAAAGATCAGTGCAGAGGCCTTGACTGCTTGACTTCATTGTCCAGCCTGCATGATTTTGTGATTCTGTGCCAAATGAAAAGAAAACCTGTGGGCTTTTAGCTCTGAAACTGGCAAGTTTCTACAGTACAGTATTCAAATATTCAAGTCATAGTTTCAAAAATACTTAAGAATTGGACAAATTTGGCTGGATTTCCATACATTATTTTCTTTTCTTGGCATCTGATGTTCCACATTTTCAGCTTTGCTAACAAAACTTGGATATACAAACACTGCTTAAAGCTGAAGTAGTTAGGAAGCCCCAGCAAACACGTGAGCGTGGGCATGGTGTCTCCTCAGTTTGTGAGTATGAACAGATTTAGCTCTTGTACTGCCACCTCCAGCAAGATGTTGAGTTACAGAGAAGTGAAACGAACTTACCCAGAATCACACAGGAAGCTTCTGGCCGAGCTAGGAACTGTGCACTGTTGTGCATTGAGGCCTGTTATGTTAAGGTGCTTAAACCTCTCAAATCATTCTTTCTTTTCTGTTCATAATTGATGTAATTGGAAGTAAGACAGGTCTACAAAGTCTAGGGTACCACTGAGTTCTGTCTGCTGATAGTTAATCTGTGGGAGAGGTCTCAGGCAGAAGTGGACAGTTGACTGAGCAGAGGATATCTTTATGCATTCCCCCGTGTGTGATAGTGAAACAAAGTCTCAGGCATGTATGAAAACAGTTTGTTTTAGATCCTTTTCAATAATAACCAATTAGAACAGAAGGGAAGGAAAACTGCCTGAATGATGAAGCCTTTTGTGTAATGCATTTTGTAATTACCTCTGCTGAGCGTTGCTTTAACAGAATGCCATGATAAAAATTGCTAGGTGAGCGAAAAGAGAGGGAAATGGGATTTCATTTCTTGTTCTTTTGAACAAAGCTCTATATTCCAGTCATAATTTTTCAGTATTTAAAATGCTTCTATAGCATGCAGGGTTTGTTAGCCTTATACTACACTGACATTAAAATGCGAGAAAAGCCCTATTAAATATGCCAGTAAAATAAAAGATGCAAGTAGTTTAAAGTCGCATCCACTAAAAAAGTGGTCCCAGTAATTTCAATTAAAACAAATGCAAGGATCATTAATCCATGAAGTAGATTTTAAATTTGCATTAACTTGGTTTTGTATCTCTAGAACAATGCCTCCAAGCTTTTGCTGGCTATTATGGAAAGCAGGCAGGACAGTGAGAATGCGGAAAGAATCCTTTTCAACATGAGACCAAGGGAACTGGTGAGAAAACTTCTGAATATTCATAAATCTTTTGGCTGAAAAAAAATATCTGTCATTAAAACATTTTCAGATGGTCTGCATCTGAACTGAAGAGTGTTGGCAGCATACAGTGACACAACGTATCAAGATAGTACTAATTCAGAGAAAAGTGCTTTAAAAGGATCAGGCATGCATGGTTTCAGTCTTTACGACTTCATTATTTTTATCCATTCCAAGCGCTTTTCTGTAATTGTTTCCTAACTAAATTATCATACCCTGGTAGTCTGTCTTCAAGTACGCTTTGTCAGGGACTGGGAAATGAAGCTTGAGCAGTTTGTGAAACAGTGCTAACAGAAATGCATGTGTGTGTCTCTGTGTGTGTATTTACATGTCTCATGAACAAACAAACAAAAAAAGTTACTGACAGTTGTTGCTGTATTATGGAAGAAGCATGGTACTTGTTTAGGTCTCCAGGAATTTTAAATTGATTGGAAGTTTGGAGAAAATGTTTCCAGTTAAACAGTGACTGGAAAACCTGTTTTGTGGAGAAATAAGTGGGCATCAGCCCCTGCACTTAGATTGAGCCCAGTGATCTGCTGGCTTCTGGGAGTCAACGCTGCGATGGCATGTCAGCACTCTGAGGTCATCCCTAATGTACAACTGCTGGGTCAGGCCCTGCATAGGCAACTGAGGACTGTTGTCTTTTAGTCCTGCATGAGGCTTTTGTGTATTTTGGAATTGCACTAGCACTCTGCCCAGATCTGTGCCTCCTTTTTCTTTTTGGTTTAAGTTTTTTTCTTTTTTTCTGTTACACTATATGGTGACCTCTGCAGCACTGCAGCCTGATGTAGCCAGACAGGGATTGTGTCTGCACTGTAAGTGCCAAAGACAATACCTGTGGTGTCTGTCTTTAAAAGCGTTTGTGAAAATACCTGCTCACAAAGACTCAGCATTTGTGTCCCTTTCTCATGGTTAAAGTTTTGCTGACAAGAAGTGTAGCACTTTGGAGCTTCATAAATACTCCACACTCTTCTTTATTCAAAAAGTGTACCTCAGACTGCTTGCTTTTCTTTTAGAACTGCGGGGCATCCATCCAAGCTTGGGCTCAGCAAAGTGAATGTGTTCAAACACCATGTGCTTATTCCTTGAGAATGTCAGTTATTTCATCTCTGTTTGGTTTGTGTTGCAGGTGGATGTGATGAAGAATGCATATAACCAAGGCCTAGAATGTGACCATGAGGAGGAAAATGGAGATGATGGCATCTCCCCAAAAGATGTTGGCCATAATATTTATATTTTGGCACATCAGGTATTCCGTATTTGTTGTATAGTTGCTTCCAGAAAAGCATGCTTAAACTTCACTCAAAACCTGTCTGATCCAATATCTCTTCTTGTGATTTCTGTCTTAACATTTGTGTACAGCATGACCTTAATTGGAGTGCTACTGATAGCAGGACAAGTAAGCAGTATCAGTGTAAGAGGAGGCACTCTAAATAATTTGGTAGGCACTATTGGTCTGAAATAACGATGTAGAGCAAAGCAATTAATGTACACTTAGTTTTGTCTTTCTTCAAAATTAGCATCTCATTTATAAAAATCGAGTTACTATATCTACATTTGAATTAGTAGCTGCAATTGGGATATTAAGCGAACTTGGATTGAAAAGGTTCAGATTAATTTAGATATATTCATTATTCAGCTAATAAGAATAATTGATCCTTTTTACTCTTTCCTCCTTTGCCATCAAGTTTGCTTTATTTTTCAATTGTGTTGAGAATATTGAAAAAAAAAATGAAGATGTATATTTTACTATATCACAAATGATAGCATTTTTTGTTTCAGAAAGAGTTGTGCTTCTAAAAATGATCTTACTAAGTGATAGATTCTTACCTATCTCTTAAAGGAGATAAGGGAATATTCTTTATTCATTATACTTGTTAAGCATAAGGATTTAAATGCTCAATGAAAACAGAAGAATCTTTAGGTACACTGGTGTTATGCAATGTTTCTTTCAAACAAGGAATGGAAAAGCAGGTATTGAATTGTGCTCACATGCTTGCAGCGTATTTAAGAAAGTAAGTCTTGTTATTATGTTGTTAAGGATGACCACATTGTACTCTTGTGCTGTATGTTGGACTGTACATAAAATATTTGTCAAAGACAGTTTTTGAAAGGAGATTCAGCTTCTCACCTTGTATGACTATTTACTCCTAGCATCAAAGCTTGTAATGAAAATTTACCAATCTTACAAATCAAAATGTTGATATTTTACATCAACTCACGTTAAATGACCTAACAGTGTTTGTGACAATGGAAAATAACCTCTTTGTAGTAGAATATAGGTCTAAAACTATATATGTAATAATTGCTGGGATCATTTTATCAGAGTGGTCACTCCTAGGGGTACACGAGTTAGCTGAGGTGTAGAATAAATTCTGCCCCTATTCATGTGCTGGGGAGGCCCATGAAGCCCCTCCACAGCTGTTCCAAATGCTTCATCAGTTGTGGGTATTTTGTCCACATAAGGATCATGGCAGTAGTTTGCTATTCTCCATCTTGCTCTATAGAATGAAGTGGCATGATTAGCTCTGTATGCTTTAAAAATAACTATATTTCCACCAAAATGACTGTTTTAATCTTCTCACATTTCTGAAACGATTCATGTGTTTGTTTACAATAGCTTTGCAGCTGTGTCAAGCCCACTATCAAAACAGAGACATAAAAGAGCAGGCAATTTGGGGCCTTTCCCTCTCCTCTGCTAATGAAAAGCTATGATTCTTGGCACAGGAGTGCTGGTCCTTGACCCCAGACTCTTTCTATTTGTGCTATTTCACTCACTCTGGGTTGGGCAGGATATGAACTTGGTCCCTCCTCAGTAAAGCCATTGTTGCTGCGTTCCTTTCCTGGCTCCACTCTAAATACTTACTTCTACTTTGCTGTGTCTAAGGTTCTTATTGGTGGCTGGGCCTTCCACTTGGCTTAGCCAACGTAATTTACATAGTATTTCTTTGTTGTACTCCTTACAGTTTCAAAGTCCACCTGAAGTTTTTTTTCCTACAACCAACGTGTTGCATCCATCACAGGATGACACTTGCATGTGACTACTTGCTTTAGTTACAGCCTTTTGGTGCCTTTATAATAGCAGAATCAAGACCAAGAGTTCCTCTTTTTGCTCTTAGAGCCCTCAAACAGAGACAGTTTATTTTGGGGAGAGCAGACTTTCAGTTTTTGTCGTTGCACTTTTCAGGACTCTGGTGGGTTCTGCATTTTGCCACCCCTACATCCTTCCTTGCCCTTCCTGTGGCTGATTTTACCAGAAGCAAAGGCATTCTTGTAAATGCTTCACCCACAGTGCATAGAAACTTTTAAATATGTTGCAAACAAAGCTGAGATTTCTGTTGTCAAATCACCCACCCGCTCCTATCTCAAATGCATGTGTTGGCACATATATCCGTGTGCATGCACACATACAAAAACACATGCAGAGACCCTGGGATGTGGTGATAAGATAATGACTGTTAAATATGCCATGTCATGACAGTTACAACTTCACTTACACGTTTCTCTGTCCTCCTTTCTTCACTTTACATTTTCATCCTTGTCCAGCCTGCAACGTGCAAAAGATGTGCATGGACAGTCCCCTGGACTGACTTTGGGGCAGTCTGGACACTGCTACTCTCTACTTTTTCTGTTCAACATATTATGAGCAGAGGGGAGAATGGAGCACCACTGAGAGAAAACAGAACTGAATTATCTATGAGGAACTACCCTGATTTGCACTCATACTCTGCAGCCTGGCTTTAGGGCAGGGACTCATTCCAGATGTAGGTCTTCTGCAGCCAGCTGTGGGGGAGACACAAACTGGTGCTTGAGGTTACATCTTGGAAAAATAAGCCTATTATTCCTAGATGAAGACAGGTCACAATTATCTTGAAAATCTATGGAGAAGATTCTTTTTTCTTTGTCTTGTTCAAATGTCATGTTCAGAGCAAAGCCTTGAACTTGGCAGTGCTAATTTCTTACAGTAGTGTTTCGAGTGAATGGCAGTGGTGTACTACAGATGGTTCCATCAGTTCTTCTCAAGCTTCAGTCAAAGAAAAATTGGTGGTGTTTTTATTACTGTCCTTTCTAAAGATCCTGTTAAAGCAGGTTATACTTTGTTTTGCAAAGCTATTAAGGCCATCCTCAAGGAAACTTCATCTATATGTGATGTCTCTGTACAGTTTACAAAAGCTTTTTGACATGGTAACACACAATTGTTCAATACTTACACTAGTGCCTCTGCAACTGAGAGGTAAATAGGAGAATTAAGTTTTTGTATGACTACAAAAAAATGAAATCATAAAAGGACAAAAAATTCTCTGATTTTTCCAGTGCCTGTGTGGGCTTCCTCACTTTTAGTTATAAAAAGGGTGTTTCACTTGTTTGTAAACTAAAAAATGCTCTAGTAGAGCCAACAGTATTTCTGTGAATACTTCTTGTCCCCTTTACGTTTACTATAAGATAAGAAAATGCACTGGTTGTAACCACAGGTTTCTGTAGTTTGCATGCATGCGTTTATGTACTTCTAAATACATAGCTTCTGGTCAGCTTGCAACTTGGTAAGAATGCACTGTCATCTGCTGTAGAACTGTGCAGATATCTCCTCGATCTAAAGGGATGTGAGTTGGAAGGGAAGCAAACTCTGTAGTACTACAACAAAACTTCCAGTGCCTTGTGACTCCTTCCATCTTGTTCCCAAAGCTTTTGCAGGAGTATCGAGGTGGTGATCTAGTGTGGTATCCCTTTTATGATGCACATTCTGAGTCTCTTAGACAAGCAAAATGTTACTCAATTTTAAGCACATACTTTAGCGTCTTGCTGGAGAAGGAACATAGGTCTTGAAATTCCACCTTTGTCCCTTTGTGACCTCCAGGTGAGTAGAAGGGGTTTCTAGGAGGTTAAGCTACAGTTCTATTTAAATACTAAGGGAGTACCAAAATGGCTTAGATAAATATGATAAATTTGTGATGGCACTGAAACTTACTGAAAAACCATTTCCTCCTACCCATAAGGATAGAAGAAATTAACACTGCTTGATATCAGTGCAGGTATACAGCGTGAGCACAAATGAACTTGATCGAGGCTATATTCTGGTAGACTGTTGTATTTTGAAGTTCCCTTTCATCAATAAATTCTTAAAATAAATGTAAAAGAAGCAGGATTTGGCTGTGAATTGTATGATTCTTGCTGCATGTACTACTAAGCATATTATAGCCACTGGAAATTGTAAGACATACACCTTTCCTTCAGATGCTAATTTTAAATAAACTGAGCAAAATAAGTCATTCAGCCAAATAGATTTGTCTGTATAAAGATTGTTAATAGTAGAATCAGTATGTCTTTATCAAATATTGCAAACTTTATCAAAGTAATCTTACTGCCATGTTCACTTCATGTAGTATACTACGTATTGGTGTAGGCACATAAGGAATACTTACTAACTAGGCTTTTTAAAATAGATAATAGTTTTGGTAACAATAGTGGCATGGATTTACTGCTCCAAATTTGTGGTGCATTACAGACTATTTTTTTACAGGTTAGTATTTTTGACACTTGAAATCGTTTGATAATGAGGCTTGGATACAGTACATTAATTTGGAGAAACTTAAGGCAATTTTTAAAAAACATTGCCACCCATGTATGTACAATTCTAAAAAGTGCAAAGCCTTTGTTTCTGTGGCTTTCTGTTTATCACACCATCTGTATCTTCCATTTTATTTTCTGCATCAGTGTTGTGCCTGCATCCACATAGTTCTCAGTTTCTCTACAACAGAACAGATCAATTACAATAATAATAGTAATTGTAGAAAAATTAGCTTTGCCTTTCATGGATTTTGGAGCAGTTAAAAGCATTAGTTGATTTTATTTCCCCCTCTCATAGTGTAGGTATTATACAGTCTTACAGATAAAGACACCAAGGCAGAAGCAGGTGTAGACAGCAAGTCATTAGCCATCATGGGAAGAGAAGACAGCTTGCTTGATCCCCAGTGCTTTGCTTTAACTGCTGCACTGGGTTTCCTCCTATGCTCACTTGATCCCAGCTATGTTACTGATGAGGAAAATTGGCATTCAATCGCTAGTACAGTTGACAGTTGAGAAGTGCATAATCACTGAGCACATTAATACTCCAAGAGTCTTTTAAAGAGATCATTGTAAAATATGTTTTTCAAATAAACTTTTCTGTGCTACTATTATGGATTGTTAAGGCAAGAAGAGTTTTCATAGTATAACAGATATGTGTGAGAGGAGCTGGGGGATACTGGATGGCTTCTGTTTTTTTTATTCTTTGTGGGTAGTTATTTTTGGCATTGCAGCATGGAGCAGCTGCTAGCTTTCCTTCAGTGGGCTGTATTTAAACATTTAGACAGAGGACCTTAGACCCTTGTTCCTCCTTTTCTCTTTTGTATTTGTGTGTGTGTGCAGATAGAATAGAATACATGTATTAAAATATATACTATAAGATAGACGCAAATTCTCATACCCATCCATTTGTCTTGACTGGCATACAATTCAAGTCAGACAAAAGATTCCTTTGGAAGATATTGCTTAAAATGATGTGAGCAAATTTTCCATGGTTTAAGGTCTGGGGAACGTGAGAAGTATCACTGTGAATATGTTCCTCCAGATATGAGATAGTATCACTGCCTGTAGCTTGTCCTTTGGTGTGAGACTCCAAAGCTTTCTGAACTGACAGGGTTGTCCCAGGCTGAAAAACAGTATTCTGCATGAAGGAAATCTGGCCACAGTCAGGGATAAATTTAAGGTGAAATTTGACTATTCAAAAGGAATGAATGCTGAACAAAGCAGAAATGAATTATTTAATAGTATGCATTTACTAGCACCTTCTATAAGCAAAAAGACAGCAAAGAAACAACTGGAAGGCTGTTCAGGATAGAGAGTGGGTGGAAGCAGTTAAAACCCCAGCAGTCCACGGTAGGCATTAGATGACTAAAACAATAGCATCATTGTTATACCTTGGAAAAGATATAATCAGGAGCCAAGTACAAATGTCTTGCATGGGCAGTCTTTCTCTTTTCTCCTGCATGGTGTCATTTGCAGCCTGTAGCATTTATCTGAAAGTGATCTCCCTTTCCTCTTTGGACTGTGAGTTCCCAGAGCATTTTGCTGTAGAAGGTAGTTGGGAAGCAGCTTTCAGCTCCAGCGAGGGTCCTCCAGAAGACCTGAGACCTTATGACTACATTGTTTTGTGAATTTTTAGACCTGCTGACCAACATTGCTTCTTTCTGCCAATCCTCTGTTAGACACCTTGCTCAAAAATGGGACTGAGATAGTCTTTCCAAGCACCTGATGGTGCCTGATGTAAAGTACTAAGCGTACTTAACTAAACAGGGCTACCTTTTGAGGTCAGTGAGTGATCAAACCTATCCTTCATGATAAACCTATCTTTCAGAATAAACAGCTCTGAATTTGTGCAGTAAGGATGCTCACTTTCAGAGGACAGGTGAAATTTTTGGATCTCAGGGATGCTTTTATTTTATTTTTTTTTCAGGCTTTGCTGAGATTTGCAGCTTTTTTATTTTCTTTTTGTTGTTGTTTTGTGTCTTTCTTTTAACAGTGAAACTTTTAGTGATAGCAGTGCCAAAATAAAGGGCTAATGGGGACCAGTCTCAGGAACCGTGACTGTCAGGGGACTCGTATCCTTGGCTGCCAGACCTGAAACTTCTCATGAAACTTCTATGTTCCACATGTTGTTTTGTAGTTATCATCCTGATGAGACAGGCTATGGCATCAAAATGACACTGGCTAATTAAATGTCAGCGGAATCAGAATCTGTTGCAAGGCTTTTACACTTAGATTGCCAAGATTGAAACAGAAACCAATGACGCACATCACCCTCCTTGCGGCTCATTAGGATGGTATATAACACTACCTTTAGCCAGCTGCAATATAGAGAGACAATATGGAGGCTGCTACAGGAGCTTGACACTAATGAGCACCTGAAACATTAAACAAATGTCTGTGGCTGTTGTTAGGTCTCAGGTTAAAACCCTGGCAACTTGTCCTTCGTTGTTAGGTCTCAGGCTAAAGCCTTGGCAACTTGTCTTTCGATATTTTCTTTTTCTACCCTTCTCCTTGGAAGCATTTTCCTCAGAACTCTGCCATGACTTTGACAAAGATCTGCGTGGGGACCTCTGTTTCCCTCTGTTGACTTGGGTTGCAAGGAGCTGCTGGCATTCAGGCTGGAGTTTTTTACTGCAGGCTGGCCATTAGCTTCATTTCTACAGCTCTTGAGTAAGATCAAGTGAATATCATACATATGTGTGTTTTATTATGTGTAATTAATGAGGGATGTATCCTGTTTGGCTGTGGTGGCTGTACGTTTCACTAAGGCACAGGTGGTCCTAATATTTCTGTTTTGTGGGTTTCTTCTTCTATCTTTAACTTCTGTAATCCTGCCCCCTCATACTTTGTGGTTTACAAGATTTTTTTGTCATTGGGAAATATCTTGTATTGGTGTAGAGGCCCAAACGTTAGACCAGAAAAAATATCTTTTATTTGTCAAATGTCTGCCTTGTGAAATCTTCACATTAGTCTGTGGTTTTACCCTGAAAATTGACTGTGGGAGAATGACATAGTCTTATTGAGATATTTTCTGCTCTCAGGCTCCATTTACAATCCTGCATTAGTAATAAACATACTGTCTTTTTATTACTCTCTGAAACAGCATGGACTGGGGAGAATGACTTTAATTCTCCTTTGGTTCTTTATCACCAGCAGGACGGTTACTTAGCTTCCAGTTTTAAGGAGTCTTCATTTAGCTTTATCCTCAGCTGGTCTGTAGGGGAATATCTCCACTGAAAGTAGGCAAATGATGCTCATTTACACTGGTAGAGAACTTAACCTGTTGTCCTCATGCTTTACACCTAGCCTTAGAGCCCCCACTTTGCATCTTGTATACACAGTCTTTATTAGAGTGATGATATATGGACCAAAAAAAAAAGCACAGCTTGACTTAAAACTTCTCATTGGAGTTTACATACTGGAGAATATGCTGAAATAAAAATCGTTTAATTCGTAAAGAGTAAACTCAGTCAAGGAGCCACTGAGAGACAATAAATGTGGAACCACACAGAGCCATCTTTACAAAATCACTCTTCAAAGTAGACTGCACTTTCACTTGCCCTCAACTACAATGCTCACATGTCATCTGCTCAATAATGTATGTAATACAGCTACTTTCTTTGTTCAGATTGCTGCAAACACCCCTTATTAAGAATGCTGTCTTACACAAAGTATTGAATTGTAGTCATCTACTGTAGGTGAAGTCTTACTCTGGGCACAGAACTGGGACTTTTCCATTAGGGGTGACCTTCAAATGAACCAAAGTACTCTTTTTCTAATATATAAAGCACAGCTAAAGCATTTTACTCTGAGGTAGGAAGAACTTGCTTTGTTTGTTTGTTTTGAAGGGAAGCGAGGGTAGCCTTGGAAATATCATGAAAGTGAAGTCTGGTCTTACTTAATATTATCAGAGTAGTTTTAATAGATCTCAGATATCTGCATGGTGAAATCCTACACCTTAATTAAAAACAGAGGGAGATGTCTTCTCTGAAAAAGACATACTTTTTTTTACCCCACTAAATTGTTCAATAGTCACTGACGTAATTATAGGCTAACAAAAATAAAGAGCATTAATCAGAATATCAAGATATGTCTGTTCCTCACAGTTGCTCAGTCTTACTTCTCATCTCCTCTGATGTCATAATTTAATTAGATATCTCAGTCATCATAGAGTTTTCCAGAATAGACAAGATCTGAATTTGCTCCCTTAGTTGCCTTCCTCTTTTTTATTTAAGAATTATTTTATTTATTTATTTATTTATTTATTTATTGTACCTTTATAAGACTTTATTTATTTTATTTATTGTACCTTCCTCACTTATTTAAAGCAGCACAGAAGAACAAAAATGAGGTCCACTTCACACTTTTTCTGGGGCAACTATAAGACTTACTGATTAAAACTGTCCAGGGACAAAACAGTTTCTTTGTTGTTATGTATGGACTGTGACTTTCAAAATTCATTTTATGAATGGTTTGTGGTAGCCTTGAACAAACTTGCACTTTCCAGTCTTTTCTTTTTGTGAGTTTGCCCGCAGAGCGCCATGTAGCCACTAGTTGGTTGGGTGGAGCAGAATTATTTGTGAACATTTGATGAGGACAAATATTAACTTTCTCATTCTCTTTGATCTCCCACCTTGATCTGTTGTTTCATAAGTACCAGGTGAAACTGTTCTCCTGAGAATAGTAGCCATAATACAGAGTTGGAAAGAGCACTTCGCTGTTTTAATTTCTCTTCTCTTTATTCCAATGCCCTAAATTATTTTTAAAGACATTTTTCTCTGCTAATTGGAGGGTTGGGCAAACGTTCAACAGCACAATTGGAAAAACTGGAAAATCTCACCACTGTAATTGCATGAATGGAGACATCTCTCATTCCTTGTCCATCTCCATACTCAGCAACTGTCCTGTTTCATACCCCACAAAGGTTGAAGACCCCCGTAATGATTAGGAAATGCATGTTTTTTGTGAATTTGAGAGCTTCCAGCTGCTTACATGCTACTTTAGTCTGATATAGTTTTGACCCTGAATGACCAAGTTGTAGTTTTCTGTGTGTTATGGAAATACCTGTCCAAGAAAGGGATACTAGTGGGATTGTCTATGAACGGACTTGCTACTTCACTATAGGTATAACAAGTATGAGGGCCACATAATGATTGTATCTCAGATGTTTTAATCATGGAGGCTTACTGAGGACTCACACCTCTTTACTGAGCTGCCTTGAAGATTCGTAGCTAACTTATCTGAGCTTGTAGAAGTGCTTGTACATGTATGGTGCTACTCTTCCAAGATGTAAGAGCATGAAACAGAGTTGGTGGATATGCTACAGTCTGGGCCAACGAGCTGCTTCCAGATCAGGGAGTAGCAGTGTGCAAAATACACAGTGGAACTGTTCTGCAAGTGCATGAAATGAAGCTGAAGGGTGAGAAAACATGAGGAGAGACCTGGAGGTGGTATAAGTCTCGTGCTTCAAATCAAAGGCTGATTAGTTTGGTTAAACTCTGGAGAAAAGTTTGAGCCCATGGGTTACCATGAGTTACTTTCTCCTCTGAATTTGTTGGCGGAGGAAGGAAAGTTGTCTGTCAGTCAAATTCTGTTCTTATGGCTGAAATAAGGAAATACGGTCATTTCTCGGGCTTAAAGACATCTGTCATAAGCAGTTTCTCCTTTTTCTTGTGTGGATATCTATCCTTCCTTTTCTTTAGAAGCTGTGTATTAGATAGCAGTAGATGGATATTTTGCAGAAAATCACTGTTCTAAGTAAGAAGGGTTAAGTTGGAAATGAAGTGCTTGAGAGCAAGCAAAAAGGCTTTTGAGAGTTTCTCTAAGGCCATGTCATTCACAGCTCTCTTATCTCAAGTTTATTTTGTATGTGTGTAAAGTCTTGGTGGCTTTCAGAGGTGAGCGGTTCTGTTGCTGTATGGATTGCTGCTTTGTTATTGTTCTAGGTCTTTGTCTGACTGAGTTTGTACCATGTTGGTGAGCGTATTAATAAGGTCTTATTTTGTGTGCAGTCTTGTCAGCCTTTCATATGGTTTGTATGTGACTGAAATCTTTTTTTTTTTTTTGTAAGATAAAGAAGACTAGCTGTAGTATTTCTGCTCTCTTTTTCTTCCTTTTCCATTAAAATGACCTGTTATCTTCCCATAATCATGTCTGACACTTCCATTGTCTCTGTATGTCCTTCCTTCCTGTACTCCCCAAAATTTTGCTTACAGGATTCACAGGAGGCTATCTACAAGTGTAGTTGTCTCATCCTGTTGGAACACTGAATTGCACACTTCTGTCCACTTCTTATGTTCAGCACAATCAGCGTACACCAAAAAATACGTGACCCATGTATGCATTGAACCACTTTGACTCATTTTGACACTGTTGTCTGTGACAGTCTCTGTGTATCTTTAAGAGGTGTTGCACACCCTCTCCTCCCCCACGTTAATTTTGTTTTGTTTCAAAACATTTTTTCAGCAGACCTGAAGTTTCTCCACATGCATAGTACTTTCTTCTTTTGTTGTTGTTGTTTTTTTCATTTTTTTTATTTTTTGTTTTGCAAGTAAGCTTTGCCTTTGAAAGAAATTGCAAAGAAGACAAATGAAAGTAAAGCTCATTGAAATTTTTTGCAAGTCATTTTATCTTCTGCTTTCTTTCACCAGGGATAAAAGAGCAGCAAAACCACATCAGAAATAGCAATAAAATTACTGTGGGGGCTGCAAACATAATAGTGATAGAGATCACTTAACTGCGATGGTTTCTCTTATGTGATAATGTCAAGGTGTTTTATTTCTTCTTACCCTGTGAGGTAGTTCACAATTATCCACAAATTTTAGTGCATGCCACACGGAGGCCAGCAAGGAGAGGTGATGTCTTGGAAGTTAGACAAGGCTGTGGAAGACCCAGCAACAGAATCCAGAGCCTGGACCACCCAGGGCCCTATTCATGTACCACAAGCCATCAGAGGAAGATTAACTTGAAACCCTTTTGGTTGCTCTGTACAGTATAATCATCTAAATGAAATCAATGAATACTTGATTTGAGAGTCTCCCGTTGTTCCATCCCTGCTGTTCCTAATGTTTGTTAACAGATTGCTTTGTGGTAGAGTGCAAAGGTGCCGCTCTATAAAACTGTAATGACTTCTGGAAAGGAAGTTGCCCTATGTATTGCAGAAAGCACCATTCAATTTTGATTGGAACATGGGGAGTTGAGAAGTTGTTACTACTGTTAGTACAGCCAGCTGGAATAAAAAATTCCGCTCAGCTATAGTTAAGATGACATTTTCTTGTTCTTTGCTTTCTCTCTCTGACCTTGTTTACCACTGGAATATGAGTGTTTTCATTTGCCCTGGGCAGGGAGCTGGAGTGTGGTAAGGCTCTGACACTCAGAGGAAGAGTATCTCATTTTCTTTCTCCTGTCCAGTCATGGGTTTCACCCATTCCGTTTGCTACTCCCTTGACTCTCTCTTTGTGTTGCTTTTAAGTCCTCAGGGATTTTCTTGTCAATCATCAGGCAGATTTTTAACCTTTCTTTCTGAGCAGAAAATGAAGTGTTTGGTGGGATGGCTGGGGTTTCCCTGCTGAGAGGGTTTGCTGGTCCCAGATCTCACAGTGCCTGGCTCTGGGAACCAAGGGGCTTAGGGAAAAGAGGTAGGAGCTGCATCTGTAAATGAGCACAAGTTGGTGCCCAGCAAGGTGAAACCAATCTCAATAGATTTGATACTCTTCTCTTGTTGCAAGTTAGATTTTGTCTATTTTCTCCCTGGTGAAAGACCAGTGGCCTTTAGGCTGGTGGATTATGCTACGGTATGTCTCATTATTGAATAAGTTTGAAGATAATTTACAACAAATCTATCAGATTTTATTCACTGCATATCAAGTCTGTGAAAAGAGCTCTTGCTTCACTTCCACCAAAGTCTACAGGTAATGAACTTTCAGGACTGTTCAGCAGCCTTCCTATGCACTGGCATGCCAGGCAAGGCCCATCTAGCGAGCTGAAGTTGAAGCCTGAGGTGAGGGAAGAGGTGGCATTGTGCAGTGCTGCAGCTTGCAAGCCTGACCAGTTCCCTCACTGCTGTGAGCCCCAGCAGTCAGTGCCTGCTCCAGCTGCTGCCCTGCCCTTCCAGGCCTGCCAGGAGTGTCCCCAGCAGAGAGCAGATCGTGCTGCTGCGTTTATGGGTATGAGGAGAAATTAGAGAGAAATAGTAGCAAGCGTAATGTATACGGAGGTGCATTTTTCTTCTCTATTTTTTGGATTTTTGTAGTACTTCTCAAGAGGACTACTTTAACTATGAAGTGTTTCGTGGCACAGATACTATTTCTTTGTTTGTATTCCTCAGGCAGTTATCCAGAGCTTATAGTAATACTTCTTTGGCCTTTTCTAGAAAATTAATTTAACACATTTCACACTTCACCAGTAAACTGACTCTTCCATGGAAATGATACCTGTTTAGAAGACACTAAGCTTCACCCATTTAGATCTCTTTGTGCTGTTCTAGTCATAGATATAATCTTTACTCCATACGTTTGGTAGTCTCAAAGTGCTAGAGAGTTAAATTAATATAAATATATATTAATACAATCTCACAGATTTCAGCTTACTGTTTCTAGCTCATGTTTATAGGACTTGTGTACTTTTTGGGCCCCAAAGGAAAGCCTGGTGAAATTGGATGGGATTTTGGCAACTCTCTTAGCTGTGTACTGGGTGAGCCTCCAGTGCAGACTGTGCTACAGTATTTGAGTTTGAAACAGGGACTGACTTGTTCTTATAAAAATACAGACACGGTCTGTGTTTTACAGAGATAATGAAAAACGGAAAGTTACTTTGTCTTTTCCCAGCAGTATTTCTACAGACTCATGCGTACATACCTACATACTTTGGCTGGCCAGTCTAGTAGCCCAGGTCAGTGAGTTATTGAGAGTCTGATGACATGGAAATTCACAGCTTTAAATCACTTTTTCATTGAGAACATTAAAATAACTACATTTATGTTTCAGGAAATCTTTCAAATAAAATGCTTGCAAGAAGTGCATATATTGTTGATGGCAAAAAATGTCTGCTGTCTTTTTCCAAACTGCTGATCATATGTGTAACCCCAAATGACCATCAGATGTGTTTTTATAATAGCTTTGTATGAGGAGTTCAGACTGAGTATTACTTGTAATGCTGTCATTCCTCCGTAGTCTTTCTTTATTGATGACACCAGTGTTCTTGATCTGTTCTAAACCTTTCACATTTTGTTCTAATGTTTATTACAGTATTTTCCAAATTTTTGATGCAAAGGTCTTTCAAGATGAAGAACAGTCCTTCTCTGGGAACTGTGTGGAAAGCCAAATTATCTTTATTGATATAGATATTGCCTTACACTTCCCCTCTTTGAAAATCACTGCTCTATTATATGTTATTGCTTCCTCTTCCTTAAATGCCTTTGTGAGTAGTAAAGTACGGTGTTGACATTTAAAATATCATCACTGGCGTGGTTGATAGATGAGTGAATGACTGAGAGAGTTCCCTCCTCAGAGGTGATTTTTTTCAGGCTCTCTGCAGATTCAGGCTCTAGCGTATCATTTTTGCTGACTGCACATTTTTGAGCTTTACTTTGCAAACCTGAATGGGGCTGTAGTTTTTCCTACGGTCACTATAGTTCATGCCCATCTAGTGTCTTGTCCATCAGCTGCCCCAAAAGGCTTGTGCAGCACTTCAGGAGCAACACAGCTACATCACAGGAGTTAAATGTGAGAGAATGTCAGTCAGAGCTGGCGCAGTCTTTGTGTACCAGTCACAGACTGTCACCCAGAGTGTACCGTCAGCTTGGATAAGCTGTTTGGATTTTAGGTTACAGTTTGTCACTACATTGCTGTTTTCATTGCTGTGTCTTTGATCTCAGAAAAAGTTCTATACTGGTCGGGAAGTCTGCTGACACTGTCCTGTTTTCCCATGTCTACCTTTGAGTTCAGTACAAGACAAAGGATGCATCATGAAATCACCTCATCAGAAAACACTATAGTTGCCAAATAAGATAGCATTTATTAAGCAGTTCTATGTCTTACTGTGCGCCTCTGCTTCACGTCTTGAGTTTTCAAAGACAGCTGTCCGCACCGTTCTTTCACTGATGTATCTTTGACAGTACAGAAATATTATCTGCACTTATTATTGTGGCAATGTGGAAAAATCCATTACACATTAGAATTGCAGTGCAATTAGAAAATAGAGATCTATCTATCCTTTGCCCTGAGACTACTTTCTGAAGGTCTAGGTAGACTGCAGGAGGTCAATGGGTACAAAGAGGTGGGAAGTAGAAAGAAACTATATTATGACCACTTATAGTCTAGCACTGCTGTTGACAGGTTTTGATAGATTTCACTTCTAAAATCTGCTGTATCTCCTCCAGCTTGGTCAGCAACTCCAGAGCAGGAGTTTCTGACCTATTCTTCAGATCATTTTGTCTAATGCTAGTATCAGGAAGCCCCAGCTATATATGGTACTAGATTCTGTACACACATCAGCTCAAGACAGTCCCATGGTTTTAAAGTACATAGCTGTTGTTCACTTAAAACCTGATACTGAAATATGTAGTACATCAATTCTGTCTCAGATCACCAGCAGTCTGTTAAGTTGGTGTGCTGCACTGCTCAGTCCCCCTATTTCACAAGAGTGCTGAGATGATTTTCCCTTCTAGCACATGTGGTAAGGGAACTTTTGTTACTGACATCTTTCAAGACACGCTTTTATATTAAAAGTTATAGACAGTTAAAGGCATATCAAGAACTGGTAACTTACGATTTCATAAGGCTTATAAGTGGTATTTCCAATTCTTTATACGCATTCAAATATATTTAGAAATGATGAGTTTTTAGTACTAGTACAAATTTATGAATCTATATATGTCCCTTTCTCCAAACTGCCAGTCTTTTTAATACAAAAAGAGTTATCATTACATCCTTGACTTATCGTTTATTAGAAGGCTCATAATCATAATGGTAGACATTAGATAAAAGGGATCAACATAGAAGCAACATTCCTCTGTGTTGCAGAATATGAAGAATAAAATAAGGAAATATATGTGCTTCTATTTATGCTAATTCTTCACTCCAAGCACAGTGTGATTGCATTCTGTCTACTCTGTTCTTTTCTTCATATCTTAGGAATTATACCCAAAGTAAATGGCATTTGGAGATGAACAATTAAAATAATTGAGTAAGAGGGAGTCTTCTGTTTGAGAAAGGATCTAAAAGATAAGGATTTTTTTAATTTAGGGAAGCCACATGCAAGAAAGGACATTACATTAGTGTACGGAATGATGAATTATATAGAGAATGTGAATGGGTGCTCTTGCTTTCCCTTTCTTCAGTACAGAAGTGGAGGGACATTAAGTGAATCTGTAAGACAAAAGTATTAGCACTATTTAAAGGCAGTTTTTAAACAGTAATTACCTTGTTTTCACAAGCTCATCTTGTTTCTTCATGATGCTGGTGCACTTATTGAGGAGAACACAAGATACCTGTAGAAAATTGTTTCAAGTTGTCCTTCTAAACAGTTGTGTTGGTGTATTGCAAAGACTAGTTCAGGTTATATGCCTGATTCTTTTTAGCCTTTAAAATAAGTAGAAGATGTGTGAGATGTAAGTACAGGTAATGAAACTATCTATATATTCGCTAGATAAAGCAAAAAGTAGGTATTCAAAACAGACGTCCATTAGTGATGGAAAGCACGTTGCTCTACAGTTGTCCTCCCTGTGTTTTTTTGCATGTGTCCCCCTGAAGCATCTGCTCATGATCCTTTTTAAAAGACTAATATTCTGCCACATTGTCTCAGTGCTTTACTGGAAGGTACAAACAGATTTCTGTCCATGAATGGTTGGTAGCAAATACAGTCATACTTCCAGAATATTATTTTCTGGTATTCTCTTTTTTTGGATGTTTCATTTAATATTTATCTTTAATTAATAGATTTATATTGAAATTCAGAAAAAATGTATTTTGACCAGTTTTATTAAGTAGAGAAAATGTGTATGTACCTCGCTCCCACCATTCGTGGGTAAAAAGAGGATGGTGAGAGTTGCAGATGGCTTAGGAATGAGTGTGATCATATTCTGGTTAAATTATTATATCTATTTAGCTCCATTGTTACTTTTAGACTTGATCTCTGACACTCTTTTTGTAGATTTGTAATTACTTTTTAATTCTTCAGCATACTCCTTTATTTCACGTACTGCAGATCTTAATCGAATGTGGTGTTCATCAGTTTAAACTCTTGTTCCTACACTTATTTCTAATTGTCTGTGTCTAGTCTGTTGTACCATTGTTTGTATTATGCTTAAGACCTAGATTGTGGCTGTAAGGCTTTTATTTTCATGTCTCGGATTCCCCTTAAAATGAGAAGACTTGTAATATCTTCCTGGGTGAAACACCTCAGAGTTTCTATGTGAAATCCACTCTCCTGTGTAGAGAAAACTACACGTTCACTACATTTTCTTATGCCTCTTATTAAGTCTTTGTTTATGTGTGTATGTGTGCTAAGTATATAAACTATATATTAAGAATATATCTGCCTGCTATTGGAGTGCAGTTGCCTCTGAAATAGTTACCTATGTTATCATGGCAGCCCTGAAATGCCATGCCAGAACATGGCAAAGAATATTTTAGCCACATGAAATAACAGAAATAAATTATTTGGAAGTGTAATTACCTACTCAGAAGTATGCAAATTTAATGCCTATACTTAAGTCAAAAATTCAATATCTGATTATTTTCATTTGTCAAGCACCCTCCCAAATCCATCTAGGCTACCAGGAAAGCTACCACCCATAAATCTGAGCCAAAGACTTGCTGCTAAGTTTTTAAGACTGAATTATTTCTATTGTTCTCAAGTGATTACATTTTTTGTTGTTATCTGTGGATAGAGCCCTGCTGGGTTGAACATGTAAGTATATGGGAATGAGGGGAGGAGGATTTGTGTTACTTAAATGGAGATGATAAAGCTGAAAACATAGCAGGATGTAAATCAAGATTTTTATTCTTTTTCTAGTTGGCTCGTCACAATAAAACATTGCAACAGATGCTGAAACCAGGGTCAGATCCAGATGAAGGAGATGAAGCCTTGAGCTATTACGCCAATCATACAGCACAGATAGAGGTAAAGAATTGCTGTCTAGAAGATTGAGTATGAGACAAGTTTGCATCTTGTACAGGCATGTCAGCTCTCTTTAGACTTCTGAAAAGCGAAGGTTAATCAAATGTACAGATTATTTATGAGAAGAAATTTAAGTGTTACTATTTTGTCTAAGGAAGAAAAAAGGAATGTACCTATATTAAAAGTAGGTCCAAGTAATTGTTTTACAACAGCTCTCTTTTGTGTTATCAAACAGTGTTGTTTTAGGGAAATAATGACTGTGGATAGTAGCTGTGCCATGAAGTCAAGAGTAATCTTGTATGGTACATCACTCAAATAAATAATCACAAGTTTCAAAGCCAGTGATCCTAACTGATCAGATTAAAAGTTTGGCCACCGTACAAAGAGGTTTTGAAGTCATGTAGACATTCAGTATGTTGCTTTTTTTAAAAAAGAGCATGGTTCTGTCTGATGCAAGCACCTCAAGTCCATGTTGTCCTGGCTACCATTGAGGTAGGCCACTGCTGATGTCCTTGTCAGTGCTAGTCACCAGTCTTTTTGCTGTTCACATCATAGAAGCGTAGAATCACCGAGGCTGGAAAAGGTCTCTAAGGTCATCTAGACCAACCATCCACTTACTACCAATATTGCTTACTAAACCATGTCCTTTAGTGTCAGATCTGCATGTTTCTTGAACACCTCCAGGGACAGTGACACAGTAGGTGGAAGCAACATGACTGATTCTGTGGCTGTGGGGGGTTGTTCAGATAGGAAATCAAGTGCTCCTTTTAACATGTTTAAATGTTTTGGACGCTCTGAGGGTATTTCTTAGCAAGTATCAAGTGAGTAAGTTGTCTGGGTAGGCTGCAAATGTAGGCATCGCAAGAAGCTGTGATCTGCTGCTACCTGACTAATAGATTCTTCCAAGTGTAATTTCTAAGATCCCTTAAAACAACATGACCATTGTAACTGACAGAGCCTATTTTTCTGGCAAAGGCTCTATTTTCTGGGCGTCTTCTGCCTGGGAGGCTTTTTAACTGTAGAGTACTGCATGCAGCCTACCTCATCATTTGAGCCTCTGACAGAAATGAAGATGTTCTGTCATGGTCTTTCACTAACCACACAGTCCCAAAGTGCAACCACTGGCTGGAGAAATAACTGCTTATCTAGGGTACTTCAAGGTAGCTGGTTCAAATTTCACACAATGCACTTGCTGTTGGTCAGTTGTATAATTATCCTTAATCTCCAACGCAAATGTCCTTGAATATGTTATGCTTAAAAATGGCTTGAGATGAGTTTGATTTTTAATATGTTCATCTAATAAATATGAATTTACAAGAGAGAAAAGAAGGTCCTAAAATGTAGGACTGTGATTGGAAAACTGAAATTCAGCCCAGCGCTACTCCTGAATGAAATGAATGTTGTTTGTTCTTCTGATGAAAGCACTCCTTGACCTGTTAGACATTTCAGATATAGCTCCGTGATGTTGGGATATCTCATTTGATTGATTTGGAAGTCAGATTGTCTGGTTTTTGTTTTTTTTTTTTCCATTAATGCTACCTCTGTGAAGGCATGCGTCTAGAAGTAAAAATGAGGTTTCTACCCATTTTTTCATTGACTAGTAGTGCAGACTCCATGATCAGAAAAGAAAAGCCGTTTGGATGATGATTCTAGTGAGATGGAGTAAAGTCTAGCTCGCTCACTGGTAGCTCAGTAGGCTCTAAAATACAAATAATGCAAGATCTTGTTTCTTGCCAAGTAAGCATAGAAAGACTGACAAGACATGGGTCCTCTCTGGGTAACAAGTGCTGTTTTGGCATGTTCACCTTCACAACTACTGTCATCATAGAAATAAATTCAAGGTGTGAAAATAATTCCATAATCCATCAGAAAGCCCCTGAACTTCTGTGCTGTTCGGTGCAAGACTTTCATTTCAATCCACTGCAAAACTGAGGTATTCTATGCTGGAATATTTTTTGTGTTTGGGGAGAGTTTGGGCCTACATTTCAGTTGAGATATATAATTTGTCACTGTATTTTCAAGCAGAATTTTGAAGACAGAAATGCGGTTTTACTTTATGTTTTAGGATTAACTGACTCACTTTTTGATAATGTTCAATTAATTTATACATTCATTTATAAATTATAAGGAAGCTGTGAGGAAGAAGAGCTGTGACAAGATGGTTGAAAAGTCACTGATCCTGAAAAAAAAAAATGTAAATTTTATTTATAGATTGTTCGTCATGATAGGACAATGGAACAGATTGTCTTCCCTGTCCCCAATATTTGTGAATTTCTCACTCGGGAATCCAAAAGTCGGGTGTTCAATACAACTGAGAGAGATGAACAAGGAAGCAAAGTCAATGACTTTTTCCAACAGACAGAAGATCTGTACAACGAGATGAAATGGCAAAAGAAAATTAGGAGTAAGTATTGCAATTTTGAAAAACACCTCAATTATGTTAAAACCTCGCTTTTAAGTCTTTGAATATTTTTCAGTTTTAATAATATACTTTTCACTGTTCACTCTGATATTGCAACAGGCAAAGCTTCTCAGAATAGAAGCTTTGAAAGAATGAGAAGTTTGAGAGAGTAGATCAGCAGAGTGTAGGTCAGCTGAGACACTTGCGTGCCACCATAAGAGAGTCATAATATGGAGTAGCTACTGATGTAAATAACATGTTCAAGATGTTGTTCTGGACTGCAAAAGTTAAATGGGAGGATGGATGATACAGTGTAGCTCCACTAAACTCAGTAGAGTGGCACCTAATTAAGCCAAGACCTCTAATATTTAACAAAAACAGGTGTAGCTGCAGATTTGAGGTTCGCAGGTTCCTACAAGACCATTAAAATTTGTGAATGTCAGTCACTTAAAAACATCTCATGGCAGAACCTCGGCTGCTTTAAATCTACTCGACTCCCATGGAGTCCGTTCCCCTTTGTCAGTTCACATCAGCATTGCATGACTAGGCTGCAGTATGTCCCCGACTGTGAGCCCATCCTGGTATATATATCATGGTAGTGGGAGAGGCGTATGTACTTGCTTAAGCTGCTTGCAGATTGCATATCTGACTATCAAGATCATGGAACAGGGATCAAAGCAGAGGCCTGAAAAGGAGGTGCAGGGAAACCAAGCCTGGTAATGTGAGTTTCTCATTCAGTTCAGTGGTGGGTATTACAGCCCAGGAATGGGCTGCTGTTGCTCCTGCCTGTGTCCTAGGGATGGGAATCTCCTGCTAGCTCAGCAACTGTCATCTTTGTCCTTTGAATTTGGAGCAGAGAATCAAGGCTACAAACTAATTAAACATCTGTGGTATCCTTGACAGGTAAAAAGGAAATGTATATCTTATATGTGTATATATAGGGTGTATCACTTTGCTCACTGTGAAAATGCAGATGCTGCTGGGGTGGCAGACATCAGCTGTTTAGCAGTTCACAGCAGCATTATGCAATTGATTAGGAAGGAAGTGAAGAACAGGATCTATGGTCAGAGCAGCAGGGAGTTTGGTTAGTTAAAGCAATATGCCTTAATGCAGCATCCTTAATGTGAAAGAAACATGGTGTTGGATGCAGTTTTTGTAAATGTCAATTCTCAAGTTACAATTTCCTGAAGCAGTTGAAAGTTTTCAGTGTGAACCCAATTGGCCCAGATCAACTTTCCTTGGTTGCGCTGTGAAAAGTCTGTATGGACAAGAGTTAAAAGTTGTGAAATAAATGATTCTAGAATAACTCTCTAACTTTGCAGACTGTTTGGGAATAAAACTCATCATATTGTAGAAAAATTACTCCACTGACAAAAAGTGTGTCTGTTTTTCTTGCATGAGAAACGTACATAAACCAGACCTGCTTGATGGTATAAGCAGGGAAAACTGGTTTATTTTTATTCAGAACAGAAATTCCTCAATTCCTTTAATCAGTGGAACAGCCCATAAGTCTCCATGTTGTTTTTTTGTCATTTGCAATGGCTCCAAATTCTTGAATCCCAGCAGTCTACAGCACAAGGTTATCACCTAATCACATTTAACCTAATTATTCACCTAATAGCTATTAGAATCTATTTTGACTGAGACAGTCTTATTCAGTTGAAGAAGTCTATAAGAAAAATTAGCTGGATGCAGGCAAGTCAAGAATACACTTTTCATACTTACAAGAAACTGTCAGTACTTTAAAATCTAGTTGATATGAATATATAATCTTCAAATGGCTAATCTTCTCTGACTAAGGGTTTTCTCACACCACTACACACTTTAAATGTTCATTTAAACATATGATAGCGTAGTCTCAAATATGAAGTATTTGCTTAGGTCTTAGCACCCTCTGATCTTGTTCCTAGGCTTTTTGCTGTTCACTGGACTCCATCTTTCCAGGCACAGAGGCTGCAGTTTCAGAGCCAGATGAAAAGAGTCCTTCACTTGAGATCGAGCTATAAAACCTCAGCTGAGGCAAAACTCTCATATATAATGAACCATACTGGGGTCTTTGGATGAAAAATTCTCCTTGAAACAATATTTTATGGCTAGCCTATGTTTACTACTTGTCTATTTTAGTTAATTTTAAAGTTCTGTGCGTTTGTTTTGTTTACCTCAGTTTTCTTCATTGATCTGTATTGTTAAACTCCTTGAAGCCATTACTGACTGGGTTGATGCCTGCTTTCTTCCCATTCATTGCTTTTTTTCCTCCCCTTTCTAGATAATCAACTCCTATTTTGGTTCTCGAGACACATCTCTCTCTGGGGAAGCATTTCCTTCAATCTTGCTGTATTCATCAACTTAGCAGTTGCTCTGTTCTACCCCTTTGGAGATGATGGAGATGAAGGCAAGTAGAATTTGGTTTAATTTTACCTTTTAATTTTAGATGCTTTTCATTTTAAGGTAACACGGTTATGTAAAACTGAATATTCAGGTGTGCTTGTTTCTGCAGAAGCCACATAGTGTCTCCTAGGTAGGAACCAGATGTTGTTTGAGATATGCTAGTTGACCTTCAGTGTGTCATGTCCTGTGCAACATGAAACAAAATGGACAGAGCACAGGAGCTGTTCTGAAGATCATGTAGATTATTTGGGCTAATTCTTTTCTTTTTTTCTCAGTTATTGTCAGTGCAGTATACTGTTGCACGCATTCAGTTACAGTTTCTGAGCTGAAGAAGGGTACCTGGCAGCAGAAGAACTGAGACTCCTTAAAACTAACCAATTTGAATGACTTTCAGTTTTAAAACATGGATTATGATGCTATGAAAACCAGCTCATTGACGGTTGATGATGTTATGGGGATAAAAGAACCACTGATACAGAGGACAAAGGCATTATATAAAAATATGCCTAAAACATATGATTCTGTTTCTGCTTCATCACATGTCACAGCAAATAATGAATTTCATTAAATAAATGCAGCACAGTAGCAGGTGGCCTCTCTGAATCCAAAACTATCTTAATTGGGATAAAGGAGACTGGTAATGGGAGAAGAGCCGTTCACCTCTGGGTCTATGATTCATATCCAGTCCAGCCAGTAATGTGACTGAAAGTCACTTCTGTCTGATGGCATGTGAACCGTGCTACTGGAAACAGGCCAGCTTCTAGTAGATACACGTATTTTTCACAGATACCAGAATTGGCACCATCAAACATTCCTGTTGGCTGGCTAAACAGAAAGCAGCAGATCAAAGTATATTGGCATGGGGACCTCACTGCACTTTCACCCTGTAGGGTGGGTTCTGCAGGTCACAGTGCAGAGAGATCCACAGCATTGTGTCTTCAGGTTTCAGCTATGGAAATGGGAAGCATTTGTACATAGAGCTTTCCTGCCTGTAAGCTGAAGGGCTGCTCGGAGTACACATATACCAGAGTAAGAGAAGAAATAAAGAGTTAAAAATGAACCTTTTACGCTACTGAATTTTTAGCTAATCTATACTCAAAGAAATCCTGTGGTCTGCAGTCAGTAGGCATTAATACTTGGAACTGCAGATTTATATGGTATTAGTTAAAGTGGCCCCAGTAATCCAGTGATTTCAGTGGTAGTGCATTTCAGGATTCCAATTCCCAGCACTTGCAGCAGTAGGAGATAATAATAAACAATAGGTGTGGCCCAATGGGATAAGCATGGTCATGAGGCAGACTCCTTAGTTCCAGTCTCCACTGAAAACTGATCTGGGAGCTGCAGTTTGTCTCACATTTTTCCCCTTCACCTTGTGCAAATCCATACTCACATGTCCGAGGTGCTGGGGCTGATCTAATCATCTCAGGAATGCTGCTGTCTTCTGATGGATTTCTGCACTTCTTACATCATATGGCATAAGCAAACTTGCACTCCAGATGAGGTTTCTTTGCCTTGTGCATATCTGCATGTGTTACATGACACAAAATCATTTGACCTGTAGTAGGGAAGAAGGAAAAATTTATTAAAGAAACACTGAGTGCTTTGCTCTTACCTTTCAGCTCCACTTTGAAGCTATTTTTTAGGATCCATTAAAAATTTCCAGATCTTGTTGGTGAAGAAACTATCCAGCAGAGCTGAGTCAAGGATATAAACACCCCTGAATTTTGGAAAAGTTTTGATCCCCTCTGACTTTTGAGGACAAGGCCTCACCTTATTGTTTTCTTACCCCATTGATGCTGCTTAACTGTGTATCTGCTGCCAGAGATATACCATTATTCCTGTTGTGATCCTGGCTAAATTCTCTGTTCTGTTCTCCCCTGCCACTGACCTCTCAGTTCATTGGATAGCAGTAGAAGTTAGTGTATGAGTTTGACAGCACACCAAGACCTGAATGTGCTTTTTGCATCAGAGCGACATGGTGTGTTTCCAGGGCTGTAAGCAGAGGAGGAAGAGAAAGCACGGGCATCGCTCAAATCTCATGGAGAGCCTGGGAGCCATCACCTTGCCCAGCCTGACTCTGAAGGCTTACGTGCCTGCAGAAGCTTAGCGAGAGTGGAGTCTGGCCGCCTGCTGGGAGCAAGGCACAGTGGTTTGGCAGCTCCTGGCAATGCAGATGCTGCTGCTCCTGCCCAAGTCCCCGTCGCTGCCCCCCACTGTGGCAAGCGGCTGGTTTTCGTGCAGAGGCAGAGCTGCCTCCTGCTGAATGCCTGTAGCCCTTAGGCTGAAAGCTGCTTTTCTAAAAGCAGGGCACTTCAGTGCCCTTTGGGTTGGGAATGAGACGCTGCAGCACAGTGCCACTGCTGTGCCACCCCAAGGACCAGCTAGATCTGCAGCCAAGCAATCACTGAATTAGACCAAAGGAGTCCTAATGATCCCTGAAAAAGGGAGGTAATTAGTAACCTGCTCCAGGAATAGGGTAAACTGTTTCATCTCTGAGCACTCCTCAGATTTTAATGGAAATTTCATTAGCTGCTATTATTATATTACCTGTGCAAATCAACAATACTATGATAGTAGCAGTTCTTACTGCAGTTAGGGCAGGTCGTGGTCAGCACTGGTAATGCATGAGTCACGCTTTGTCTTAGTTATATTGGCCAAGGAATTGATCTTCTGGATCTGTTTCACCATGAAAAACAGAGTCTCCAAAGATGCTTTTCTCAACTCTCCCATTCTCCTCCATACAGGCACACTTTCTCCGTTGATTTCAGTCCTCCTCTGGATAGCGGTGGCACTTTGTACAGCAATGCTGTTTTTCATCTCCAAGCCTGTTGGCATTCGACCCTTTCTGGTGTCTGTTATTCTCAGGTCTATATATACTATAGGGCTCGGGCCTACCTTGATACTTCTTGGTGCTGCTAATGTAAGTACTTAAAAAGCAAGCAGAATTTCACCTTTCAGCAGAGGCAGAGATATTAAGGGTCTCAATTAGAACCATGCAAAGAACTATTTTTTCAGGTTCACTGGTTAAGGCAAACAAAAAAAATTAATTTCCAGTCATCCTGAAACAGTGATGTCAGCAAACAGAAAAGCTGAGAAAAAAAACGAGGTTTGGTTTTGTTCACATGCAAATATTTTAAAAATAAAAACAATATGAAATTTAAAAGAAATACTGATGAATAAAAGGAATTGAATTTACAGTTTCTCACGTTAAAAGAATATTTTTCTCTACAAATATGCTCAGCAGAACTGGCACAAATTTGTCAGGTGTTTCTGTGAGCCTAAATCTGTATTTTTGAAGAAAGTTTTCAAAATTAAAAATTCTCTCAGCCCTTTCCCAGATCTCTTAATTTATTCATGGCTGTGTTTGCATGCTTACTGCTTTGTAAGATAGACAGTCACACTCGTAAGTCATCATTTTAGATTTCTGCCTGAGTGCTACAGCCCTAATTCAGTTAGCACCGGGCAGCAAAGTATTAGGCTATTTGATTCCATGAAAATTTTGCATGCTTAAAAATACCCAGGCATGTAGTCAGAAGTAAAGGCAAGCAAGCAGTGCTTGTCCATGTCAAATTTGAGAAGGAAGAAACAAGTTTGAACTCACAATTGTTAAGAATTCAGTCCCCAGTTGCTTTGTAATGCCTTACAATGTGATTTCTCACCCTGCCTTCTCGTTAATGTTGTAGAGATCTATCCCAATGTAATGACACTCAGTGCAGTGGTGAAGGGGTGATACACTTCCAGTTGTTCTCATAGACTCACACCCAGTGTGTCTTGAGTTGTATTTGTCTCATTTGAACTTCAGCCATCTAAAAGTCGAGCATTTGCTCAAAGTAGCCTATTCAGAACTTTTCATTCTACAGCAATGCAAGCAATAAATAACAGCAATTTTTCTGAAGGAGTGAACTTAGCCTTTCTTTACCCCTCCACAGCTTTGCAACAAAATAGTGTTTCTGGTGAGCTTTGTTGGAAACCGGGGAACTTTTACTCGTGGCTACAGAGCGGTTGTCATGGACATGGCTTTTCTTTATCACGTAGCGTATGTCCTGGTCTGCATGCTGGGCCTCTGTGTGCATGAATTCTTCTACAGTTTCCTGGTAAGTGTTTGCTTCTGTGGAGGGGAAAGCTTTGCAAAAATAGAAAATACCGTTACACGTGCAGCTGTCTTCAATTTCTTCCTGACAATCAAGCCAAATCATGTGTATTTTTAGCATAACGCTGTGTTGCTGCCCCGTAGGAGCTGCTGTTTTCATTAGAACCTGCTTCTGTTAGGAGTTACTTTATCTGTTTTAGAGTTGACAGTTTACTGTTTCTTTCTGTAAAATTATCATACAGCCCACTCCTTTCTTCTGTCCCTCCCCAGCATACCTTCATTCAGTGTATGTTGTTCCTGTGTCTTGTGTCAGTTGTGTCTTCAGGCTGTGATCTGTCTGGGGCAGGAATTGGCCACTGGTATTATACCTGTGCTGAATATCCCATCCCTCTGTACATGTTGCAGTCTTAATAAATAAAAAAACTACTTGGGGAGTAGGGGTGGCATGCCTCTGGGGTAGCAGGAAGATTCATCACATTAAATGTGTGCTACTTCAATTTTCTTTTGTTGCCATTACCCGGATGGAATGCCTCTTTATAATACGATACAGGTGCAGTGAAAATGAATCATACAGAATTATGCTAAACTCAGCTAACTACTCCCTTCATGCTGAATGGCAGTAAAAGGGGTTTCACTGCTCTTGCTTTCTAATCCTTTTGCTTTATTCTGAAACATGAAACTTTTAGGGAGACTGAATAAGTTGGGGTCATTTATATGTGTTCACTTTCCTGTTGTATTTTTCTTAGCTTCCTAAATAGGAGTAAACTCACATCTCACAAAGGTGTGTTAAACAGTACATAATTTAGGGGTTCAGCCATTACTCTCTCCTGTTGAAGTCAAATTTTCCAGGTCAATATCTTGACAGTAAAGTCAGCTTTAGGTTTAGACAGATTTCAAAGGAGTCAAGATTTTGAGGCTTTAGCTGCAAGGCCCTTTTCAACTGGATGCATCTCTCCTGCTAATTAATGCCTGCCATAAAAAATGCACAGCAAATCATGTTACTCCTTCAGTGAGTAAGGGTTTCTCTGCTATAAAATACTGATGTGCCATGTAGTTTAGGAAACATTTTGGATGCTTACTTCTTACAGCAACTGCTGTCAACAAATGTTCATGATTTGTGGATGTTATAATCATCCACATTCCCAGGTTACTTACAGGTGTGCAATTTGTACAATTTGTAGGAGGAGTATTCCAGACTCTAGTATTTGTTCCTCAGTTTAAGCTTTGTCTTGTATGGAATGAATGATAACTGCCTTTCCTCTTTCTTCCTTTATTATTAATCCTTCCACAAGGCTGTGGATTTCAGATCTTGTGAATTGTAACTAATACCTTCTTCTGTGGACCGTTTTGATCAATCACAGTGTGTCACTTTAAATCTGTAATCAGTGTGATTTGAAGTGGAAATACATATACTATAGATAAGGTCCAAAGCCCTATAACAAATCAATAGAATTATAAGAGAGAAAAAAGCTATAGGTCCTTGGAAAGCATTTCTCGCATTTAATAGCTATTTTTAGGCCTTTGACATTTAAAGCAGTATTATCTTCGTGTATACTTTTCTTTAAATACCAGGAAAGCACATAGTGCAGGGTAAATAAGAATGGAAGTTTGGGCCTTTATACAAACAGTGCAACAAATCTAACTTTGTAAGAAGAGATGGCCCAAATCCTTGCACATGTGAGTCATTTTTAAGTGATCCCATGAGCTCAAAGAAGTAGCTTACAGACATGTAATTACTCGCATGCACAAGTGCATTTTTCGGATGTGGCCTATGCATGTTCATCAGATGGGATGTAACATGAAAAATAAATTTGTGGATGTAGGTCTATAATATGGAGACACTGTTTTTCAGTTTTAAACTAGCCTGGTTTTGAGTATGAGTAAACAATGGATCTTGTTGATAACCATTACCTGAGTTTGAATCAGCCTCTTGTATAAAGTGTACCTTTTAGCTTTTGATTTTGCTATGATCTACCTTAAAATTTCAAGTTTTGTGCTTGATTCTCTCCTCCCAGCTGCCATTGAAATCAACGTGGATTGTGTGTTAATGAAGTTAAGACTTCAGAACATGGATAGATGTATGTTTCAGTAGTTCAAATTGTGTAGGATGTGTATGTATTCTCTATGTGGCCTCATTTGTATTCATTTTTTCCTCTATGCTATTATATTTCCAGCTATTTGATCTAGTGTACAGAGAGGAGACTTTGCTAAATGTGATAAAAAGTGTTACCCGGAATGGTCGTTCCATCATCCTCACTGCAGTGCTAGCACTCATCCTGGTTTATCTCTTCTCCATCATTGGGTTCCTCTTCCTGAAGGATGACTTTATCATGGAGGTTGACAGGTTGAAAATCAGGACCCCTGTTGCAGGTATTGCTTTTCATATTAAAATTTGCTTCCAAAATACACCTTTCTGTCTGACTGACCTAACTTTGCTCTAAGGAAATTTTAATGATATGTTTGTATCTTGTGAATGCTGAACTAACTCCATACACCTTAGGACTAAATTAAATCTCTAGGTAAAATTTCATGCATAGTTATTTTTGAGTCTTTCCTGTTGAAATACTAAAACTAACACTTGCAGCTGATTCACTGCATTTTCTTTTCTAACTTCTGCCAACATTAAAAAGATATGCATCTACATTTCAAGTATTATGAGGAGCAACAGAAAGTGGATTCTGTTGATTCCCATTCCACCTCAAAAACAACGCTTATTATTTTTTGTGTACTGCATGAAGCATGTAATCTTAGCATGTTCAGTAGGTGTATTCATCTGATTATTATTTAGACCTCATCCAGCAGATATTTATTACAAAATCTACATTTCTGCTGATAGGAGATTTCCTGGGAGCATCTTGTAAATTCAACGTGTATTTCACAGTATGCACAGTGTATAATCTGGGCTTCAGGAAAATAGTCAGAAGGTTTTTATCCAGTTTTTGAAATGCCAGGATTTCACCATCTCAGAATGAGAGAATTTACCAACATGGACAGAGTTGCAAACTCAAGTTTGCTAGAAAAAAAGCTATGTCTGGTGTGCTGAGATCTATGTACTTGCTACCAACCAGCCTCCTGGGAGCAAGGGTGGAGAAGTAACTGTCTGCATAGAAATACGTAAGAATAACTTTGGGTTCAGTTCTTAGAGGAATGCTTTTCCCAATGCTTGACTCTCTAGGCCTGTATGCAAGCACAGAACAACTAGTAGGAGCCAGCCCAGATTGTGTGCACTCTTTGTTTGCCAGCCTTCTCCTAACTCATATTTCAGGACCTGCTGCACACAAATGGGGCAACGCTCATTCATGACTCGTGGGCATAGGGGAGTATCGTGTACTCATATATCTAACTGATACCATGTAAGAAAAGGAATTTCTTTAACCAGCCTTGCTTTTTGTCACTGATCATCTTCTGTCTTATATTTAATTTGCCATTCATTTGGGGTTGGAATTTATAATCTGAAGATTCGTCTAGAAAAATAATTGTAGATACCTTAGAAGAAAGGAAGCTAGGTTACATGGAACACTGGTCTGATCCAGTGCAATAGTTACTGCATGATTATGTTTCTTCACTTGGGTTCTTAGCAGGTTTTAGTGTCATGTGTGTGTGTAATCTTCCTGATCAGAAACTGATTAAGAAAATGCGCTGACAGTATACTGATGGAATATTTTGCATCCCAAGATTAGTGCTTTAATTTTTTTCTTCATGAAGTAACACAAAGACAGAGTCAGAGTGTATGTGTTTTCTGTGTTACAGAGATTTTCTTAGATTTCTACTTTGGTTGCATTGTTTTGCTTTCATTTTTTCTCTGTAAACCTTTTTGTACCTCTGATTTGAAATGCAGAAAATTGTTGAAGATGCACAGGACTAAATTGGTTTGATAAAATGAAGCAGATGTACACATTTACCCACTTTGGGAATGTTAAATTAGTGTTTTACTCAAACCCATACATATTTACAAATGAGTACCAAACTGTGTTATAATCATTGAAAACTCTTAAATATTCTACATTGAGGATAACTGAACATCAGCTTGGTGTCCTTCTTGTCAGCTTTTGTGAATAATTTATCTAATGGTTTTAAAACTGACATTATTTTTATATCTGACAGTTGTTCCTTGCTTTGAATATATTTTGTTTTAACCAGAAGAAGCAGCATTTGATGTAGATTCATTAATTTCAGGAGATGAAATAGGAATAGCTGTGATATACAGTAAATATAAAACTGTGTTTTTCTTGTGATTGCTTTGAGCTGTTGATGCAGAAGGCTTGAGGAAGAAGGAATTGGTGGTATAATTTGTTCAGCTTTTTCTTCTCAACTTTTCAAATTGGTGACTTGCTTCTAGAAAAATAATGATTTAAGTCACTGCAGTATCTGCCCTTTTGTCAATATTCTGTAATTTCCTCAGGTATTGGTGAAGTCCCCACTACAACCCTCACATCAATGATGGGAGCCTGCGCAAAAGAGAATTGTTCCAAAAGCATCCCTATTATTAACTCAGGTTAGTACAGAAGTTTCCCAAAACTGATGATCAATTGGAACTGAGGGATTTGTGTGTTGTTATTACAGAGATTGTGTGTGAAAAGTGATTATCGTTGTAAGTCAGAAGCAGTCAACTTCTGGAATGCTTGGAGCTTAGCTGTCAACTCGCCTATAATTGAAGTGCTTCCCACACCTGATTACAATTGCAACAACATGAGTTTTGTTATTAAAGTAGCATGCTGAACAATTATGCTTCAACATACAAGTCTGGGTTGTTTTTTTGTTTTTTTTTTTCTGAGCTGGCTTTGCTGATAGAAAAAGCTTGTTTACCTGCAGCATCCTCACCTGCACAGAGTGAGCCACAATTAGATCTGTTAGGGCTGCTTTAGTTTATCTTAATGGTGTAACATTTAACAGCAAGCTTTTGTTTCTGGTTTTCACATGTGTCTGGGCTGAGGTTGTAGCATAGGCAGAAAACCTAAGAGGACCAGCTATGACTTAATGACTTACTGTGGCTCAGTTAAACATGGGTAGCAGTCACAGGATCACATAATGTCAGGGATTGGAAAGGACCTCGAAAGATCATCTAGTCCAATCCCCTTGCCAGAGCAGAAACACCTAGATTAGAAGCGTATATTATCCTATATAATAATAGGTTTAGAGCATGTCCATCTATGCGAGGAAATGAAGCTGTTACAAGACTTGCTTTGTGACAGGCAAGTTGCGTTTCTTTATGTTTATGGCAAGCGAAAAGCTTAATTGCTGTACTTCAGTGGGTGAATCAGTCTGGTTTTACTTTGATACCTGCATCATGATACTGATCTGTATACAGAAGGACCCTGTCAGCTCTAAGTATGCTCGGTTAAAACAAAAGGTCTGTACGCTGTGTCCTACTGGGATTGAGCCAATTACCAGACATTGGGTGAGGAAGGAATTTACTGTAGATTGAGCTGACAGCATGCTGTGCCCTCTTTTATTGTTTGAGGCTCCAGGATCACTCAGGACCTCTCAGCATTGGTGCTACTTCATCTCTCTTACTCTCTTCCCTTGGAACAGTGTAATTGTGGCATTTGATCGCGGACTGTGATTGTTGCATTTGTTTTGATTGTTGTATGTGGCCTTTGCAGTGTGGGTGTGCAGTGGATGGTCTGTATGGGTGTCCAGCTTTTTGAGTTTCCCGAGCCGCACTGAGTGAAGAGGAATTGTCTTGGGCCAATGTTTTGGTTGTTGCTGATTGATAGCTGAGTGCGTGGGGCCAGGCCAGACCACTTGGTGAGGAAGAACAGCCGCCATGACGGCACAGCGACAGGAAGTGGGCCATATTACGAGCTGTCCAGGGCTGCATGTGGCCCACACGTTGGACATGCTTGGTCTACAGGCTTAACCCACTTCCAGGCACACTTGCCTGTGGTTGCTGGGGGCAGAAGCTGAGGACTTGAATGCTCCTTTCCTATCCTGTGTTCCAGTATAACAATTCCACACACTTCCTTCTTTCTCTACTGATTTTGAGCTTTTTGTTTGTTTATTTATTCATGAGGATCAAGGGTGTGGGGAAGAGGGCTATAAAAACAGGCTTTTTCTCTACAGCAAGTTTGTAAACAAGTGTGTAAACAGGCCTCATAAACAAAATGCGAAACTATCTGACTAGATAAATAGCACCCTGGCACCACTCCAGACAAGTTCAGTTAGATCCATGTGGGCATTCAAGTTTCCTCTGCCTCTGCTCGTGACTGAGGCATGTGACTGAGGGCCACTAGGTGCAGATTTTCAAAGTCACTCTTCCTGTCATCTCACTTTACTGCCCTGTTATTGTTATCATGGGGTGGTCTTAGTGCTCATTCTGCATTACTTTTGAATTAAACCTGATCAGAAGACAGCCTACCTTAATGCTGTCCAGCCATTAGTAGGTCACTCACCAGGCTGAAGCTGGTTGCAAGTAAAAGCTCTCTGGACCACATTCAGCCTTGACATTAGGTCCTTAGCACCACGTCAAACTCCAGATCCACTCCTGTTGGTAACGTGGGCATAGTCTGTTTGTATGTGTGTAGATGGGCTGTGTCTGAGCCATTAGCACTGCTGGGCACTAGGGCAAACCAGCTGAAGCTGGACTCATGCCAGCAGGGTTGCCCAGCTCCCACATCTGCTGTTTCCAGCACCTGAGCCTAGTCTTGTGGGCAGCAAAGATCTTGTTCTCTAGCTACGTAAAGGAAATAGAAGCTGTGGCTTTTATAAAGTGTTTGGGTTTTTTTTCTGTTTCTCTTGTGAACGTCTTCTCAAGCACAGAGATTAGCTCCCAAAACATCCACAGAGTAACATTTGGAAAAAGGAAATTGGGACAGGATACAAAAGTAGAAGACACAAATTGATATGACTAAGATCGTAGTGCAAGTAAAAATTTTCCAGATGCAGCAGAGGAAAAAAAAAGGTTTCATTGTTTCAATCCTTTCAATTTCAATATTTGAGCAGTTTTCTAGGAGGTTTTTTAATTTGTTTTTGTTGTTGTTGTTGTTTGTTTGTTTGTTTTTAAATCTGGCATTCTTAGTGGTTGCAGTGTCTGCAGTGACTATATAGATCAACAAGGAGCTCTGCCCCAAAGTCTGCTTTTGCTTTTCTTTGCTTAGAGTCCCTTCAGTCAGGACTTCTTTTCCATTTAATTTGCTTGTGTATAAAAAGCAGTGGTGGCAGAAGCAGAGGATGCCATCTCTGTTCTGCATTTATCTATCACATAAGCCACAACTGAAGAACCCATGTTATAAATCCAAATTGCTTGTCTGTAATGTGAGTGCTTTCAGTCAGTTTGGTGTATCAAAGTCAATCTTGGTGCCTCAGATGTGGTGGTTTTGGGGCTGTTAAATATGCTGTTCCAGTTAACTATCCCAGCAGGCTGTTGTTATTTATTAAATTGTATTACAGTAAATGTGTGAGGCAAACCAAGTGAAAATTGCTGCCTTCACCGCTTAATCAAATGTATCCCTAAAGAGAAAGGGAGAGAGAGGCAGGATAAGCAGCAGTTACAGCCCTGACCCTTCTGCGCAAGCCAGCAGGACACAGGGAAATGCTCAAGCACGGCTCTTCAAAAGGAGGCTGCTGATGCAGCCGCAGCTTGAGAGTGTGTGGTGGGAGGTTCTGGCCAAGGCAGAGGGAGTCCCCCTGGGACTTGTGTTCCAGCCCAGCTCCTCTGCACGTTCAAATACCTCCTGCACAATAGTATCCTCTGTGGCTCAGCCAAAAACCATGCAGCAGCTCAGCAGCGGCGATAAGAATAGAATCCAAGTTTTCAGGCTGAGGTCAGTGAGAGTCTTTCATTTAATGTATATCAGACCTGTGCTTAGGCACGTGCGCTGGTGCACCAGGGAAAGATCACGAACAGATTTACTGGTACAAAAGCCAGTACCTCCTGAACAATTTGAAATGCTAACATGACTTGGCTTGTACATAAGTAGGTAGAGGAATGATTTCACAGGAAGACAATCCTTCTGTGAATGTGCTTCTAATTCTGTTTATGTTGCTTCTCTTTTGCACGTCAGCTGTGCACTTTGGAGGCCCACTGAAAAGGCAGTCATACTGAAACCAGTGGGAGTATTTGTAAGGGAAGGGGTACTCCCGTGACTAGAGATGACAACTCTAGTCATTAACAGAGTTACTGGTAGGAGAACTGCTTGGGTTTTTCACTCTCTCTTCAGGGTAAATGTGGCTGCTGTGCCTAAGCACATCACCAGCAGTGACATGCAAATGGATAGGGATGATAATTGAAATTCTAGCTAGACAGTACATAAGACAGATGTGTATTGTAGTTGCTTCCTCTCATAGAGAATTGTGGCTTTGTTTGATGAGTGATATGCCAATTCATAAAGGTGCTCTTCTCCTGTTTATAGGTGAGGAAGAGGAGGATGGAATTGAAAGGACCTGTGACACCCTACTCATGTGCATTGTGACAGTATTAAACCAAGGCCTGCGAAACGGTGGTGGTGTGGGAGATGTGCTCAGAAAGCCTTCCAAAGATGTAAGTGTTTTGGCTGAAGAAATACATTACTCCCTGTGCATCTCATGAATGCCAAAGTCAATTTTGGAGGTTATAGACAGTATTTTTATCTGGCCTGCTCCAATGTCACACAGTTGATTTATCCATGTAATTTTTACATCTCAGTTGGAATGCTTAATGGGAAGAGCTAAGCTTGTTGTGATGATGTTACTCAAGGAAAGCAGCTCTAGGCAGTAGTTTCCCTTCTGGAAAACTGGAACATATTGTAACCTTCCAAGCACTGCTAAGAAGTGTTTCTGGATTGGATCATCTTATTATTATGTTAGGAATTATAAATGCAAACTTTTGAAAAGGATTGACTGATAGGTTCATGTCAAGACTCCACTCTAGTACATAAGGTATATTTTTAACTGAAATTCAGCCTGGCATCTGCCCTGGAATAGGCCCTGTTGTTTGTCTGTGCTGAGCTAGCATCAAAGGCAAAACAGAATTTCGTATATCAGGGTGCAGGTCCTTTTCCAGAAGGTTTCTCCAAAATGCAGTTCATTTGAAAACTACTCATAACATTTGTGTTTTATGCATATTGATTTACATTCAATAAGAACAGCGTAAATAAAGGCAGTGTATCAGATCATTGCCCACTGGACCACATCATAACAGAAGGATGAAACTCACAAATAGTATGTGCAAGAGTGCAGAGAAAAATAACTCAGATCTAGATGGAAGAGCTCCTTGTGTAGGTGATGGGAATCTAATCCTGACTCATAGGCTAGGAGATTCTACAGGCACCACAGTCCATCCACAATGAAATCTGTAGATGCTTACAAACTTAGAAAATTACCCTTGCCACCTAGCAGTAATGTGATGCTAAAACTAACTGCATTAGAGCATGTCATAAAAGGTACAAAGTTATCCAAATGAATGCATGGGAAACAGAAAATCAGTGACTTACAAGACAGTGTCATGATTAACAGAATTTCGAATTTATGTTTCTCCTTCTTACACTGAGTTGTCTCCTGTTTGCCACAGAACATCTCTGCTATTTTATTAACGAGTTAATGTGTTATTATTCATGTGTTAATGAGAGTCCAGTCCAGCCTTTGCAAGAAGGAAAGTAGCTAAGTTGTGAAAAGACAAAACTGTGATGAAATGCGCTTCAGAGCAATGTGTGTGCAGGTGCATGTTCTATTCCAGAAAGACACAGGCTTTGTCTGCCCACTCTGAACCAACTTATAGCCAGGCAACTGGTGTAGTACAGTGTTAAAGCCTTTAATGCACCCTCTTTGGGCAGAGCATGATCGGCTACTTCAGCCTTGGCATTACACAAATATGCTTCCCTCATTTCCAGTTGTTTAGTGTGCAAACTTGGCAACGGTCTGGAATATTCCATAACTGTGTTTCCATAAGCATATTCCTATATGCCACAATGTAGTATTAAGGGTTATTTTAGATCTCAGATGGTACTAGAAAGTGCTTATCCCTGTTAGTGTGCTGGCAAGGTAATTGTCTTCGTTAGAGCCTTACACTATGGCATCTACACTGCACCTGGAACACAAGCCAGGCTCTCCTTGATTTGGGAAACTGCCTGAAGGACAGCAGGAGTCCCAAAGAGACTGGAGTACATGCAGCCAAATCTTCTTTGCTTACTCATATAACTAGTCCCTCTCTATGCAAGTAAGACTAGCAGAATTTGGCATATGAAAAGAAAGATGCATATCTTTGCTTGAGTTAATGTGAAAATGTTTAATATTTCAGGCGTTTGTTATTTTTGTATCATATTGAACCTTATTATTGTTGCAGGAGCCCTTATTTGCTGCTCGAGTTGTTTATGATCTTCTGTTTTACTTCATTGTCATAATTATTGTTCTAAACCTAATCTTTGGAGTCATCATTGATACATTTGCTGACCTCAGGAGCGAAAAGCAGAAGAAAGAGGAAATACTGAAGACGACGTGTTTCATCTGTGGTACGTGTTACTGAGCTATTGAGACATTTCATGAGTAAAGGAGTAAAATGAAGTATTTGTCAATAAATAAAGATTGCAGTAAGGGGTGGTTATCTTCTCCGAGGAAAGTCTGTAAAAATGTCAGCATTTGGTTCCAAATTTCTTCACTCTCAGTAGGAAACAGATTTGGTTTAGAAGTCAAAAGATAGCTTTGCCAAGAGGTGGCTTTGCAGTCTCCACTCGGGGTCTGAGAGAGAAGAACTGTGTCTCACACTCACATCATCCTGGTGATGGAGATGGTGCAGCTGCTGACTTTATTCCACAAAGCATGATGCAGATGAAAGTACAGCTTGCTATTTCACAGCACAGTGGATTCCAGAAGGGTAACAACAGCAAAATCTTCCTGTTTCAGAGGATGACTTGAAACAGGGAAAAAAAGAATTAAGTGAAAATCATCCTCACAAAACCCATGGGTGAATTGCCCTTGTTTTGATGTGCAGTCACAATGAGGAGCAGAGCTTCACTCCCCCAGGGGACTTTAGAAATACCTCCTTTTTGGTAGGCTGGGTGTTGTTTCCGTGGTTGTACAGTGGGAGCCCCTACAAGAGATCCAAGGAGGAAAGCTGTAACATGGAGAAAAACACTGGTGAATCCTCTCCTTCCTCACTGTGGCATTCTTCACAGATTTGAGGAGGTACAACAAAAAATAGAATGAAACTCTTACAACTACATCTCTGTGGAGACTATATTTCTGCAGAGCTTCGGACTCACCTTCACTGCTAGGTTTAAGTGCACAGCAATCCCACTGCAGCTTAAGTGGGACTATTCACATGCTTGGTGCTAAGCACATGCATAAATCTTTGCAAGATCAGGACTGAGATTGCATGCTGTGTGCTAACCAGTATACATTTAGAAAGGATCAGAGTCAACACTTGTAAAGCACTTTATAGCCTTCAGCATAGAAGGCACTGTAAAACTGTAACTTATTTACTATACTGTTATTGCTATTAAGGGGAAATATCACAAAAGAGAATAAACACTGTGCTGAAAGAATTCTGTCAGGAATGCCTTCTGGCCTGGTATTTCTTGCCTGGCAGTTACTGTATGTGGTTATAGCTTTTGAATTAAGATTCTTCAAATTTATGATCCTTTAAATTAAGTTAGGTTCCTTTCTCTAACATATTTAACAGATGGGCGTATTTTTATTTTATTTTTTTTTTTTTTTCCCACTATGTTCATGTCTTTTGCAGGATTGGAGAGAGACAAATTTGATAACAAGACGGTTTCATTTGAGGAGCATATAAAGTCAGAACACAACATGTGGCATTATTTGTACTTTATAGTTCTTGTCAAAGTGAAAGATCCAACAGAATACACTGGTCCAGAGAGCTATGTGGCACAAATGATAGTGGTAAGTCAATTTGGGCACGTGCTTTATGCAATGGCTGGATGTTTCTTGCAGCATGAGCAGAGCATATCTGTCTTTTTCCCTCTGCCTGAACAATGGGAGGCATCGATCTGTGTTTTTAAAGATCTTTTCACGTGTGTTAGACAGTCTACATCAAAGCCCAGTCTTAAACATAATGAAAAAGATGAAAGCAGAGGCCACAGTTTCTAGTTTGGCTTTCGTGCTCTCATGCTCTGTGGTTTCCGCTCCCTCATTAGCCAAACCAGAGGCAGAGGAGCATGCATCATAACATCTGCTACTGCTTTGTCTGGGATCTCTGGGCTGCTGTCCAGAAAAATAATGTCTCCTGCTGAACAGCAGAGCACAGGGTCAGTGTTGAGGGCTAGCATTTTCTCCTACGGCTGCTCTGAACAAGCTATTGAAAAGACCAAGATGAGCTGCTGCGGGGATTTTAAGAGCTGCAGAAACTGCATCATGATGCAATGAGTATGACTTGGATTCAGAGAGAGAAATTTGTTGACACGGGAGCACATAGATGTTCAATTACATTTCATTTGCAGCTTGCTGCCACAGACGGTACATTCCAGTGAGAGAGGGACGGTACCAGTTTTTAGGCTTTGTTTTTCAGTAGTTTCCTCAACATCCCCATGAAGAGCAGTATTCAGGTGGCCTTCTTACTTGCTGGCATATTCTGGTGCACCATTTTCTTCCTGTGGATTTCCTGGTAGTTATTGCACTGCCAAGGGCTTTTGCTGGGGGCTGTGGTTGCACAGCTGGCAGATGTCTGAATCTCAGAGGGAAGTGTAAACAAATACACATCAGGCTACTGTTTATGCATTTCTGCAGCCACATTTCTTATTGAAAGTATCTACTCTGTTATCCTTCATTGAGTCTTTGTATATTCATATTGCACAACCTTGCAGGTGAAATTCTGTGTACCCATGCAGTCCTCAGCCCAACCAAAGGGAGGAGAGATAAGTATTCTGTAACTTCAGCTGTCTGAACATCAGGCACCTGGCTTAAATTGATGCCAGCTCCCTGCCCTGTCAGTGAAGAAAGCCAGGTCACTTATCCTTACTTAAGATAGGTGTCTAGGATGGTGGTGGTGGCACACCATGGCAGTGCCTTTGTCACTCCATAGAGAGCCGAAGTGATCAGTTTAGACAAAGCACCAAACTGGGAGTTGGCTAAAGCTAGAGAAGTGGACTCACACAGCGTACTTCTGTAAGTGCTATTACTGCTACATGGAAGGCAGTGTGGAGGGTCATGGGAACTCAGCATTCAGGTACAGAGGAACAACCTATATCCATGGAACTTGGAACAACCACTCCTGTTGACCAGCTCAGTGCATTTATGCTGTTAGAAAGTAATGGATCTTCTGCTGTATAATGGGCTAGATAGAAAAGCTAAAACAAAAGCTTGCATCCTCTTTTCCATTACAGGAAATTATTCATAGTGTCAAGTTGTCCTCTAATACCTGAAAATATTTCTAGCTTATCTCAGAAATGCTCTTTAATTTGCAAAGCATTTCCAGACTCTCGGGCCTGTCTCCTTTGTCTGGTCCTTCCCTACTCTCCTCTTCTTCCCTGAGATGTTTATATGGTTTCAAACTTCGAGAGTGTGTATGTTAAGTATTAATGTTTAATTCCAAGGGATGCATTAATATTCATAGTAAGTGTATTCATCCTGTGGCAGCAGTGGTTTGAATTTTCTGATGCAGTTCAATAATGTATTTTGCGTTAATAGTCAGAACTCCTGTTTGAATATTTAAAATATTAACAGAAAAGCACCAAAACTTGTGTGACCTCAAGCACTGAACCGATTTCTCAAAGCTCCTCTGAGGCAGAGTGCTGATGGTTTGAGTGGTTAATAGTAATCAAGAGTTCGGGATTATTAAACCCTCTGGGTGAGAGCTTGGTGGGTTTTTTTTTCCATGTGTATGTATGAAAACAGTCGTCGTTCTAGATGATGAGAGAAGTACACATGGGCCTAGAAATGTAACATAATGATTGCAAGGAATGGAAGCAGGGAATTGAGGAATGGAAAGAAAGAGAAACAAATATTTGAACAAATTACGTGTGGCTATTGTGGGATTAATAATTGTATCTCTGTGTAGTTAAAATTCCACAGTACAAAATATAGGGAAGGTGCATGCAGAAATACTTGTTGTGTGAAGCAGAAGCAATTGGAACTCTTTAAGTGAATAAAAAGGAGCTCTTTCTCTTGGAGCCAGATATTACTTGATACCACATGGTACAAGGGCTATTAAGAAGTGGAAGAAATTTGACTAGAGGAGTGGAGTGTTCTGGAAGTATGATATTCAGCTGGAAGAAAGTGAGAGACAGAACTTCGCTTATGACCAAAAGAGTCAGAAGTCCTGATGGAGGTTATGTGTTTTGTGTGTTTCAAACCCAGCATGATAACCATGGAATAATATTACACTTGTGTGGGATGTACTACGTCCCATGCAGAAATTAAACATGAGATAATTTTTTTTGTCCTGAAGTCAGGGAGAAAAACTGATGAATACTTCTTGGTTGACTGGAAGCTGAGCAACCACTCCTGCAATTCTGGGAGAGGTAACAAAGTCCCCCGATGAGGGCCTTAGGTTCTGGTTAGTACCTGACACAAGAGAGGCAGACTTCAAATGAACCTTTCACAAGGAAATTGATGCTTGCCAGTGAAACAGATTCATTACCAAATAAGGCTGATGGGGTGTGCATGGGGGTGTGACACTGTAGTTCAAATGGGAATCCAAAATACATAGAGAAGAGGTTCAAGGCAGAAGGGAATGCAGCATTCAAAGTCAAAAGTGAAAGAAGAATATGCAGTTTATTTTTCTAAGTGAACCTGAAGGAGATACTGCCTAGCATAGCAGAAAAAATGCAAGAAATGCAGTGAATTACAGTATCTAATAATGAAAAGTGCAAAATAGACAAAGAGGAGGATGGCAGCATTCTTCTTCAGAAGGCTTTTTCTCTGAGCAGTGGGGGGCATTGTGGCAGAAGATGCATTGGCCATCGAGCTGAAAATGAGAAGTTATTATTTTTAACATGGGTGCTGTTCCTTAAACCAGAAGGTTGGTGGAAACAGTGTGGGTAGCGCTATAGGCAGTGGAAGATAAACCCGGTAGATGTGTGAATTTACCATAAAACATGCCAGCAGGACCCAATTAATACACTGGAGATGGTTAAGAGTTGAGAGAGACTGATGAAAGGTCACGTGTTGTTTGAATGAAGTGTGGCAAACCTTTCTTTTCAGCTATTTAAAAAAAAAAGAAAAAAAAGACTAGTTTCAGGAACAGGGCATTCTTGGGACTATTTTGAAGGGGACAAGGAGGAATAATATTCAGTGTTTTAGATGATACAGAATGTGAAAGAACTCTATGAATAGTACTCCTGGAAAAGCTTTCCTAGTTTTTATTATAATTAGGCAGACCTCCATGTCTGTTTCTGTCGCTTTAAGGAGTCAAACCAAATTCTGTGTTTTCACAGCCAGAATACTTTAGAAAGAATTATTATTCAAAGTTAACTTTAAAGGCTCAGACCCAACCTTAAATATATGTAAGTCAAATTTTGGAATATTCTTCAGTAAATTCTTTAATAGAAAGTGGAGTTTAGCTCCAGGTATAGTTCTCACTACCCCTACAACTGTAGTTAACCAATTATTAATTGTACTTCTTTTTACTACTGTACTGAAAAAACAATGTTGGCATGGTTTAGAGTATAACTAAGCACCAGGGGAAATGTCTGCATTTTCTGGTAGTCTCTTTTCTCTGTTGCCCATCAGAGCCCCAAAATATGACTATAATACAACTCTGTCTTGTTTATGATTTGTATGTCCATCAAAAAATGAAGTGTCTGGTTTGAAGGTATGGTGATAGCATAACGGAAAGAAACTGGGACGCTCTGATTTGCTTATGATCATCATAGAATCACATCATATCTTGGGTTGGAAAGGACCCTAAAGACCATCCAATTCCCACCCCCTGCCATGGACAGGACTGCCACCTACCAGCTCAGGTTGCCCAGGGTCCTGTCCAACCTGGCCTTTATTTCCCCCATGGATGGGGCACCCACAGCTTCTCTGGGCAGCCTGTTCAATGCCTCACCACCCTCTGAATAAAGAATTTACTCCTCATAGCTAACCTACATCTACCCTTGTTTAGTTTAAAACCATTCCCTGTAGTCCTATCACTATAAGACCGTGTCTAGTCTGATAGTCCAGATCCCTCCTGCTTATAAGCTTCCTGTACTGGAAGGCCACGATGAGGCCCCCACCCCAAGCCTTCTTTCTCTAAGCTAAACAAGCTCAGTTCCCTCAACCTTTAGTCATAGGAGAGATGTGTCAGCACTCTGATGATCTTTGTGGCCTCCTATGGACCCATTCCAACAGCTCTACATTTTTCTTATGCTGTTCTATAGTATTTTTTGCAAGACAACAGAACTCTTGTCAGAAGAGGCATAAATTACTTTTCCATGTAACTTCACTTTACCAGTTTTCCAGTTCAAGGAGGAGAGAAACTTGCAAGTGATCTTCTACACACTCCCCACTCAAAGGTAGTACTTTTCAAAGTTCCCAAATTCACTTGTATTTCTATCCCAGGCGTGGCTTGTTTCAAGGCGTTTCTAATAGCTTTCAATCTTTGAGTCTCTAGCCTCAAAAATCCTTAGAGCTGAAACTTTTGTTCCTTTCTTCCTCTGGACCACAGATATCAGCTGCAAGCTCCTGGGATTTTGGTTTTCCAACTCTGTATGTGCTTCAGCACTTAGCACTGAGCAGTGGCTAAAGTAATCAGTAGCTATAGAGTGGACTGTAAAACAACATGTAGTTTATACACTTCTAGATTTTCAGACAGTGACTGTGTGGAGATGCTGTGGGAGTAAAGCACTTCAAATCTTTTGGTGATGCCCATTCTTCTAGTACAGGATCTTATATCAGTTCTTGTGTGAAACACTAATGAATATCAAAGGTGGTAGGTTTTATTATCTGTTGGTTATCCAGCCCTCTTTTATGAAGTCAAACACAGTTATTGCACATTCAAGAAGACAGAAACTTTGAAAAGCTGGATGCATGACTTGCATTTGCACTGAGAAACGGAATGAATTATTCTCCTATTGGATTTTCATTCCTGAAGAAACACTTCTCATCTAACTCATTTGACCAGAAATTCCATCCCTTGCAAACTCACAAAGATGAGCATAACTTGTATTGCGTCGATACAGCAATATTTGAGCATTCCTTGTGTCCATTTGTCAGAGGAGACAAATGGACACAAGTTTAATGTAATAACTGGAACAGTGGAGGTTAACATCCAAATTTTTAGATTCTCTTTTCAGCAATGCAATTTATACATTAAGATTTCTATTTGCAGTTTTGGTAGCTGCAGATATATATAAATGGAGGCAAAAACGTTGTTGATTAATTACTGCATTTTTTGCAGCAACTCAGAGGGAGAAATGAATTAGCCTATGGTTTATTCCTCCATTCATTTGCAAAAATAAAAGGCTATGGGCATGGTAATTGAATTAATTATTTTGCCCATTGGAAGAACAACAGACTCTAGCAAACGAAGCTCTGAAAGTTTTGTTCTCGCGCGCCCTGTCCACCGTTCTTAGCAAGTTTCATAATGGATTTTATCAGCATTAGTGCTACCTGTCATAACTACATAATTACAACACCTAATTATATTATTACTTATTTACTCTAATTATGTAATTGGATGTAATTGGTGCAATTACATAACCCCTCAACCAGCTGAAAACTGCTCTAAAACCAGCCTGTGTTCATAAGAGTAAAGGATTCTGTGATGCACTTGGCCGTGTCCCTAAAGCAAGGCAGTCTCCAGTAGGAAATGGATGGTCCTGTCCTCCTGCCATGGAGATCACTGGGACATTGAGCCTTTTATATTGTGGTAATATCTTGAAAGTATTCATTTTGTTTCATCTGTAAATATACTGTTCCTGAGTGGTGAATTCATAATCTTAAGCATCTTTTTAGGCTGCTCTTCAGGCTACCCAGCATTTCCACTGAAATCCACGGCAAAATTCCCATCAGTGTTATAAGCATTAGGCAGAAAAGACAACTTGAGTCTGAAATTCTGAACAATGCGTTTTCTTACTTATTCAGTTTTTTTATAGGCACTTCTTTGCCTTTTCATTGGTAATGTGACAAAATATTTTAGCTACTTCATTCTAAAGGTTTAGAAGGCGTCAGCTTAATTTCACTAACGTTATTAAATTAAATAACTACTTGGCAAAATTCCTTGGCAATTTCCATGTCACAAGGAAAAACTTCTAGATCTTCGGGTGGTGTTTGTTGTGACTTTTTTTTTTAAGTGCTGAAGTTTGAAAATTGAGCTGAACTTGATTCTTGCATGAGCTGGTACTGCTGTATGTTTTCTTCCTCCCTCCAGTCTCTTGCTTTTGCCTTCTTTTCTGTTAGATACCCAGAAATGGGTGTTAAATTCAGAAGCAGCACTGGGAATAATGCCAAGTGAGACATCAAGTAGCCTCACGGTAGCTGTCATTCTGCCCTCACTGTGTGCCATTTCCTGTTGGTTTCCTGCTCTCTGCTGACTTGATGCTCTCCAGGTTCAGATCTTGACTACAACACTGTGAGGTCCTGGCCAGAGTCAGCCTCTGAGGCTCATGTGACCCCAGTGGAGTTGTTGAGTGTCACAGGTGCCACAGCAGTGAGAGCCCAGTCTTTGGCATCACGAGTCTGTGAGCCTGATGCCTGGCCTATTCAGTGGCCATCCCCAAGCAAATCATAGATCTCCAGCTCTGGAGGAAGCAGGTTGAAAGGGAAAGAAGCAGGTGGGGTGAAAGCAGTGAAAAAGCACAAAGGAAGGGGAAGAGTATCCTGACAGTGGGCCAGCAAGCAGAAGCAGGTTTGTAGAACAAGCTGTTCTTTTCTGCTGTCAGTGTTTTTCAAAGAATGTAATAAAATAATATGTACTAAAAGGGCTGTTGACCTCAGGTCTTAAAATATAACTTCTTTGTAAAAAAAAAAATAAAATTGTTCAGGCATCCAGGATTTTTTCTATTCCATTATCCTTTGTTTTTTGAACTTTGGAGGCAAAAATTTCCCTGCTAATTTTTCTCTCTGGTCTGTAAGTGCTCAACCATTCTGTGACACTTATTACAGCCAAAGGCTGTTGTTCAGGTAGAGTCTAAGAATGGCCTAAACCATAGAAATATCAGTGCAAGGTAGCATAAGTACTGCAGAAGGGACAGTCTGGTTGACAAGAAAATGCATTGGGTGTTTCTCACATGCATGCTGGTGATTCGTGCCAGACAGTTTGAGAAGTTTCCTCATCCAGACGTCCAACAGACCCTTCTGTTGCAATTTACCTGAACAATAGTAGAGGGGGTAGAATCCTAAAGTCATAGAATCACAGAATGGCTTGGGTTGAAGGGGACCCCCAAGATCATTAAGTTTCAACCCCCCTGCCACAGGCAGGACCACCATCCTGCAGATCTGGTACTAGGCCAGGTTGCCCATGGCCCCATCCAACCTGGTCTAGAACACCTCCAGGGACAGAGCATCCACAACTTCTCTGGCAGAACAAGCAATGTTTTTGCTCACACCTGAGCTTCTGCAGTTCACAGCCCTGTGTACCAGTGTATTGGTGGCCATTTAAGACACGCCAATCTGAACTGCACAGGTTGAGGAGAAGACACACCACTGATTCTTCTGCTTCTCTGTAGATAGGAAAACGGTCAGCAGGGAGAAAGGGCACATGGCTGATAGGAGTGACCCTGTCAACTGCTGCAGCTAAATCTGCCAGGGGCTGTGAGCTGTGGTTCTTAAACTGACTCGCTATAAATAAACTTGTATTTTTAAGGTTTCTTCATTATCATAAATTCTAGTTCAACACTAAGTTTCTGATCTGGCAACTGATAGAGTTCAAAATGCTCACAGGACTTATGCATCCAAATGCTCATCTGGAGTGGGGCATAGTCTTTATAACTTTCGGGAAGCTAATAATGCTCCCATTGTTAGGACTGGTTTATTTTACTGTTAAAAACTGGCGTTCCTCCAATAAGGAGCAGATGTTATCAAAGCAAAGCTTGCAAGGATGAGATGTATGTACATAGCATTAAGCTATGCAACTTTTCCTTAATTACTTCTAAAAGGCTGATACAATGCATGTCACATTATGAGTAATTACTTACTGTGGCAGTTAGACCAATAGCACAAAAGCTAGATGCTAAATAAGATCTGAGGTCTCACTGGCAGGCTAATTTCCTAGGAAATACAGTGTTGGTTTTGTCTGTAGTTGCATCTTCATAAAAGAAGCAATTAAAGAAATATGCCTAAATAGGTGATTTAATGCTCCTGTTTTTGTTAGGCTCAATAGAGGGGAGAGGAAGAGAGAAGAGACAGCTCTCCATGTCCTTCCACATGGAAGCAGGCCTCCTGGGAAACTCAGGGTCTCAGATTAGGTGCACCAAGTCCTAGAAAAAGTCATTTTTGTGCATCAAGGCTAAAATCAACAGAGGATCTCAATCAGAGCTTTTGAGGGGTGATAAGGAATCACTGAATGAAGCTGGAAATACACTTAGTATGGGTTCAGCCACTGCTTTTGACCCACTCCCTCATAGACTTGAGTGTGACTCAGTTTTACCTTTACAGAACACGCTGGGGTGTTGTTGCTTTTCCTTCTGCTGGATATTAAATTATTTTTCTACTGTTGCTTTTCCTATTGCTCAAAAATACCATTCATTTCTTTAGGTAATCCATTACTATTTTTCTTCTCCATAGAATTTTGCCTCTACATTATTATCTCACAAAAGTGCTGAACACCTCCCTCTCCACTTCATAAAATAAGCAATTACTGTAACGTGCCTAATTAGCTGATTTCCTTCCCATTTGTGTGTTTCTCAGTGCATGAAAAGTTAGTATCACATGAAGACTTTGTACAAAACTCCTGTTCTACAAGAGAGCAGAGCTCACTTAAAGGGCTGTGCCTCTTTCGGATATGGGCTCTTTCTGGTCCACCATAAATAATGTGGTTGGCCTTCTTGGCTAGGTGATGTGTGAGGTATGGGGAAATAAAAGGGAAGGTGAGCTTCATTTGGGACTTCACTTAAAAGCTTGAGGTTTAGTGGCTTAAGCCTATATACGTTCTTTCAAAGACAAGCAAAATTATTTCTACTGTCGCTGTTTGAACAGGAAACCACGGATCTGATCCTGCTTCCTTAGAAACGATGCCATTAGCTGCAGTAAGAAAAATCAACCACAGGTGCTACAGCACAGGCAGTTCTGGTGCGTGCAGTGGGGGCATGGAGATAACTTTCATTCCTCCAGCCGACTCAGGGAGGGGACAGCCGTGCAGCTGAGCATTGTCCCTGCTGCATCACTACTCAGCCCTACACTGCTATCTCCAAAAGGAACGGGCCCCACCACCAGCACAATCCTGGCTTTTTTTTTCCCCTCTCCTTTGAGATTACTCTTGAATAAAATGCTGTAATGTAATTGAAAGCTAAAGAGTGGAACCTGAAACCCTCCAAGAGTATATTCATCCTGAGATTTGCTTTTTTCCCCTGAGGTCTGGGAGCAGTGGGTCGATAATACCGCTCTTTTTGGATCTTGCAGTGTTGTAGCTCTGCTGTAAGCTCAGCTTGGTTCCCTCTGCATTTCAAGGATTTGGCTGCTTGTCTATGGAACAGTATTTAGGCTTTGAGGACTGATTTTGCTATAAAGTTGTGTTCTGCCTTGATAGTACAGTGTAGTCACAGTCTCCTTGTCCTTCTTCCAACTCCATTCAATTTGCTAATTAAAATAAATGAGCTGAGTTGGATTCCTCTTTCTTTGTTTGCTGCTGGCCTTAAATTCTCAAGGAGGGGTCTGGACACGAGGCAGTGTTCCTTGAAACTTGCACATCCCCACGAACATCCAGGGGAGGTGTTCCAGCTGGAGCGCCCTGGAGCTGAGCAGCGCTGCTGGCAGGACACGGGCTGCGGTTCCCTGCTGGAATCCACTCCCGTCTCAACCTGCCAGAGGCTGGAGCTGTTAACTTTCCAGGCAGCCTGCAAAAACCACCTTTTATCCCTTTGTTAAGAAGCATGTGGCTGAGATGGATCTGTGTGTGGGCAGACCTTTATTCTGTGATTTCAAATGATGGAAAGGCTGCCCAAGGCATTGGATAGGCACCTACTTGTGCCTGAAAGCCTGGCAGAAGGAGAGGTCCAATTCTCCCAGGAATGGAAGAACGTGGCTTTGCCCAAGGAAACCTGAACCTTAGCTGGGGTCACAGATATTGATAATAAGTTCAATTCCAAAGGAACAATGTCATGTTCGGATCCCAAAGCATATAAACTGAATTCATTTGACGTTGCACTCCAGGAGAAGCAACAAACACAGGAAGTCTTCAGTGTTACTTGAGAATATTATTGCAACATTTGAAAACCATTATGGTTCTTTGTATTACGGAGTTACTAAGCTTTTGGCTTCAGGAATGAGGAAGCTACTCCAAAATTGTCCTCAGCTAAGACAGATAGCTGCAGATGCTGAGGAAAAGAAGGACTGTGGGTTTCCCAAAGACAGAAGAGCAATTAGTAAAAGAGCTGGGAGATGAGTCTGAGGCAGTTGTCTTACCAAGGGCATCATTTAAAAGTTAAACTCACGTCACTGGAATGACGTTCCGCAAAAAGTAAAACAGGAATAAGATGTAATTTAGTACTGCTTCTGAGTTCTCACAGTTGAAAGACAGTGAGAGCTGTGAGGATTGCACGCACCAGTAGCGTGAGCTCATTTTACAAGGTGTCATGGACATGATGAAGTTGGTTGTTTTCTGTATCTGTTGTGCGAAGAAAAATGTGCAGGTCTGTATTACTCTGTATGGATAAGTTTCTGAACTTGTATAACTTTGGTTTCATTGTGCCACTTATCTTTTGGGATCTGTTTTATGAGATTTGTGTCAGGCTTTTCTAGTCTTATTCCTAGAATCTTCTCTCTTTTTAGTTTGGTGGTTTGTGTGTGTGATAAAAAGCGAAGATTGCGTCATCTTTAATAAAAGATATATAGCCTGAAGGAATCAGACTAGTTATAAAGAAAGAAATCAATCAGGTTGGCAAATTGCATCTGTGGGACAATGTGCAAAATGTTTGTTTCATACAGTATTTATTGAACAAATTTGTTGAGATGGTTAAAAATGCTATACAGGAGGAAAAAAAAAAAAAACAGGAACCATTTTGTTCAATTTAAATGACATTGATGTATTTTTTACATCATGAAATCTTGCAGTATTACCAACAACAATCCCTGATAAAGTACTTCACACAATTGCCTCACGGGGCATTTTGAGATAAAAGTGTGTATCGGGGACTGTAAATTGGCTGCGTCCAATTTATATATAATGGAACTCACTACAGCCATCCTACAGAATTCAATTCATCAGGAATCACATTACAGTTCTTTGGGTTTGGGGTAGTAGTAGCCTTAAAGAGTCTCCAAAACAAACAGGCAAGTTTAAATCATGTTTAATGAGCACTGTGTATTTTATACACATGTGATTAAAATGTTTTGTCTCTGTTTTTCATTTTGCTGGGTGCTGCTGAAGGAAAATTGTAACTGTGGGTTTGTGAAACTGATCATCTGCTTGTTCTCAACAGAAAATGCATTTTAATTGAACAGAACAAACCATATTTAAATGCTGGGCTGAAAAGAAAAAAAAAGAAGTAAAAAGGAAGACAAAAAAAAAAAAAAGCAGATCTGCACAGAAGATCCTTTTCAGTATTTTCCTAGCAGTGTGATCAAGAGAGGTAAATGAAAATGTAGTACAGGCAGATAGAGGTTCACAATGTAGCAAGACATTTTTTCCTTTATTGACCTGTGCCTGCAGCCTCTGAAAACAGTGTGCAGTAGCCATGAACCCGAGTGAGCAGGCATTTCACTCTGTGGACCCAGTTTTGCTATTTTCCACCTCTTCCCCAGTGGCTCTGGGAGCAAAAGTGCTCTGTGCTTCCCAGTGGGGTCTGTGGGGTCTGATGGGGTGCAGCTGTGGACAGAGCCTCCCAGGGATCTCTCCATGCATGCTCAGGCAAGGAGCTGGGCTCACAGAGCAGAGCAAGGTGCAGAAAGCCTGGGCAAGCAGTTGAACACAGTGAGAGGTCTGCAGACAGCTTGGAGAGCTTGTTGGAGCCTTGTTGCTCAGGCCCATATGGCTGAAAGGTGGCCATGGCCCTGTGGTGTTTTGTCAGGAGACACTTCAAAGAGAAACCTGGAGCTCTTTCTTCTCTGACTGATGCTCGAGTGTGTGCATTTGTACAAATGTGTGGTATATGAATGATCACATCTTTGTTTAAAGGACACTTGTTCTCTATAGCCCATTAGGGACAGGTAATAATTCTAATTAATTTTAAAAGACAATGTACTTTAAGTTGGTCTTTCACATTGCACCACATGCAGCATACATCAGAATCAAAATGGGCCAAAGCAGACCGTTCAGGTCAGGATTCAGGGAGTATCCTAAACCAGAACAATCTCACTGCAATCAGCGAAGCTATGCCTGTGCAAAGCTGAGAACAAGGTCAAGTCCTGAGCCTCTGAAAAACGAGTCTCCAGCTGAGTCTTTGTATTTCCCAAAGATTCTGTTATGCCGAATTGAAGCTAGAGCTAGAAAACGGACAGTACTTGCAAAAAGCAAGGTGACGGGGCCAGAGAATTAAACCTAAATGTCAAAAAATGCAAACATTTCAACAAGTACACGCCTGAATCCCATGCTACAGAAGGTATGAAGTAAAGGTCATGGCTGGGAGGTTAACAAGAGAGTTAGACCCTGATCCACTGTATCAAACCAGCTCTTGCATTGCCAAAAACAGGTCACAATGTATGCTGTCCTCACCGGCTGAATGGCAGGTGTGTATCTAAGAAGCAGACAACCTGCCTGTCCCTAGAACTGGTGTGGTACTGTAGGGTATGTTTACACCACACTGGTAGTAGTGGCATGGGCTCATGTCTGGAGTTAGTGCCTGGAGTGCTTTCACCAGCATGCCTTGCAAAAGGAAATCAGTACTAAAAGAGGATCAGAAGAATGGAGACTTCAGTGAGGTAGACTTCAGGCTGGTTGGTGGTGTGTGGGTAGGAATGGTGTGGGGCTGGATAAGCACCTGAATTCTGTTCACTTTAAATGCAGTCAACAGAACTGTTGTTGGAAGACACAGCTAGACACAAGCCAGCACAGCAAACAAGCAGTGAATTTGCTGAAATGATGTTAGGAACAGTTGAGGAAGGAGAGGAAGAGCGAAGCCAGGGCTGGAGGCAAGTTGGCAGCAGCAGTGGAGCTCATGAGATGCTCAGGCCCTCTCCTGTCACTTGGTGCCCCATGCAGTGTGCCATGCAAGGTGCCACCCTGCACCAGGGTGCCTGTGCAGCTCGATAGCAGCACTGCAGCAGCTGTGGAGGAGATGGAGAGCAGCCAGGTACCTCTATGTGAGGATGGCCATACGACCATTGCTTTACACTGTTCTTCCCCTACAGAGACAGCTGGAACTAAAACAGAGCCTCTCGTGCTGCCATTAAAAGATTCTTTTTTTAAGGACATGTGCACTTAATGTCAGAATATTGAAACCATACCCACGTGAATAAAGTTAGCAAGCCAGTGATTCATTGCTGTTTCAAATCTCTATCTAGCCACAGTAAATTTCTGCTCAGTAGTGACAGTCTGTGTCCACATGCAAGCCATGATTTACAGTTCTGTGTTTTGTATCAACAACATCTGTTTAACAAAAGGAAAAAAAAAGCCAAGAACATTTATTTTCTAATCTCTGTACCAGATGTTGTTTCTTTATGCACAAGATCCAGGGATTATATCAGAACTAACTTAATTATTTTAAATGAATAATAATAAGTGTTTTTCCTAAAGCTTGTCCTGTAACCACTAACAACATGAAAACATAGGAATGTGGAAAAATAAATTCATATTATGCACAAATCTGTAATTATATCTATTTTAAGGGCACAAATATGAAGAACCAGATCCTAGTTCGAGATGGTAGTGTTGGGATTCTGGAGGATTTGCAGAGGAGAATATCAATTCTCAGAGTTATGATAGAGATAAGGTGGCAGAGAATGACTGAGGCAGCATCAGAAAGCAACAGCTGAGAAATGGACACTTGCCACGGGCAAAGGAAGGCACAGGAACGCAGTGAAGCTTCAGAGAGAGGTGCTGAGTTAAGGTGGAAGCTCAGACACTCCTCCTTCAAGGCAGGAAAACAGTCACTGTGCATATTTCACAGCATTAGACTGCAGAATAATTCTGGTTGGGAAGGACCTCCAGAGACCCCACAGTTCAACTCCCTGCTCAGAGCAAGTCCAGATGAAGCAGATTGCTCAGGGCCATGTCCATTTGCATGGTGATCCAGCACCTACCTAAACCAAAGGCCCTTCACTTGCTCCAGTTTGCCCATTCGAACTTATAGACTGGATTGTGAAGACATATTTTTGTGATTGTTTTCATCTCTTGGAGGTAAATGCCAGTCCCATGCATCCTCCAAGCAGGAACTCCAGGGGCTTCTCCCTTGAAAAAGCAAGGTCCTCCTTTACACCCTTTCAAGCAGAGTACCAGAAGTGCCACATACAGCACTAGGAGTTTGAGATTTATTATCATTCCTCCCTATATTTTTGGGGGGAATTTCACAAACTGGAACACCGATAATGAAGTGCTGCAAGACACATGTAAGTGCCTGGCCTAGATATCAGAGCTCACAGTTATGCGGAATTAAGGTGATAGATTCTGTTGCAGCCCTCAAAAACGTTCAGTCAAACGAAAAGGAAAGTTAAGTGCACCAGTGGCACTGGTGATGCAGATTGTGAGGCTGTGTTACACTTCCAGCCTTCTTTTAGTGGGAAACAGATTTCTGTATTTTCCAGTGCACCGTGGAAGTTGTAGAATATATAAATCTATCGTAGATCCTGTCAGATAGATATATTAATTTTCTCATTGTGCAAAGATTTATCTGTAATTGCCAAGGTTTATTTTTATTTTCCTTGAATTACTGTTGTGGTTGCATACAGATGCATAACAATTCCTAATTTCCCACCCTATACTCTTGTACAGCACAGATTGCTTATCAAATACAGTCTTAACATTAAAGTGTCAAACAGGATTTGCAGAAAGCTATTTGGATTTGTAGTTTGGGATGAATGTTTATCAAATTGTGGATTAGCTGAATCATGCACTGAACCAAATTATTATTGTCTGTGATTAAATCACAAAGTGGTTATTGCCCCGTGTCATCTAAAGCACAAGATAGTTTAAATCTTCAAAATCCCTTTTTTAAGGTGGCTATAGGAGCTACATAGATGCAGACTTTTATGACCAGACTGCATCCCCAGGCAGGAAAAAAGAAAAGTAGCTTTCAAAAGGTAGCTTGGACTGATCGCTCTGTGCTTATATGGGCAGCTGATCTAGGAAAGAAATGGATGGACTTATTTACACCTCAGACACGCAGAATCATTTTTTAGTAAATAGACCTCTCTGTACCTGGAGCTGAAGTATTTTTTCAAGGTGCTGGCTCGGGAAGGAGGAGTGAATGGCCCTGCTGGTTCTTGTACCTGAAAGGATGTGAGCACTAACATCTGCAGTTTGTTAGCATTCACGTGGAGACACGGGTCTTAGGGCGTAACGGAGTCGGAGGGGCTGAGTGGTGGCATTTGTTGGACTCGGAGGCCACTGAGTGACTGGCAGTGGCTGCCTTGGATGTCCCCACCCCCAGATGCACTTCTCATCTCTCTAAAGCCATAAGAGTCTTTTCCAGGCTGCCATCACTGTTCCCATCCAGCACACGCCAGCGCTGAGTCACCGAGGAGTGAGAAGCTTGTGCCGGACATGGGAGTGGTGGGTTGGGGAAGGCAGGGGCGGCTGGGAGGTCACCGAGCAGTCATAGCTCCTCAACTTTTTGAGTAGGTGGGAGGGAAGTCCCAAAACTGCTTGTTTTCATGTTGCAACAAAGGGTCACGGGGTAGAGAGGGCTGAGCGTCTCCACACTGGGCAGTGCCTGCTAAGGAAATGAAAGTGCTGTATAGCTGGCAGCAGCGTGGCCTCTGACTGAGCCTATGGGGATGGCACTAGCAGAAAGTCTGCATTAGGCTGCCTTTGCTCCTCTGCCTCATCCCCCTTGTCCTACTCTTTGACCTATTTTCTCTCATTGTTATCAAGTAATCTGTTTTTTAAAAGGCTCAGCCCAGCCTCTCCCGCTGGTTGCAGCTGATCCATCTCTCTGCTGCCCGTGAAACCGGCACCTCCTGAAGGAGCATCCCCTGCCAATTACTCTGAAGACATGGATTCAGCTCAGCATGAGAGTTCAATTGAAGCCAGTTGGCCATGCCAACAGGACAGGGACGGATCAAGAAAGACTTTTCACAAAGTGCAGAAACTCCAAACAAATTTTTTTCACTCTTTCCTCCCTCTGTGCTCAGACAGAACTATCAGAATCAGAAAAAATGGAGGTGTTCGACTAAACCGAGTCCCCAGCCCTTCGCTCTGCCCTGCCCTGGGAAACCTGCAGGAAGAAAGGAGAAAGCTGCTTAGAGGCAAACGCAGGCTCTTGCTCTGAGCATTCCTCTCTGAGAAGAAGGCTCTGAGGCTTCTCAGCAAATGCAAGGAGCAAATCCCCTAAGCCCTGCGACTGCTCAGCATGTGCCGTTGGCACCTGGCACTGCGTGCACGCAGGGGACCTCACGGGGAAGCGCGTGCCCTCCTGGGCCTCACTGCTTCTGGGGTCCTGCCAGTGGGATTTGCTGCCAGGGAGGCAGGCGGGAGCGAGCATGCTGGATCACCGCACGAAACGTCTGCTGTGCTCGTGTGCAGTCTCTTTGGCCCGCAGCCTGTTGGCTAGCCCCACCTGCCCTTTTATTTTTTTCCGTCCAGCTGAGCTGGCGGAGAGGAGGCTGCGGCTCCCTTCTGTCCCTGCAGCCTTCCTGTCTGGCTGACTCTCTGCCCTAGACACAGACGTATGCTTAAATATGAATTCTGCGAGGCACACATCATGCTGGAGGAGGGAGGGTGCAGCGAGTAGGTCCTGTGATCCGTAGGTGGGCTGCTGCGGTTGGGCTGAGGATAGCTGCTGTCTTGTGCAAGAATGAAATAACTGTAACAGCGCACCACATTCAGCCCCAGCTGTTTAGAAAGAAGGTTTCTGTACATTTTAGCCATTCATTTTGTGTCTGCTTCGTTTTAGAGTGCTGTGTCCACATAGCTCTACCTCTGCGTGTTCGTTTGTGCTCGAGCTATGTCACCTTGCGCTAACCTGGTTGCTGCTTATAGGCTGTGACAGCTGCTGGCAGAGGTTTGCCCTGCTCCCTACCAACAGCCTGCCTCGTTCGTGCAGCTTGTTGGCTCAAAATGTCTGCCTAAACCCTGGGAATACAGCTGGATTTCTAAGAAGAATGGCTAAGGCATGGCAGATGACACACTCCCAGCTCCCATCCCCGCAGTGGCCAAGGAGGTGGTGGTGAGCTGTAGGGAAGTGCCTGCAGCGTGGCCAAGGCACACTGGAGCTTTAACGTGTGTGAGCTGGTCAAGGTGAACCCTGGGCTGAGCCCATAAATGTTTTAAGTCCCAGAACAAATGTTTGGTGTTATACAAACATGTTAACTACCTCAAGTTAATTGGCAAGCAATTACCTTGTAGTAAAAATAGCTTTCCTGCAGCTGAGCAGTCGCAGAGTGCCTGTCCCCCCGTGAACACTTCCAGTTCACTAAAACCTGCTGCAGAAGAACCTTTTCCAATTTGTCTTTGTGGAACCTCACAGGTTTGTGATTGAAAGGTTTCGTCTCCAGAGGCAACTGCTGATTGCTTGAGGTACAGACTCAGCAAACAGGACTGTGTGATGGAGCTGATTTTCAGGCTACCCTTTAATATTATTAGAGTTTTGCAGTTCACAATACTTGGAAGAAAAAAAAAAAAAAGATGGTATTGACTGGGAAATGCATGCTGTTGAGCAAGGAAATATAACTAGCACGTACGTTATAATGAGACTATTGGTGAAGGCCAGATAAGTATTTTTGACTTAAAAGACAGGTTGGCTGCCATTTTGTGTGACATAATTGCACAGTTGGACCGGGTTTCTGGATGTGTGCTGTCAAGAACCAAGAAGCAAAATTCTGCCAGTACCCAGCACAGCACGTGGGACTACCGAGTGAGAGCCTTGTGGTCAGCTGTTTGACCTGGCTCTAGAAGTCAGTTGCTTCTTTTGATGAGATCTTCCACCCATGCAGACCCATTGACTTCTCTCAGGCCTTTGCTTGATCCTCTACAACCTTCTGGCAAAGTAACACCCAGATCTTTGTGGTCTGTTATGTAACCACAGCCAGGTTTCTTTCTTGGGACTGATTATCACAGCACTGCTGGGAAGCAGAGTTAGGTACATGTGGATGTGAGAGTGATGGAGCCCTGTGACTCTGGGGTTGCGGTGGCCAAGATGGGCTGGCACATGGTGTTCCAGCCAAACAGCTGTGCGTTACATGGCAGCTGTCCCTGTCCTTACCCACTCCTGGCCACCTCTCTCCCCAGAAGGTTTAACCTTGTGCAGAGGAGGGGGCAGCAGGTGATGCTGGGGGTCTTGGGCCATACCCACTGCTCTGGGCTGCCCGGCAGCCACACGGGTGCATGTCGTGTTGCTCTGGATTCTTTGGTGTGGTGGAGGGTCAACCTGCAAACCCCTTCCCAGGCAGCTGGCAGTTTCTGCTTCACGTCCTGGAGAAGCAAGGGAGTGGCAGATGGAAAACAAAACTAGCAAAGTGCATTTCACAGTCCTGGCAGCAGTGCTCAGCAAACATGAGAACCGCAGTGATGGAGTCTCAGATTGCTCCCCCTCTGCAGCCTGGCATTGGAAGCTTTGGCATTGCAGTGAGCCTTTCCAAGAGGTGCTCACAGCTCTCAGTTGGGCTCATGTGGCAACGTGTCCTCAAGGCGAGTACATCCAGGTGTGTCAGGCAAGAGAAGCTGTGATGGGTGCAGACCCCAGAGCTTTCCAGGAAATATTCAGATACAACTGCAGCTCTGTTCACTGTAGCTCCTTTGAATTCACTTTCTGTGACTATAGTGGCAGACAGATTTGCTGGCAAACATTTTGCAAGTAAAAAAAAATCAAAAAAAAGCATTGAGCCAGCAAAGTGCTGTGCACAAGCTAAGCTTAGTATAGATGACTACACCTGTGCTTGATACTAGGCACGTGATGAATGCTCTGCTAGATCCTAGCCAAAATAAATGTAAAATAAATATCAGAGCATGCTTGTGGAAAATGAATGCAGGTCTTGTAAGCGTACCTGGCTGTAGCTGAAATCAGAGCCTACAGCTGCATGTGTCTGTGGGGATATCCAGCAGGGAGGGGGCACGTGATCTCCACCAGCAGAGCTGGCGAAAACAGGTTTTGATTTGAATGAGTTATGACCCATTGAAAATGGCATCATGCGTAACCACAGTAAATTGTCATAATGAGATCACGAGGCTCAAAGAAGTGGGCAGAGAGGAAAGGCTTCATTCCACCAGTGCACACGGCTGACCGAGCTGCGGGCTGCAGAACGCAGCAAAGGGGCACACCATCTCCTTCCCTGGGCATCCTCTCATTGCAGTGACAGCGCCCGAGGTTGCACAGTGGGACAAAAACTCATTAGAAGTGTTGAGTTGAAAAGAAGGAAACAACCCAGCACTCTCGTGGCTTTGCATTTAGCCTTCTAGAGGGTAACGGGATCAGGCTAACACAAGGAGTGGAAAAATATAAACACCGTAAGCACTTCCATTCTCATGGCAGCTTTCTGAGTTAGTTTGGTGTATTCAAAACATGTTCGTGTCAGAGGGCCTGATGGTCAGGGTAGAGCATGACATAGCTGAAAGTAGTCATCTCCTGCTGGAAGCACAATAAAATTGTATTCACGGGCTCAAAAATTCATAGACAAAGCCAGCCCACGTGGATCTGCTCACATAAGGCCATCGCTGGATGCTCGGCTGCAAATGACGCAGAACCAGCTCTGACTTTTGTATTTTTGTCCACAAACAAAGAAGCTGAAAGGCAAACTCTGAGACTGCAGTAGGGATGATGCACCTGAGGCTTTACCAGATACTAAGTCCAGACAATCTAAGTAGCACAGCTGTTGCCTGGCAGAAATCTTCTAGGTGGACTTCCAGAAAGTACTTGTATTTTGGGGAGCAAGAGGGAAATAGGGATATTTGTTCAGAGCCATCCATTATAGAATCATAGAAGCATTAGGGTTGGAAAAGACCTTTAGGATCATGAACTCCGATCATGAACCCACCACCATTACACCTGCTAAACCATATCCCTCAGTGCCACATCTACACTTCTTGAACACCTCAAGGGATGATGACTCCAGCACCTCCCTGGGCAGCCTATTCCAATCCTTGACCACTCTTCTTGAGAAGAAATTTTTCCAAATATCCAACATGAACCTCCCCTGGCATAACTTGAGGCAATTATCTCTCATCCTATCATGAGTTACCTGGGAGCAGAGTCCAACCCCAACTTCACCATAGCCTCCCTTCAGCTGGTAGTAGAGAGCCTGAAGATCTCCCCTGAGCCTTCCAACTGAACAATCCCCATTCCTTCAGCTGTTCCCCATAAGACTTGTGCTCCAGACCCCTCACCAGTTTTGTTGCCCTTCTCTTGACACACTCCAGGGCCTCAATGTCCTTCTTGTAGTGAGAGGCCCAACACTGAACATGGAACTCAAAGTGTGGACTCACCAGTGCCAAGTACAGAGGGACGATTACCTCCCTAATCCTGCTAACTACACTGTTTCTGATACAACCCAGCATGCCATTGGCCTTTTTGGCCACCTGGGCACACTGCTGGCTCATGTTCAGCTGGTGGTCAACTAACACCTTCAGATCCTTTCCCTCTGTGCAACTTTCCAGCCAATCTGCCCCAAGCCTACAGGGGTGCATGGGGTTGTTGTGACTGAAGTGTAGGACCTCACACTTGGCTCATGCAGTTGACCTCAACCCATCGGTGCAGCTTATCTAGATCCCTCTGTTGGGCCCTCAGGCATATCAGCGCTTCCTCCAAACTTGGTGTCATCTGAAAACTTACTGAAAAGGCACTCAGTCATGCAGGGGATTGGAAGAAACACACTCCAGCTCGTGCTGTTTCTGTTTTAAAGTTATCAAGGGCACGTGTCTGTGGAAGCCGGTTGCAAAACACCATATGTATGATTAACCACATCCTCCCACTCCCCCAGGGTGGAAGGCAGAGGTGCGTTGATGTCATGCATCACTGGATGTAGGACCTGCTTCCTTTGTGTCATGCATTAGGGCAAATTGAGTTGCTTGCCACATGGTTGCTACTGCTCCCAGTCTTGCATCCTCCTGCCTGTTGCAGGTTACACACAAATATCTGTGCCTGTGGGTCAGGGAGGAGATTGAGCCTCATGCAGATGCACTGCATTCCCAACTTGTATCGACTATCTGCAGCACTTGCATTATGACCAGATTCATAGCCTGTGAACATGAATATCCTTTCAGTGCCCAGTCCTTCACCAGTCAACCCTTCCCTGGAGATTCACAGTCTGTACAGCATGCTGAAGCCCAAGCCATTCCTGGGGTCCCAAATCTTCCACTGTGAGCAGCTGAACTGGTCCCAAGACCACTGCTCCTGCAGCAGGCATGCTGCAGGTCAGCCTGGCAAGGGCCGTGGCTTGCCTTGCCTTCCTGCTGGTTTGCTTGTGTTCCTACAGGGACAATGAAACAAACAGAGGCCTGAAAGCTGAGGGGACAGCAGGGAATGTGTCCCTGAGAGTGCTTCAAAGCAAAGCCCAGGAGCACGTGAGGTCCCAGAGAGGCTTCCTTGTGTGCGTCTCTTCATGCCAGGGCTGCAGATAGTCCAGGTGCAGCTGTGAGGAACCAGGATTTTGCACTGATGCTTTCTGTGTAGATAGAGAAAGGCCTGTATAAAATGCAGTGACTGTGAAGCTCACTTGCTGTGTGTCACCTACTGAGAAGTACCTGAGTCTGCACTCCCTGGTCTCAGCTTAGTAGCATTTCAGAAACCTCCTACTGACGTTGCTGCTTTTCTGATACCTGTGTAGGAGAAGAATTTGGACTGGTTCCCTCGGATGAGAGCTATGTCTCTGGTCAGCAATGAAGGCGACAGCGAGCAAAACGAAATCAGGAACCTGCAGGAGAGGCTGGAGTCAACCATGAGCCTTGTGAAGCAGCTCTCCAGCCAGCTGGCTGAGCTGAAGGAGCAGGTGGGTGCCCGACCCTGGCCGCAACCTGAACATGTGCAGTGGGCACACTCACTCCCTTCGGGTCACAGTCAGAACAGCGTAACAAAAGACACTTTTGTCTGAGAAAGGTTTCATCTTTCCTTCAGTAAGCTTTCTGAGTAGATGCAGTGATAGGGGTTTGCGATGAAATTGTACTCCGTTAGCAGCGGCAGAGAATGGGTAAGGGGAACGAGTTACAAAATCCCCCTGCGGGTGTGTGAGGACAGAGGTGGACTTTGCACAGGCAGGCACTTCACAGCCTGGCAGTAGGGCTGAGGCAGCATCAGACATAGCTGCCTACTCATAGAAGTCAGCAGAAAAGCTTTCTCAGTCTGACACACAGGAGTTTCCTTCACCGAGAATATCAGCAGCACTGTGGTGCTGGTATTCCTGAGCTCTGCCTGTGTCACCCTGTGCCTCTCCCTCCCAGCCCTGCTTCTGCCTTGCCTCCACTTCAGGACCACAGTACGAGCTCAGATCCCTTCTTACCTAAGATGCCCATCACCTCCGGTTTGTTTGTTACAGTCTCAGAAAGGCATTGTCCTGTTTTCTATATAGAATGCACTTCCAGTGGCATCAGCTGTTATGCTGTCACGCCCCTTTCAAATCCTTTCTTGAAACTCTTTCTCCCTGTGAAGAACTTGATAGAGGTTTAAGCTGCTCCCATTGCTTACTGCAATTATCTGTACTGCCCCGGATGGTTTTTCATCTCCCCTGATTGACCTTGCCCCCTTCTGGCTCATATTTAAATTCTTTGGGGCTGAGACCACCCTTTAATTCTGTCATTGTACAGCACCAGGTGCAGATGCTGACCCTCTGCGGGGCTGCACAACACAACAGCAGAGCAAAGGATGCTCTGTAAAACCTGCCACTGGAGAGGAGTCATGCACAAATGAGAATCAAATGTCCATATTTTGCAGGAGACAGATCTCCCACTTCAAAGGCATCTCTTACTTGTAATTTTTAATGCTGAAGAATAGAATTCTGCTCCCTGTTGTTTTGCTTATATGTATCTTGTTCTGTGGCTGCTAAATAATAGTAAAAAGCAAAAAAAATAAATCTTGTCTCTCTCTGCCTTTCCACCTTAGATGACAGAACAAAGGAAGAATAAGCAGAGGCTGGGCTTTCTTGGATCAAACACACCCCATGTGAATCATCACATGCCACCACCCTGATACCATGGGGAGAAGCCGTGACTGGCCTTTCATCAGTATTCCTGCTTTATTACCGAATAAAAAACTGAGATTGAGAGGAGCGAACAGTGCCTATTGTTGCGAAGTTAAAAACAACCAAGTGCCAAGATGTTAAGTGGTTTAGCTCTGGGAACAATTTGTAGCTGTTTTTCATGGCTGAAAGGGACCTAGAACGCAAGTGATACAAGGCAGTCCATTTGTATTCATTCAGGGGGCCCAACTCACGGCGTTTGTGCTCTGCGACTCAGTGGCTTCGGCGGTGGCTGCGGCTGCTGCCTGCCAGGAATCAGGGCAGCTCCCACCCGCATCCCCTGTGCTGCCCTCAGCTCTCTCCTTAAAGCGCCAGCAAAACCAAGATGAGCCGAAGCAGGAGAAATGTCTGTTAGCACACACGCAATATAGCCTGGTTCAGAATCAATAGAAGCCTCTCCCTGTCTTATTTGTCAGATAGCAACATTAGTGGCTTCTTGCTTGGCATCTACTATTTTTTTTAATTACCATGCGTATGTCAGTTGGGTAAGCAATACTGTTGCTTCAGGTATCTTCTACTAGGAGGGAAAGGGGAGAAACCTCAACAGACTGGAAGGAAAAAAAGGAGGAAAAAAGAGAAAAAAAAAAGTTGCAAAGAGAAACATTAACGCTTTTGAATTGTAGCTGTCACCGTGCAATTTCTTATTATTCTTATTTCTTATAAATAAGCAACAGCTTATTTATAACATGGAGCACAATGGATCTGCAGCCGTGGGAATGTTACGCACATAACACTGACAACATAACTGGAAGTGATTTCTTTCTCCTGGATTCAGATGTTCTCGATTAACGTGGCCATGAGACTTCACATATCGAGGAGTTCAACAGTGCTTAAAATTCAAGTTCCAGTGGAGGACTCAGGAAAAGCATGAGATCTGCAGTGTGATCTGTGCATGTGTGTATTGTTTGATTTTTTTAAGCTTAAAAATGCCTTTCTACACGGAGCTGTAATGGCATCGTTACCTTCCACGAACACATCCTCAGTGAGAGGTGACCTTAGTAAGTCAGCGCCATATTCTGCCAGCTTTCTTCTGAGCTGAGGAGCATGAGCTTAACCTTCCTCTGTCAGCCCGTCCTCACAGGAAGGGCTTGCAGGACCAGCACAGGTGATGGGGCACAGCAATGATGCCAGAGGAGTGCAGGGTTGGATGGGGCACAGCAGTGATGCTGGAGGAGCTCTCTTCCAGTACTGGGCTCTAGGAGGGGCAGCAGCCAAACCATCTGTGTAGGTTTCTGATGTATTCTCAATTTCATGAGATGGTTTTAGAAGAGAAGTTGCTGGGTAGAGCCCAGATGGCTTCTAGGTGGAGATTTTCAGGGCACGAGTGAGAGCTGTGGTCCCAGTTCACTTTCATCTTCAGAGGATTTTGGAACCCTAGTTGTCCTTGGTTGCATCAGAAAATGTCTCCATTAAAGTGGACTCGCTTTCTAAACTACAACATTTTTGCAGTAATTTCTCCCTGTAGTATTTCCATTTTGTTACAGAAGCTGTTTTGATCAAGGGTGGAAACTGTTGACTCCAGTATTTTTAGTGTCTCCCTGAAAAAATACTGTCTTGTTATTAAGACACAATTCAAACCAGCAGACCCAGAATAAAAGGAAGGGAGGAGCATTTCCCTCCCTTCATCCCAAATCCAAGCCTGTTCTTGGAACCCCTCTTGTTTTTTTGTGTCAGTGAGGTGAATGGGATAAAAATAATGTGCTTTAGGGTCTGATCCTTCTACTGCCAGCATATTTCACTCTGGCTTCTGTTGGGTCCCAGAAACCATGAACCAGCCGACGCTCTGCCTTCATGTGCTGAGATGAGGGGCAGGTGGTGGTCATCAGAACTGGCACTGGGGCAGAAAAAGTGCAGGCTGAGAAACTAAAATGTCTACAGCTCCTCTACCATGTTGGTGCTTCCCAGCCACAGCTGTATGAGAGGAGAGCTCAAAGCAGAATACAGTAGCGCAGTTGTCTTGAGTGGACATCTGTGATCTTTTAGAAATAAGTCACGGAGTGTGCCTTCATGTGACTGAGGCCTTGATGCTGCTGCTGCAGCCGGGCTGTGCTGGTGAAACCCCTCAGTGAGCCTGTCTGTCTGTGGGGACAGGCTCCACGTAGCAATTAGCGTCCAGCACGGAGCGGCTCACAGTATTTTATTCTGGGAGCTTGCATCAGCCACACACTGTGCAGTAACCAATTCCCATGTAAAATAAGGCCAGGCCAGCCTCTCTGACTGGGCCTATTGTAAAGCACGAAGCCAAAGGAGTTGCATGCAAGCGTCAAGTCAGTGGTGAGGATGTGGAGGATCAGACCTGGCAGCTGTATTGATTCTGATCAGTTTGTGCAGTTCATCAGTTTGCCACAGTTGTGTTTCAATAGTCATTTCTTCTTCCCCACAGACGTGTGCAGATATTGTAGTTACAGAGCACGGTTTATTGGAACAAAGGTGAATTATTTGCTGCTTACTGCATGGTTGGCTACAGCTGGACACGGTTGACACTTTGGCTGTTTATGCTGGGGAAAGCCACTGAAGAGCATCATCATGGGCATTTTGTGCTGCTTGAGTTGCAGCTCAATGCACACGTGGCCCTGAGCTCGTGCCCGCAGTGGCACATGGGCAGTGCTCTGCCCTGCGCCCTGACTGATATTCCCACGTTCCAGAGCCTGAGGTGGAGCAAACTCTTCAAAAACTTGAAACTAATAGATGCCAATTAGCCTTAGCCACAGTGCCTGTCCTCTCCTTATAGCTTCAGAGAGAGACCTCTGTAAGTGATGCAGGTAAGTGATGGTGCTTGCACAGATGGTAAATGGATTTCACTGAGCGTTTTGATGTTCTTGCTGACTCTGCCAAAGCTTAGGCCTGTCCTGCAGCTCTCATCCATGTGATGAGGAAAAAAAGAGGGCCAGAGCCCAAGCCTTAACGATTGTGAAATACCCCCTGTCAGTGAGTTAATAACAAGGGAAGAATTCTTTGTTTTATACATATATTTATATGTATATCTTTGTTTAGTGTGGCAGGGGTATCCTCTTAGGCAAGCATCATCACTTGCATAACCTATTTATATGAAATGATTGCAAAGAAGTTAAAACATCTAAGAGCTTTTAATGCCTTAGAGGGATTTATAACTATAAGCTCCTTGACAGTTAAAATCTACTTAAGTAAATGTGTCCATTGATGCTGAATGTAACTTTTAATAAAGTGTGTCATTTTATATATGTTTGTCTCACTTATTCTAGGCCCACAGATGTGGGGAAAGACTTGTTGCTGAATTTGGAGGTTGGATGGGGCCCTGGTGTATGGGAACTGTTGAATCACGGCCTGAACCACTGATTGGTCACCTGAGGGGAGCACCGAGTCAGCCACAGGGGCACAGGTGGAGGGGATATACCTGTGTGATTGGAAAGGGTGGAGCCTGGCTCCACCTCTCCCCAAACCCCATTTAAGGGCTGACCACCACCAGGGAAGGATCTCTTCTTGGGGATCCCTCCTGTGTGGAGTTAATGGCAAGCCTCTATCATCATAAAGGTGAGCCACCTTTGTCTGTATACAATCTGTGTAGGCCTACTGAAATATACCATCTTCCGTACTATTTTCATTGAGTACCATTCTTGGGGGTTACTTACCCTACACCTGGGCAGCCTGATGTGGTGGATGGCATCCCCCCCTGTGGCAGGGGGTTGGAACTGAGGGGGCTTTAAGGTCCCTTCCAACCCAGTTCGTTCTGTGATCCTATAATTCTATGATTTTATGAATTGAAGATGTCCTGGAAACTCGGGGCCTGCACAGAAGATCAAGTTGTTGCAATAAATGTGTCCTGGGTATGCATCCATTTTTTCTAAGTGGTAAATGGAGTGACAGCAGTTTGATTTTGGATGGAGGGGCCTGGTCCAGCAATACAAGTAAGGATTTATTCTACTTCTGGCATAGTTTATTCTTCTCGTGTGAAGGGGTTGGACTGCCAAAGGCCTGGTGGTGGATAGATGTGTGATTTGCTGAGTGCTTTTAGTTCCCTCCCTAGGAGGTGGGTTGGTGGCAGTCATAGTGATGGATGCAGGTGCCACTGACATGCTGAACTTCGCATAGTATCCCACTGTAAGTGACCTTGGCTCTCAGGGAAGCTCTGGCTGCCCACTAGGGCCTGGCTTGAGCAAGCAGCACAGTGAGGCTTTGAGCACCAGCAGGGCTGGGGGCAAGGCTGTGTCCTAGTGCCCCTGATGAGGGCAATCCTATAGGACCATCATCCGACAGCACGTGCAGCAGTGTGATGGGCACCTGTGCACCTTGTGTAGGCTGTCTCAGCAGCCACGGTCCCTTCAGGACAGGGTTCCAGTGGTGCTGAGGAGTCCATCAGAGTTGTTAAGCACCGTTCTGCCAAATCCAACCACTGATTTTTTGAAATCCAGACCTCAGGCAATGAATGGCAGCGCACAAGTTAAAGGCTTAAGGGCTCTGTGTGACTTCTGCTAGGGCGGGGCTTTTGTGCGTGTGATACTTTGGTGGTTTGATGGTTTTTTTTTCTCATGTTTTCTGTGTAACTGCTTCAAATAGGATGTTGAGAGAGAGACTGGGGGGTTTCCCCTCTCTTCTAGGTGGAAGAGGAAGGCAAACAGCCAGAGGCCCTTGCCTCTCTGAACCCTGGCACCTCGGGCTGAGGAAATCTGTGGTCTTGCGAAAAAAGGAAGCGCCCTACAAACCTGGGACAGGAGAATATATACCACATAGAAGCATTATTTTTCCAGTGATGATAATTACAGAGAGTCAGTATTTACGAGCAAGGGAATGAGGTCTCAGTAAGGAAAAAAAAAAAAAGGCTGCTAATAAGGGAAAGCCATTAAAAGAGCATTTCTGTGCACTCATGATCCCAACCTGCTGAGTTTTTGAATGGATGCAACTTTCCTTAGCATTCTGTGCTAAGACTATAACGTTAAATCTAAGGCGCTTGTTTACTGCAAGGCTTCTCAGATCGCTCTGAAAAAAGGCTTTCCTGAGAGAAAATGTGCTTTCATACAGTCAGCTTTCAACCTAGGATTATCAACATACCAAAAGAAAAGCCCCCAGCCCAGAATTAAGCACCTCCGCCAAAGTGGCAGCCGTTTCATGCACAAATCTCAGAACCAATGGCTGAGACTTCTGTGTTTTGGCACCTCCCTGGTTCAGAAGGCATAGCAGGGAGCAGGCAGCTCCCTCGGCAGCACACAGCTCAGTGGGTGTGCACCGGTGTTGCCCCGAGAGCGAATCGGGCTCATTAGCTTCCACAGTCGTTGCTGTTGTGACAAAAGCATCTGCAGGCGAGGATGTTTGCTTTGGAATGAGCCTGCTTGTTTTCTGGGGATGGCTGCCAAGTTTATTTTTAAGCTGAGAAAGCTGAGATTTCAGTCTGTTAACCTTGCTGCTGTCCCACGATGCCCATCGGCTGCAGTGCAGCTCCTGTTTGGAGATGCTTGGACTGAACTGTCCCTATATGCACGAAGTTGTCCCGAACAGGCCCGAAATGCTGAGAACGGAATTTGAGCTCCAGGAATTTAAAACGCAGCATGTATTTCTATCATTTCACACTTGCCTGCTCTATTTATATGCTCTGCTTTTTAGTGTGAAGCAGCAAGTTGTGAGGCACAAGACAAATAGCCTTTAGAACCTGGCTATTTTAAAGCACTTCTGTTGCTGCAAACAGCCAGCACTTACCTCTGTTTATTTCTTCACTTCACTGTGGATTTCTTACCCCACGTCTCCCACCTGTATCCATACAACATCCGTATCTCATCTTGCCTGCACCATGCCCCTGTGCTACCTGCACTGAGGGTGAGAACTGGGCACGCCCTACACATCCCAGCAGGGCTGGCAGCTGTGCCACGATCCTCAGCCTGTGGGAGCACAGTTGAGCTGGCAGTGTCTGTCCTTTCGACTCTAACAACTCCACTGAAATGTCACAGATTGTCAACTAGCATGTTATTTAACCTGGAACAAGCACTATGTTTTTATTTTTTTTAACAGAACTTCTTGTGGCAAATTACCACGCTAAGCTTTAGCCAACTCACTAATCACTTCACCAACTGTGGGTATGGCAAAGTGATCCAAAGAGATGAGCACCTCCTGCTCCACTTTTTAACCTCACCCATGAGCAAAATGTGTGTGCCACCACTGGGAGCCAGATCAGATCCGTTGCCCAAATCCAGTTCAGCCTCAGCCCAGCTGTGGCTTGTGGTGGCAAGGGATGAGGACATTGTCACAGCAGGACTACTGCCACCGCCACCCCAATTCAAAAGCCTGTGAGTTCATCCAGATGGGAGTAGTGGTTTTGGGGTCAGCTGCAGCATGAGGGCTCCAAATCACTTTATAAAATCCATCCTCCTGGCCCCCAAATTTTACAGTGTTGTGTGGGCTGTGTTTCCTGTGACACCACGCTGCCATGTGAACCATGGACTCTCAGTCACCTCATCATAACTCAGTGCAATGGCCTTCAACTGCAATCTGCATTTTACAGTTCCTCTGCAAGGAACATTTGCCCTCTCCCCACAGCTGTAAGGGTGCATCTGCTGCCCTCCCTTCCCTGCTGCACCAGCATTACAGCATGGGGTGTCTGGGAGCTGCATTAGTGTTCAGCCCAGCACAGGGCCATTTTGCAACTAGACTCAAAGACATTTTCAGTCCTTGGTCAGTCTTGGATGCTGGCAGCTGGCTGAGAGCTTGTGTTTTTTCAGGTCAGCTTCTGCTAGCTTTTGAGGGTGGCTCTGGCCCATTTGCAGCCCACCGGGGAGCTATGTCAGTGGCTTTTTCTGGCTTTGAAGCGTTCACCCTAATTTGATAAAGACAGGAGAATTCACGGTGCCTCCAGAAAACCCTTCCAAGCCTTCATCCCTCTGTTTTAAAAGGGAGGGTGTATGTGTTGTGTGTGATCGTGTGTGGTTTGCACACACACAACTCTGTCTGAGGGTATTTGGGAACACTGGCACGCAGAAACAAGGGCGGGCTGGCTGCAGACCTAAATAAGCAGTGCAGCTGGTGCTGTGAGCACTGCCGTCCCGTGGGAGATGCAGATTTTTGTGTGTGTGGCAGGACTTCGCTGCTAAAGGAGAAAGAGTCAAGAGAGGAGAGCACGGTCCCTGGAGCTATCATGCCCTTCCTGTGCCAGCACAAACATCTGCCTGGGTCCCTGGCTGCTCTGCAGGGAGGTGGGGAGATGCTGGGAGAGCTGTAACTGTGCTGTGCTGCAGGTATAACATCACGCAGGGCAGGAAAGGAGTGAGAGTTCAAGGGAAGGTCCCAAGGGTACAGGAAAATGTTATCAGAGGTTGTACTGGTGGGCTTTACAGGGGGGCTGCTACTGAGTTATCATGGAGAGCTGATGTTATCAGAAGGTGAAATGCCTCCTGCTGTAAATCTCAGCTGTCTATCCATATGACAGGATGTATCCAGAACCTTCCAGTCCAGTGAAAGGGCTGCTGCACAGGGCCCTCGGTCTACAAAGTCTGTTTTTTCAGAAGTTTGCCCACAGCACCTCACTTGGGATGAGTACTCTTTTACATGGTTAGCACAAATCCAAATAAATACAGAAATATAAACTGAGCTGGAAATTTACTGAGTACAAGCTGTCTTGCAAAATTGTCTGTGTTTCCTGGCTCTGGATGGGATGGAAATACCACAAAACTCGCTTCTCTCATAGTAACGTGATACTTCTGCTTCCGGGCTCAGCTGAGAGGAGGTGGAGGCATGTGCAAGGGGCAGAAAAAAAGAAAAGCAAGAGTGAATTAGAATCAATTTTTTTTTTTAATGTACAAAAGACAGAACTGTTAATCAGAAAGATCAGAGTGGTCACTGTGAGCATCTACCTGCATACCTTGCGTCACACAGGCCCTAGGGTTTTTTACACAAGAGATGGGGCACAGTGCTGGAAAGGCAGCTAACCTGCTGCGAAGTCTTCCTGTGAGTGGGACGTGGAGCTTGGCTGGTGCTTGCTGGGCTCTAACTTGGGCCCAGCTGCTGGCCTAGGGCAGGTGAAGGTGTTCCCCTTATATCCCTGCTTGTTTCCTGCACTCCAGGAGAGGGGAACCCAGTCCTGTGGCCTTCCCTTAGCCTGAGGTCCTTGTTCTTGCATGTGTTTCCTGTGATTTTTCCAGTCTGGCCAAATGTTTTGGAGACAGAAGTTATGTCAGCAAAGATGGCAGGGAAGGGAACAAAGTGCTTTCCCTGCTGGTGGTAGCCATTCATGGCCATGACACCTGTGGTGCAGCAGACACATCCTTAGCAAAACATGGCTGGGAAGTCAGGACACCGTGTGGCCCAGCCTCTAGCACAGCACATCATCTTCCTCATGGTGCTACAGGGCCATCTGTCAAACCTGCCCTCACCATTGCTCAGCAAATCACTCCTGGCAACCGCCTTCAAGAGACAAGCCACCAGCTGTGTCCTGGGGCAGCCCAAGTCCCGGGCCTCCCTCCTGCATCTGCCAGCAAATGGCATTTTAACAGCATCTTCTGAGAAGGGACTGAGACCACACATGTCCTTTCAGCCAGGCTGTCAGATAAGTATGCCCAGGGCTGTTGTGGATCTGGTGATCTGTGTTTAGAAATAGTCTTGGTATTTTTAAATGTTGCCTGGAGCCATCTGGTCCCCTCTTCGTTTTATGTTTTAATTGTCATTTATAACTTATTATACAAGCTATTCAAAAGCCAGACAGAGGCTGGAGGGAAGCGGGCATGTCCCCATCTAAAGCTCATGCAAACCCCAGCAGCCAGTCCCTGCCCTTCAAAGAGGCCGGGGGCCGTGGCCTAGACCCTGTGACAAGCAGGCTGTGCATTGCACACTGCAGCCCAGCTGCAGCACAGGGCTTGCCCCTGGCGCAGGGAAGAGGGCCATCAGGACAGGTGACCATCTGCAATCCAAAGGAATTTACTTTTTTGAAGATTCCTCTTAGTTTCAGAGAGGAGCTGACTCGCCTTGGCCTGCAGTGAGCAAGGAGCGATGCAGGCTGCCCAACCAGATTGCCCTGGCTCTTCAGCTCCTTTGCAGTATGGAGACCTATCTAACTGATAGTATCTTATATTTCAAACATATGAAATAAAACAGGGCCCTGAACATCATGCTGTCTGAATAAGGATATATATATGTATATTGTTGTATATCTTTACAAATATATACGTAAGAAAACCCTTTGATTTCTTTCATTATGATCCAAAGAATCTTCTCTTCAGGCAGATGACAGAAATCATAGAATCATTAAGATTCTAAGACCATCCAGTCCAACCAGTGGCCCATCCCCACCTTGCCCACTAACCATGTCCCTCAATGCCACAACCACACATTTCTTGAACATCTTCAGGCACAGTGTCTCCACCTCTTCCCTGGGCAGCCTGTTCCAATACTTGACCACTTTTTCTGAGAAGAAATTTTTCCTAATATTCAACCTGAACCTCCCCTGACACAGATGGAAGCTATTCACTCTATTCCTATCACAAGTTATGAGGGAGAAGAGGTCAACCCCCACCTTGACACAACCTTCTTTCAGGGAGTTGGAGGCAGTGATCAAGTCTTCCCTGAGTCTCTTCCAGACTGAACAATCCCAGCTCCTTCAGCTGCTCCCCGTGAGACCTGTGCTGCAGACCCCTCACCAGCTTCATTGCCCTTCTCTGGATACGTCCCAGGGCCTTGATGTCTTTTTTTGTAGAGAGGGACCCAAAACTGAACACAAAACTTGAGGGGCAGCCTCACCAGTGCCAAGTACATAATAAAGAATACAATTAATATATATATATATACACGTGTGTACGTATCCTAATTGTTTCCACACAAGGACTGCTGCTTGCCAGAGGTGAGCTGAGTTTGTGCTGATTTCAGCTCATTTTCAAGCCAGAGCTTGGACGCTGCTACCCCTGGATGCCCTGGACAACAGCAGATGGACTCAGACAATGTAGAGGGAGACTGAGGCAGAGGGCCAGCTTGAGGCACACTCTCAGCTCTACCACAAGTCGCCAGCACAGCTGGCACTCATTGGCACTTGTCTTGGCAACTGATCAAGAGCGGGTAGACAATGGGGCCTGGGCTCGCCCCACATGCCTGGAGGTGATGCCCAGCACCACCATACTGCAGCTCCTCCACTCAAAGGGAAAAATAATTTCAGAATGTAAACCCACATCTGTAGGATCTGAATTGTGTCCATATGACTGAAGAGCTGGCATCGTACCAGAGAGGAGCAGTTTTTTTGTGTGTGAGCAGTAATAAATTATTCCAGCGGTACCAGCTTGTTTGGTGTGAAGCCTGTCTACTGCCACTGAGGGGGTTATAAAAGTACCAGCATCAGACCCTACACGGCTGCCTTGCTCAGAGTGTGGGAAGGAAGGGACAGAGGGTGAGAACATCTCACCTTGCAGCAACCACTTTCCAGCAAAAAGGGGACAGCTTGAAGTGCTGGGGAGAGAAGGCAGGATTTGTAGTAGCTTAACGCCCAGCTTGGTACAGAACTATCCCATAAGTTGCAACCATGAGTGCAGGACCTGGCCCTTCTGTGTTCAGATTTACAGCATGGCAATAAAGGCTCACCGTGAGCACTCTTCCACCTCTCAACCTTGATATCTCTGGGGATTTTCCTGTAATAATCTTGTCTACACTATTGACTTATAGAATAGTAATTGAGCTTCAAATTTAATTACACTATGGGAATGTGCCATCACTTGATTGACGATGCTTCCTTGGCTATTTATTGCAATAAATAGTCTTACCAATTGTAATTTTAAATGAAAGGAATCTCTTTCTAGACACTGGGATCCCTGTTTACAGATGTGTTTATATCCTTCCTGCAAGACGCAGCATTTCAATGAAATACCAAGCCTTGGTTTCCAAAATGCTCTTCTTTTGTTAAAATTCTGTTTATGGAGAATTCCCCACCCCTTGCCTCTTACCCACAGCCACAAAGAACAGCTGCGTTCAGGACCTATAAATTCTCAGGTGCTCTACGCATGTTTGCATCGTATGGAACTACCAAGTGGAGGGACACATGCTGAAAAGCTCCTGCAGTTGTTGTACCCCATGGCTGAATGGCACCATGGCCCACTGAGCTATGGTCTTGGTCACCATCTCCCTGCAGAATCCTGCAACCCTTTCCCAGTTCTGCCAAGCTGAGGGCCTGAGGGTTGCTGAGGCCCCACTGGGGCAAGGTACCTTTGCATCCAAGAGGCGGCGTGCCAAGGGGAGCAATGCTCTGCTGGAGCACTTCTGTGAAGTGTGGCTATTTATGTAGGCTCTTTCCTTCAGTGATAATAAGGCACTGAAATTACCCTCTAATGTTGGTTATTTGGAAACAACACGAAGGCAGTATTTCCAGTTGTGACAGAGCATATGGAAATGTGAGTTTCAGCAGCCGTGTGCTGCACCTTGCCGCCTGCCCACAGCTGCAGAAACATCGATGTTCATGCTCATTAGCTGGGGAAGAGAAAATGAAACCCTCAAAAGCAAGTTGATAAAAATTCTTTTTTTCTTGCAGCCAGCTCTACATTCAAGTGAGAGAAAGCATTCTCCCAGTACTGCATACTGTTCTGGGCTTTGCAGATCCCTCTGACCCAGGGAGTGGACGTTGCCCACTACCCCTTCTTTCTGGCCCTTCCTAATGCCNTAGATCCCTCTGACCAGGGAGTGGACGTTCTTTCTGGCCCTTCCTAATGCCCATGCAGCCCAACCTCTGCCACACTTCCCCAAGAGGGGAATTTCCAAGGGGAAGGCAAAGCAGAGAGTTGGCTACTACCATTATGGGAATAGTTCTGGTACTATAAACAAGTGCTCCATCTGCAAGTACTGTCCTGGCAAACCCAACTGCTGGACACCAAGGCTGAAGACACTCTGGGGTCAGCCCAGAATTAGGGAGAGTTGGCTTCTTCTCCCAGAAGTGCTGAGCATCATCATTTATACCAGAACCACTTGCCGAGTGATTCCTTGTGGGGATTTCTAATAAGTCACTCACTCGTTCCAGCCTCTGCATTTATCCTTTGTAATAGCCTATGTCTTGGGTGTTTACTTTTAGAAAAACAGATTTTGAGTGCGTAATTCTCTCCCACTATGACTTGGCATCTGTTTCCATGACTTCATTGTCCAAAATTCATCCTTTGCCAGGCCTGCTGCAAACTCCAAAGGTGTGTGATCCACAAGCAGATAACCAATTGCATCCAGACCCACAGAAAGTTGAGTTCTGGGCTCAGAACACTGAGATGGTTCTCACCTGCCCAGAAGGTGAGATGCGTGGTCCAGACTGCCTCAGACTGGGGACACTTGGGCTTCCACCAACACTTACAGCTGAGGCTGGTTTTTGCTTACTTATAGTTTGCTCTGGCTGTTTCCAACCAGAAAGTCTTGGTTTATGGGTAGAGTCAACAACTTCAAAGCTGATGTTTGTTGTACAATCTAGTCTAGTATCAGCTTTGTTGCAGGTAAACCATGTGTCTCTTCTGACTCCACATCAACTTTCTTATAGATTTATCAGATGTAGGTGTATCTGTTTTCTCTTGCAGGCACCTGAGCATAAAGCTCAGCAGACTTCAGTTCTTTCATACATTTCAGCATATTTCATTGTCAAAATGGAAATACAGCCTAGTGTCTGACTGTCAGTGTCGCAACATTTAGAGAGAATTGCATGGCCTGGCAAGTGGCCAGGGACCATGGCACAGCTTCTGCCAACCAGAGCACAGGGACGCAGGAGTCAAGCTGCTGATGTCCTGTGGTGTGACCCCATCCCTGTCCTGTTCACGTGCCAAGCTGACACTGAGTAGACTGCACCCAGTAAAGGCTTTTCTCCAAACAGCTCGAGGTACAGCCTTTCTTACGTTCTTTCAGTCCACTTGTTTTCTTTCAAGAGGTCAAACTTGTCCTAACCTTATGCAGGTGAAGTCGTCCTGGTGAATAAACAAACAAAGGCAAAGAGACAAACCTGGTGAACATCAGCCAGGAAGGTTTGTGACCCATTAGTGGGATTTATGAAAACTGAATATGCTTTTAGAAAAAAAATGTGTTTACTTAGATGATGGATGTCTCTTGAATATTAATCTTTTCAGGGTACATTGCTGGCCTCCTTAAAGAAAGCCTAAATTATTCAGGAGCATTTCCATGCTGAGATACAGCAAATTTACAGGCAGTACAGATCAGACTTTTACGTCTTAATATTAAAGGAAACCAAGTGCCAAATCTGGCTTCATAATAATTCACTGGGCAACCCTTTGTTAAATAAAGCAATTAAGCTACTCATTAAAACTCAACTAGATCGTTACAAAGCAATGGCTACCCTAATCCTTATAGTCCTCAGCAGCAAAATAACCACGATACGACGCAAATTGCTCTTTTGAGCTGGTTATTCATTTTACCTCCTGGCTTTGTCATAGGACAGCAGCACAAGTGAGCTCCCTGGTGATGCTGTGATTTGGAAGCCACTGCCCCAGAGGTGACAGCCTCCGATGGCTAATGTGGCAGAGGAGACCAGTGAGGCCACTGTGACTGCTGAGGAAGTGCTGGGCTCCTTTATGTAACAGCTGCTGCTTTTGGTTGCTGTCACTCACACATACATTGGAAAATGCAGTGCTTGAAGAGCTGCTACACTAGTACAGCATATGCTGGAGGCAAAACTATATATATATATTTATTATTTAAAAAAAAGCAACCCTTGTTAAAAAATGAATTAGAGCAGGAGTATCACACAGCTTTCTGTCCACATATCAGCTGCAACACTTCACCAAGGCCACCTTTCCAGAAACATATCTTCCATTAAAAACCATTGCTCCTGGCACTGGTTTTATTTTATTTGTCCCACCAGGAACCTAAGGCACTTTCCCAAGTAAACCAAATTCCTACTCATGAGCAGCTGTAGGCTGCACAGGGGACAGGGTGGTATCAGTGGCCTGGTCTCTCTGCCCAGCACGGGGAAAATCACCTCCAGGTGTGCCTGCATAAGTTTTAGGTGCATGTGATGCAAGGTTGGAAAGCAACACTGCATCCTGAGTGGAGATGTCAAAACTGATTTTCATCAAAAGCCTGCTTATGTAATCATGGACCTCAATCCCAAACTGAGGCTGCTGCTGGGGACAGTCCCTTGGAGAGAGCAGTGTCCTCAACGTGCATGGCTCAGGAGTGTTTCAGTGATGCCAGCTCACTGTCAGAGCTCACCCACTGAATTTCCATTGCTTGTTGTTAAAAACAGACATCTATTTCAAGGTTATTTCAAACCAAGACATATTTAATACATGTATATAAGTGACAAATTTTTTACAATAAGATGGTGAGGCACTGGAGTAGGCTGCCTGGAGAGGTGGTGGATCTCTGTCCCTGGAGGTATTCAAGGTCAGGCTGGATGGGGCTCTGAGCAACCTCATCAAGCTGTAGGTGTTTCTGTTCATTGCAGGAGGGTTGGACTAGATGACCTTAAAGGGATCCTTTCAACTCAGACAATCCTATGACTCTATGATTCTATTTAGCCATTATTTTCCCCCATCCCCTAATTGAAACAGGTGAATATGTGGGTGTCCTATGCCTGCTGTAGTCAGTGGAAACCTGCCTAGAGGCTCCAACAGATTTGGCATTCAGCCCTCATAGGAAGTTGTCCCACATGTCCTGAAGATCACCTCATGTTCCCTACCACTACTTTTCCCATGCCTTCACCATCCTGCACATTCAGTGGCATCTAGGTTATGGAATCCCTGGGAAGGACATCTGGGCAGAGGACAGACAAATGCCTGATGGCCTCCTGCGTACCTGGGTGATGGCCACATTTTCTCTCACGTGTGCACAACGGTAGGAGCAAGAGAAGAGAGAGAGTGCTGTGGGTGAGCGAGAAGTCAAGAATTTGCTGGGTCCCATTACTTGCCTGGTTCACAGGAGCAAGAATCCAGGACTGTTCCCATCTGATGAAACACCTCAGCTATTGCAAGGAGAAAGTAGCAGCAGCACCTTGGCCCCAGACCTCTCCTGTACATCTCGTTCTCAGCCAGCTCCTCAGCCAGCGTAAATCAGGGTGGCTCCTTTGAAATCAGTGTGATGACTTGATAGCAGTTGTAAATTTGGTGCAACGCACTGCCTGGCAGCTCACCCAGCTGCATTTGATTTACATCTGGATCCACTTGGAAGCTCAAGCCAAAGACCTTGCCACAATAAGAAAGGGGCTGAAGAGGAGCAAGGCTCGCAAAATGCCCTCTGCTGGAAGAAGCCAAGCCCCACAGAAAGCATGCACGATTCAGGCACACATTTTCCTCCCCCCTTGCCTGACGATGTCAAACTTCCTGTGATTACTGACTGTGGTGACGATGATGTTTCTGGTGTATATGTGTTTGTGCACACGTGCGCACTGGCTTCTCACTAAACCTGATTCAATTGGACGTAGCCAGATGGTACAAAAGCTTACCGGAATTTCATTTTCAAATAAACCACAGACTTGGATGAGCTAATGTTGTTCCACATAAAAAGCCACAAAATTCAACAAAGTGATGTTGTTTCAAGTAGAGGAGATGTCAAGTGAGAGAACCATCCGGTCTGCTCTGAAAGAGCTACACACTCCCACTCATGCTTTTAGAAAGTGTTTACGTACAAACTCCGGGAATACGGCGCTGCAGCAAGCTTTAAACATTTCCCCACAGCTGATGTCTGCAGAGCAGAGCATTGGCAGAAGCAGCACAGGAACCGCATCTGCTTATGAGCCTTCCTGCTCCCTTTTTAAAGGCTCCCAAAAGGCTGACAGACCCGGAGGTGCCACAACCTCCACTGGGCAGGCAGTCCAGGACCACAGGGAGATGAGGCATGTCCTTGACTGGCTAGACCCCAAAGCATACCCCAAGAGGTCTTCTCCTCTATAAGATGTGTAGGGTGGAAGCTGTAAGACCGGCAGTTGAGGCTGAGTAGGTATGCAGAGCTGCTGGTGGGTGTGAGCAGTGGTAGCACGTCACAGTGTCCCAGCACTTCAAGGAGTGGCTTTTCATTTGTATTTTTATCTGTTGCCATGCTGGATATTTATTTCAACCTAGAGAAGCCCAAGAGACATTAAGCACCATGGCTCTACTGCCCAGCAGGCCTCTACAAGCGTCACTTCCGTGGCTCTCCTGCCACTACTCGGCTTGCTGCCTGCCCTCTCCCCGGTTACATTCCCTGTGTGCCATGCTCCAGGACTGCAAAAGGCTCCTACTGTGCCCCACTGTGATGGAAAAGGCATGGGATAGTCATCCTTTCTGCCTGGGAATGGTGGGAGGAAAAAGTCACTTGCTGGGTACGTGCTCTGAGGCTTCACCAGAAAGCAGCTAATGAAAAGGAGAGAGGAAATTAAACCAGCATGAAAACAACTCAACCTGGAGCTTCAGAAGAAGAGATGGCCTTAGCCCTGAGAGGACCTGCTTTGCCTGGGGAATGGGCAGCAGGACTGGCTCCAATCACCCAGCCCCTTATGCCCTGGCACTCCGTGAGGATGTGGTGCTGGCTGTGCTCAACGAGGTGGCTTTCTGCCACCAAACCTCATCAAGCCTGCAAAACCAGCAAAGAACTTTGCAACAGCAAAGTTGTTTTTTTTTTT